>ONZH01004974.1:0-374850 GCA_900303285.1 Rhinella marina
ACCGAGGGGCAGCCACCGCCATGAGATTTCGAAAGGCCTCGGTCTCTACCAGCCTATAGGGCAGCATCTCCAGGCTAAGCAATTTGGAGATGTGGACGTTGAGGGCTTGGGCATGTGGGTGGGTGGAACTGTATTTCCTCTTGCGCTCCAGCGTCTGCTGTAAAGACAGCTGAATGCTGCGCTGGGACACATTGGTGGACACTGTGGAGGATCGTGGAGGCGAAGGTGTGGTTTTCCGGCGGGAGGCGCTCGTGCCGGGGTCCTGGGCAGGGGGTTGACTAGCAGAGGCAGCGAGTGACACAGGGGAAGGAGCAGTGGTGTGACCCGCAGGGGGTGGTGAACGGCCTTGGTTCCATTGAGTGGGGTGTTTAGCACTCATATGCCTGCGCATGCTGGTGGTGGTTAGGCTAGTAGTGGTGGCACCCCTGCTGATCCTGGTGTGGCACAGGTTGCACACCACAGTCCGTCGGTCATCCTCACTTTCTTTAAAGAACCTCCAGACTTGCGAACATTTAGGCCTCGCCACGGGAGCTTCCCTACGTGAAACAGTTGCTGCTGATGCACCAGCTCTGGCCCTGCTTCTCCCTCTGGCCACACCACTGCGTCTTACAACCTGTTCTGGTGCAGCACTCGCCTCCGCCTCAGAAGCACTGTCTTCACTCGGCATATCAACCCAGCTTGGGTCAGTCACCTCGTCATCCTCAGATTCCTCAGTCTGCTCCCCCCTCGGAATTCCTCCCCTAACAACAACTTCACCACTGTCTGACAACCGTGTCTCCTCATCGTCCGACACCTCTTTACAAACTTCTTCCACTAACTCAACATTGTCATCATCATCATCATCACCCACAGACTGCGACAGTTGGAAAACTTGGGCATCGGGAACGAGGTCAGCAGCAACCTGAGAAGTGTTTTGTGACTCTGGGAAGGGTCCAGAAAACAGTTCCTGAGAGTATGCCGGATCGCATTCCAAATTTTCCTGGGAGGGGGCAGACTGGGGGGAAGGAGGTTGAGGTGGAGGAGCTAGAGGAGTGCTCCCTTGGGTAACGTGGGTGGACTGCGTGGAAGACTGACTGGTGGACAAATTACTTGAAGCATTGTCCGCAATCCACGAGATCAGCTGTTCGCACTGTTGTGGTTTCAACAGTCCTCTACCACGTGTCCCTGTAAGTTGAGACATGAAGCTAGGGAGTGTAGCTCTGCGGAATTCCACTGCTCCCTCATCAGCGGGTACTGTCTCACCCTGCCCAGGACCATGGCCTCTGCCCCCTGCAGTAATTGAATGCCCACGCCCATGCCCTCGCCCTCGACCCTTAGCCCTGGGGTTCAACATTTTTTGTATATAGGTGTATGATAAAAAAAAAATAAAAAATTAAGTCCGGTAGAATTAAGTGACGTACAGAAAGTGTCACCTGGACAGATTATACGGATTGGAGCGAGTGTGCTGAACTGTGACACACAGAAAGGTTACACCAGAGGCGTTGCTAGGGTTTCAAAAGATCCGGGGCCCAAGCCCCAATGAATATGGCCCTCAGTCGCCCCCCCCCCCCGGCATACAATCCCCCACAGTCACACCCCCCGGCATAAAAACCCCCACAGTCACCCCCCCAGCCGGGGCCGGTTTTAGACAAAATGTGGCTCTGGGCAAAATCAAAAGTGGGGCCAAACATTTTGTAATAATGCGCTAACAACACAGTTACTGTATTTTTCGCTTTATAAGACGCACCACAGATTTTAGAGTAGCAAAATAAGAAAAAATATTTTTCATCAGACCTCAGATCACCTTTTCCGACCCCATCAGACCTCAGATCAGCCCACTCAGCCCCCATCAGACCTCAGATCAGCCCACTCAGCCCCCATCAGACCTCAGATCAGCCCACTCAGCCCCCATCAGACCTCAAATCAGCCCACTCAGCCCCCATCAGACCTTAAATCAGCCCACTCAGCCCCCATCAGACCTCAGATCAGCCCACTCAGCCCCCATCAGACCTTAAATCAGCCCACTAAGCCCCCATCAGACCTTAAATCAGCCCACTCAGCCCCCCATCAGACCTCAGATCAGCCCACTCAGCCCCCATCAGACCTTAAATCAGCCCACTCAGCCCCCATCAGACCTTAAATCAGCCCCCATCAGACCTCAGATCAGCCCACTCAGCCCCCATCAGACCTCAGATCAGCCCACTCAGCCCCCATCAGACCTTAAATCAGCCCACTCAGCCCCCATCATACCTTAAATCAGCCCCCATCAGACCTCAGATCAGCCCACTCAGCCCCCATCAGACCTCAGATCAGCCCACTCAGCCCCCATCAGACCTTAAATCAGCCCACTCAGCCCCCATCAGACCTCAAATCAGCCCACTCAGCCCCCATCAGCCCCCATATGAGCCCACTCAACCCCCATATGCAGCGTCAGGTCATCGTGCGCATACTACGTCCTGACGCGGGATTTCTCTTCAGGCGCGCTTTCCACCAGCGAAGATTGGTGAAAGCACCCTGTTCTGTAAATAAGCCTCAGCCTGTACCAGGCTTCCAGGTTCATTGTTAGTATATCCCAGTTCAGGCCACTAGGTGGCAGCAGTGAACTGTGATATAATGATTTCAATACAGACTAATGGAGCAATTTACATCTGATGATTGTAAGTTGTGGTCCACTTAGGGGACTTAAAAAGTAAAAAAATTAAAAAAAAGTTTTGAAAATATTTAAAAAAACGTAAAATCACCCCATTCTCCACACAAAAAAAGAACAAAAAGGCATTATAGGCGTGCAAAAACACCCATACTTTTAAAATATTGAAAAAAAGTTTGCCTATATGGTGTAATAGAACACTTTATCTCCCAAGAAAATTGAATAAAAAGTAATAAACACACCCCAAATTGACAGGCTATGTACTTAAGCTTTATTTTCAAAATTTCCTGTGGGGATTTGAACTCATAACCTACTACATTACAGGCAAGTACCTTAACCACTGGGCTATTGAGCTGTGTTTAGTCAATGGTGAAAAACCTCATAGAGGTTTCTCTGATACTGAAAAACCTCCTAAGAGGTTCTCTTGCATTATACAAGAGAACTTCTATGAGGTTTTTCATCATTGGCTTAACACTGAGCTCCATAGCCCAGTGGTTAAGGTACTTGCCTGTAATGTAGAAGGTTGTGAGTTGAAATCCCCACATGAGTGTTTTAAAATTATAGTCTAAACTAGACTTATAAATATACAGGGTGTTCCCAAGCATAGTGGGAATACCCCTTTCACAGTTCATAACACTAACACCATATATGGACATAGCCATATATGGAGTCAAAGCAGGGACTCCTAACCTGGGAAATTCCCCACTCTGGAGTCCCGACTGAAGCAGGGGGCCCCCTTAGAGGATCCGGTCCCACTGCAGCTGTCTCCACCAGTCCCGAGGTTCGGGGCAGTGGTAGATTGATTCGGGGCCAGGGCCCCGGATAAAAAGCCCTAGCGACGCCCCTGGGTTACACGCAGCTAAGTAAAATGGATTTGTATCACTGAACTAAAACAACTGAAAAAAATATATTTTTTTTTTATATTTTGTTTTTTTGGGAACGTGACGTGCAGGAACTATGGTAGGACTGACTGACACCCTGTTAACGGTGGCTATTTAGTCTGCGACCCAGACAAATGTCGCACAGAGAGTTTTCTGGATCGAGCGGTAGATGATATTGGTAGCAAATGACTTGGTTGTATTGTGTGACGTACAGAAAGTGTCACCTGGACAGTATATACGGATGGGAGTGAATGTGCTGAACTGTGACACACAGAAAGGTTACATGCAGCTGAGTAAAATGGATTTGTATCACTGAGCTAAAACAACTGAAAAAATAATTTTTTTTTTTATATTTTGTTTTTTTGGGAACGTGACGTGCAGGAAATATGGTAGAACTGACTGACACCCTGTTAACGGTGGCTATTTAGTCTGCGACCCAGACAAATGTCGCACAGAGAGTTTTCTGGATCAAGCTGTAGATGATATTGGTAGCAAATGACTTGGTTGTATTGTGTGACGTACAGAAAGTGTCACCTGGACAGTATATACGGATGGGAGCGAATGTGCTGAACTGTGACACACAGAAAGGTTACACAAAGCCGAGTAAAATGGATTTGTATCACTGAGCTAAAACAACTGAAAAAATAATTTTTTTTTTATATTTGTTTTTTTATATTTTTTTTACAATTTTGTTTTTTTGGGAACGTAACGTGCAGGAACTATGGTAGGACTGACTGACACCCTGTTAACGGTGGCTATTTAGTCTGCGACCCAGACAAATGTCACACAGAGAATTTTCTGGATCAAGCGGTAGATGATATTGGTAGCAAATGACTTGGTTGTATTGTGTGACGTACAGAAAGTGTCACCTGGACAGTATATACGGATGGGAGCGAATGTGCTGAACTGTGACACACAGAAAGGTTACACGCAGCTGAGTAAAATGGATTTGTATTACTGAGCTAAAACAACTGAAAAAATAAATTTTTTTTTTATATTTTGTTTTTTTGGGAACGTGACGTGCAAGAACTATGGTAGAACTCACTGACACCCTGTTAACAGTGACTATTTAGTCTGCGACCCAGACAAATGTCGCACAGAGAGTTTTCTGGATCAAGCTGTAGATGATATTGGTAGCAAATGGCTTGGTTGTATTCTGTGACGTACAGAAAGTGTCACCTGGACAGTATATATGGATTGGAGTGAGTCAGTGCTGAACTGTGACACACAGAATGGTTCCACAGTGCTGTGTGCAATGGATTTGTATCACTGAGATAGAACAATAAAAAAAACAGGGTTAGATATGGCGATAGCTGCACTACTAGTGCTAGCCAGCCAAGTGACAAAAATAATAAAATAAAATGTCTTCTAGCCCTTAGAAGGGCTGTTGGGTTCTTTGTGGGTGATCCCTGCCTAACAGACAACTAAATGCAGGCCCTAACACTGTCCCTGAAAGGCAGCAGCTCTATCCCTAACGACATCCAGACAGCATCTGAGACGAGCACCGCGGCCAGTCGGTAGTATATTCCTGGGTCACCTGATCAGGCCAGCCAACCCCTGCTATCGACATGTAAGGGCCCCACGTGATGCTGGGTGGTACGCAGAGTCTCCTGGCTTGTGATTGGCTGTGTTTTTAGGCGCCAAAAAAGCACGATGCGGAAGTTGCCATTTCCTCGAGTATGGCGAGATACTCGTCCGAGCTGCGAGTACTTACGAGTACCCTAATACTCAAACGAGTACCAAGCTCGGACGAGTATGCTCGCTCATCTCTAATCATAATCCCTGACAAATATGAGAGGAGGATGAGGCAGCTCTTTACCTCAGTGTTGTGAAGTAACTTGTCCTCCTGTGTGATTAGGACAGGTTTTGTTTGTATTAATAGCGGCAGCGGCCATTTTATTTCCCCTGATGATTGCTCCCTAGACAAAACAAGCCATTATAACTAATAATAGGTATTTGTGAATATATTTATTATAAAATAATATTTAAGTATTTACGTTTTCTTAATTCACAGAGAACCCTTTAACCTAAAATTGCTCCTTTTCATAGAGGGAGGTTTTTAGTACTTCATATATATCAGTTGTTGATAATGCAACTCACTAATACATGCACAGTTGTGGCTCTAAAGTGCATTTTCATTTTACGTGCCATTACTGGGACAACTGACCTGTGTTTGGCATGAAATATATAATCAAATATGTTATATTAATACTCAAGTGTTAAAATAAATAGTGGTTAAGTGGATTAGAAACACCAAGCCACAATGATAGGGTTAGTCTCCATCTGTAGGTGCCTGTTCTAAATATTTAGGAGAAGTCTATGGTTAACCTCCCATACGGCTGTTTATATTCCATTAGTATGTGTGTAAAATGACAAAATCCAGAATGGACCTTTGGATAATGAGTTGATTCTAAATTCTAAAATTCATTCTAAAATATTAAAAAAGGTCCCTTATAGATTTAACGGTAATATAATAAGTACTAGGGGTATTCGATTTCAGCATATCCCCCAAATACTGGAACCTGGACAGCAGGCAACAAAATATGGTCAATTCACCTAGCAATTTTGTGAAGTAAGGAATTGGATCTCCTCTTCCTGTAATAGCATGTCTTAGATATTTTCTTTTCGGATTACACTTTCATCTCCTGTCTGGGAAAAATGTGAAATATTTCAAATCGTTGATGGTCTTAACAACAAAAAAAGAGAGAGAGAGAGGTGCAGTGTAATCATGTGGAACAATTGGCTCAGTGTTACACGCAAGAGAATTCGTTTGATTAAATATACAAGCATGCACAGAAAATATACACGTCCAGGACGTAAGCTCTTTATTTGTGTAGGAGGTCAGGACAGCTAAGAGACAAGATGGCATCATTTGGACATAGTTGTGAAAATGCTGGAATGGAAAAGAAAAAGTTGAAGATTAATTGTGTGATTCAGGAATTTGGTTCTGGTGACAGGGAGGTCTTGTTTAGAAATTCCAGATGCAAGTACTGAGTGAAAGCAAAATGGATAGCGTGACTCTACATATGGGACTGAAGTCGTAAATTTAGATAAAGAGGATGTGCATCTTTGTCACGGAAAGATATGATTCTTAGTTATGTGCCTGTATACATCAAGAGATTCAAGTTGCACTATGTTTCTTGCTGATTTTTCAAGTTTCTTCCTTTCTTAAAGGGAACCTGTCAGCTTTAAAACACCCCCAAACTAGAGTAAGCGGCGTGTAAGCGATGCTGTGGAAGTGAGTCTGATTATGTAAACTTTTATCTTCATACTTGCTCTCATTCTGACACTGTCCTCCTACAAACCAGAAGTAAATGAATTGCAAGGACTCTCAAGCTCAAGCACATAATGTAGAGGACTCAAGGAGGAATCCTCTTAATGCATTTTACAGATGGTTCCTGGGAGCACAGCATCGGAATGCAAGCGAGTATGAAGATAAAAATTACATAACCACACTTGACGTCAATGATACTATACACTGCTTACTCTAGTTTAGAAGGTGAACCCACATAGTGAACCTATCCAGTCAGTTCTGACAGTGCCATACTGTGTAAGTTTTGTGGATAGACTTCTTTTGTCAAGTTTGTAGTTGTGCCATTTTTTTTATAATGGATTTAATGGTGCGCCATAGAATGGTACAAGTTTGGGATTTTTTTTTATAACCCAATCTATACTTCTCCCCAACTTCGTCTCTGTTTGGAGAGTTTTTTGGTCTTCATCGTCCTTGCTCAGTACTTAGTGTTGCAGACTGAGGGGCCTTCAGAAAATGTGTATTTAAACTTGCATCATGTGACAGATCATGTGACACTCTGATATGACTTTTAAGTTAATTGGTTGGACCGGACCATCGGGTGTTTCATAACAAATGAGGTGTACACATTATGCACTTACAACTTTTCATTTTTTTTATAATTTTATGAACTAAGTATTTTTTCATTCCTCTGTAACAGTTTGGACTTCATAAATACTGTACGTCAACACAGACAAGGGTTAAAGACAATTAAAATCATATACTTGAAAGAAAAAAAAAGTTTAAAAACAGACTAGCCAATTAGCATATGCCACCAGAAATTCTGACTGTACAAGTAAAAATTATTAGCAGGTAACAAGAAAATATACGATTTGTAAGGAAACAACATCCACTATTTGCCTGTGATACATTTGGGATTCAATGTAGCATTGAATTAACAAATAAAGGTGTTGTATAGGATAAAGGGCCTTTTACATGGACTGATGAGCCATACAAACAGACAGCAGTTACATTTTTCTAATCTTGGATAACCTCTCTAAAGGGAATGTGTCACCAGAAAATGACCTATTGTTTAGATCATGTTTTTATATTTAATGTATTTTTAAAACATTTTTGATGGTTATTTTTAATTTTCCATATCAATATCTATATTTAAACAAAAACCATAAAATAGTGTGGTTTTCCCACTGGCCACTAAGCCTAATAATAGATGCCACTTCTTGGTTTGTACAGATAACTTTACTGAAGTTACCTGCTTATCTATACACAGAGGTGATATCATTACAGGCAGGATTAGAATGACAGATAAGACCATTCACAATAGGTGAATGTCATAGCTTATCTATTCTTTCCTTGTACAATGATCTCTGCACAGGTCGCAGAGCATGCCTAGAATACTGTCCCATAGGAAGTCAATGGAGTCCCCTCCTGACCGTTGTGTCTATGGCCCATGGGGCTGCCGTAAATCAATTTTCCTAATGCTTTCTAAATGCTGTTAAGAACAGCTCAGGCAAGATGGCCGCCCCCATAATAATGTTCAGGAAATAGAATAAATAAATCTGCAATCAGAAAAGCAGATTAGAAAAAAGATATGTATTGCTATCTGGTTTTAACTGGCAAATACAATGTGGTGACATCTTTACTGTGAATGTGTGCCCTAGACCAGTGAGAAGCTGTCTAGACTGGTATGAATGGAAATGAATGCTATAATGATCAATCTTCATCCAGTTTTACTTGTGGTAAGTCTTAATTATATCATATCTTACAGGTTAGGCCTGAACGGAATTAAAAATGACTGAGCGATTTGATTGCCATTACTGCAAGGAAACTCTGTTTGGAAAAAAATACCTTCTGAGAGAAGAAAATCCATATTGTGTGAAATGTTATGAAAATCTGTACTCCAACACCTGTGAAGAATGCAAGAAGCCCATTGGCTGTGATGGCAAGGTATGGTGACATTTCAGCTTCAAGTTTTTCACAGATTGATAAATCTACAGATTAAAAAGATGAAATAATCTTATTTTTTACCTCATGGATGTACCATAAATGTCTGCTAGATGTAGGTCCCATCTCTGGGACTGCCATCTATGTCACAAATGAAACTCTAAGCACAGCCTTCTCTATTCTGCACTATGTTGCTGCTCCTGAAAGACCTACAGAAATGATTGGAGAAAGCCACGTACATGCACAGGTGCCTTTCCTCTCATTCCCCTGCATGGATGTAGTGGACACCTCACCGGGTGGGACAAAGGTTGGAGAACCCCCATTCTTGGCATAGGTGTGGTACAGGGACCCACAACTGTCAGACATGTATGGCATATCCTATCCTGTGGATATGCCATAAATGTCTGAGAGGAGAATTCACCTTTAACTAGCTGCAAACAATGTTCAGTATAGTAAACCTAGTGCTAGCTTTCATTCATCTACACATCTTTGGCTATGTAACAGTTCACAGTCTGGTTTTATTTCTTTTTCATATTGGTTCCTGAGAGAAATTGTGTCCATGGCTGGTTAGCAGTTAAACCAGTGCTTATTTTTTGGTTCTATTAAATATACTTATTAAGTATACTTATTATACTTATTAAGTAAAGAACATCGATTAAAGGTAAAGAGAGATAAATACTCTACCACTTACGTCTAAAGAATTGACATGTATGATAGAACCATAGCTCCTTTTTATCATAAGAAGCATGGTTACTTATTCTTGCTCTCCTTGTCTGGTCATCTGTCATCCACCTCCTTTGCAGAACCATGGTTCATTTTGTACCAGTATTAGGCTACTTTCACACTAGCGTTTTTAAATTCCGGTATTGAGTTCCGTCATAGGGGCTCAATACCGGAAAAAAAACGCTTCAGTTTTGTCCCCACTCATTGTCAATGGGGACAAAACTGAACTGAAGACAACGGAATGCTCCTGAAAGCATTCCATTCCATCTTCAGACCGGAGAACAAACCGCAGCATGCTGGGTTTTTCTCTCCGGTCCAGGCATCCGCACCAAGACGGATCCGGAATGACCCCCAATGCAAGTCAATGGGGACGGATCCGTTTGGTGTGACCAACATGGTAAACGGATCCGTCACCACATACATACAGACATACATACATACATACATACATACATACATACACACACATACACATACACACAAACACATACATACTTTCATACTCCAGGCAGGCAGGCCGCACGTCTTCATGCCCAGGAGGCATGCCGCTATGATGATTCCCTACAGCGCCCAGCAGAGGGCGCTGTGGGGAATCGTCATAGCTGTGCGCCTCCTGGGCGTGAAGACGTGCGGCCTGCCTGCCTGCCTGGAGTATGTAAGTATGTATGTGTTTGTGTGTATGTGTGTGTATGTCTGTATATGGTACTGTGTGACATGTGTAGGGCCGGAACGCGGTTCTGGCCCCACACATGTCCCTGCGGCAGTCCGGATCCGACGGCACCCTTCACCTGCCGGATCCGGACTGCCGCTAGTGTGAAAGAGGCCTTAGGCATATGATATGTGGAACCTGTACAGCTGCACATGGAGCCTTGTAGGCTATGGGGCCCACTCTGATCTTAAAATGAAAATAAATGTGCTGTCTACTAGATTGCATGCAAGGGATTAAAGTAATTGCTTTCATGTCCCATAAAGCTTTGGCTACACAACAATCTTGCCCATGTCATCCGTTGCGCAACCAAAGATCGTTCTGTAAGCAGTGCTGCCTCACAAGTTAATGGGGTCACAGCGTGACTTACAGGTTGGTGCAACTGTGACCCCATAACTACAACAAAATCCAGCTGTGTTTGATTTTTGAGATTCTAAGGTTGCAGATGTGGCAACTTGCAAATCATGTTGCAACCTCATTCACTTGTGAGGCTGCACTTCTACAGAGAGATCTTTGGTCACATAGTCATGTTGGTCGATTAGTTGTTCTATGAGGGAAATTGTCTCTTACTCTGGTACTCGTGAATCAGAATAATAACAGCCACTTTGCTTTGTAATTATAGGTTTCTTTTTATTTACGGCAATAACCGTGTTAACGTTTTCGGCCTATCCAGGCCTTCATCAGACACTGTAACAGCAACAAAATATACATAATAAGAATGATGTACAGTACATTCAAAAAGAAGGCTGATAACATACATTTCAATCAGTAATATCCAAAAGCAAGTAACAAAATAAAAATAAAAAATCATTCAACAAATAAATGCAAATGTATATTTCCCATAAGGGTCACCATATATATTCACATTACCCAAAAAGGGAACATAAGTATCAAATCATCTCATAAGAGTCCAAAAAATGGCTGAAAAATGTAAACTTGGGTATATAGCCAAACGACATAAACTTGTATATGAGCTTGGTTCATTATTCATGAGCAAAGTCAGGAGACAACATCATTCTGTGAACTGTAATTCACAGGATACCAATGTGGACAATATCTGTAGGCAGGTTAAGTAGTATATACTATATACTGTGTATCCACTAAATAGCGTTGGTAGTATAGAAATGTGGTATAAAACTGTCTAGGATTATAAGCCATCTTTGTCAAGACTCACCTTTGCCGCAGTTCTTGTAGAGGAAAAGAAGGATATGGGCGCTGTAGGTAGGTAATAAGTTTAAGAGGAAGGCGCCACATGTAGTTGTGGTGGCGTCTCCTCTTATAGTCAGAACGGGTGCGCACTATGAACGCGCGCACCGGAAGTGACGAGTGATGCGTTCCACCGGCCGGAAGTTAGCGGGTCGTGAAACGCATCCTCCATATGAAACTAACAAAAGAGCCAGCGTCATCGAAGAAGATAGACAGAAGGTAGTACATAAGTAAATAGACTGACACTAGAAATATAAGAATAGGGGAAAATAAAGAAAGGAGCAAAGATAGAAAATGAAGATGCGTTCCACGGTGCAACGCATCTAATAGTCACATGATTCCCTGAGGGTCACATGATCGCTTGGATCAACATGACAAACAAGATAGAAAGGTAAATAAAACAAAATCAAGAGAATCTGACTGAAAAACTGACAGAAAAGGAGCATTAATGAGGATATAAAATGACGTAAGGATACAATAGTGCGGCAAAATGGCGAGTCAGTTGACCTGTAACACAAGAAGGGAGGGGGGGGGAATTCAACATCAATTTCAAGTGAGACATCTTAATATATTTATAACAGACCATGTAGCTCATACTCCCTATTCAATCCTTTTGGTGCCAGTGTTTGAAGGGTATGGATCCAGAATGCCTCACGTCGTTTAAGTTCCCTTATTCGGTCCCCACCGCGACGTGGTGGAGGAACCTGCTCGATGACCTGAAATCTGAGCTGTGAGATTCTATGTTTAGCCGCGTGAAAATGTGCGGGAACTGGTAATAAGAGATTCTCCTTCCTTATTGTAGACTTATGTTTGCAAACCCTGTCTTTAATTTTCTGTATGGTCTCTCTTACATAGAGTAGACCGCAAGGGCATTTCAGGAGATATACCACATAGTCACTATCGCATGTGAAATTATTTTTAATTGTAAAGGGTTTACCCGTATATGGATCGTATATTTGTGCCCCTTTCTGGACATGCGAACACTGTAGACAATGGTGGCATGGATAGGTACCTTGTTTCTGAGTTTTGAGAAAGATTTGTTTTGGGACCCTTGTCGCAGATCCTATGTCCGCACGGACCAAAAGATCCCGAAGATTTTTGGCTCTACGTGTGCATGCCAGTAGGGGTGTCTGAAATTCCTCTACTGTGGGATACGCTTTATGGAGTAAGTGCCAATGGCCACGTATGATATTTACAACCTTACGGCTTGTGGGGTGAAACGTGTGAACAAAAGGAATTTTTGGGGGTTTGGAGGTTGGTTTTGGTCTGGTGTCACCGGAATAGTGAAGTATTTTTTCTGGATAACCTCTCTGGATGAATCTCTGTTTCATCTCCTGTAGTCTCAATGTTCTTATGTTAGGGTCCTGAACAATCCTCTGTACCCGTTTGAATTGTGAGCCTGGAATAGCTTTCTTTGTGCTAGGTGAGTGAAAACTACTGTAATGTAGTAAATTGTTTCTGTCCGTAGGTTTACGGTATAAATCCGTAGTAAGTAAACTCGTTGTGGTTTTTGTAATGGTGGTGTCTAAGAAATCAACAGAAACATTGCTGTAGTGAATGGTAAACTGAAGGTTGGGAAGGATCGAGTTCAGGAAATCATGAAAGGACAGCAGTGAGTCCTGATCTCCCTGCCAAAGACAAAATTTGTCATCGATATACCGTTTCCAGATCAATGCATGTGTCTGGGGTATAGGTAGGATTCTTCAAAATCCGCCATAAAACAGTTCGCATAGGGTGGAGCCATATTAGACCCCATGGCAGTCCCTTTTGTCTGGAGGTAAAATTCGTCCTGAAAGAGGAAAAAATTGTTATTCAACACGAGGTGTAATAGGTCTAGACACAATGCCTGAATGTCTTCATGTAGGGATGATGTCAAGAGTAACTTCCGGACTGTCATAATCCCTTTATCATGCTCAATGGATGTGTAGAGGCTTGTTACATCCCATGTAACAAGAATAATGTTCTGACTAAGTGTCCCCTGACGGGCCACCAAATCCAAAAAGGATGACGTGTCTAATAGGAAAGACTTATGAGCTTAGTACTTAGTACCACTATTCCGGTGACACCAGACCAAAACCAACCTCCAAACCCCAAAAAATTCCTTTTGTTCACACTTTTCACCCCACAAGCCGTAAGGTTGTAAATATCATACGTGGCCATTGGCACTTACTCCATAAAGCGTATCCCACAGTAGAGGAATTTCAGACACCCCCACTGGCATGCACACGTAGAGTAAAAAATCTTCGGGATCTTTTGGTCGTTGCGGACATAGGATCTGCGACAAGGGTCCCAAAACAAATCTTTCTCAAAACTCAGAAACAAGGTACCTATCCATGCCACCATTGTCTACAGTGTTCGCATGTCCAGAAAGGGGCACAAATATACCATCCATATACGGGTAAACCCTTTACAATTAAAAATTATTTCACATGCGATAGTGACTATGTGGTATATCTCCTGAAATGCCCTTGCGGTCTACTCTATGTAGGAGAGACCATACAGAAAATTAAAGACAGGGTTTGCAAACACAAGTCTACAATAAGGAAGGAGAATCTCTTATTACCAGTTCCCGCACACTTTCACGTGGCTAAACATAGAATCTCACAGCTCAGATTTCAGGTCATCGAGCAGGTTCCTCCACCACGTCGCAGTGGGGACCGAATAAGGGAACTTAGACGACGTGAGGCATTCTGGATCCATACCCTTCAAACACTGGCACCAAAAGGATTGAATAGGGAGTATGAGCTACATGGTCTGTTATAAATATATTAACATGTTTCACTTCATTGATGTCGAATTTACCCCCCCCCCTTCTTGTGTTACAGGTCAACTGACTCGCCATTTTGCCGCACTATTGTATCCTTACGTCATTTTATATCCTCATTAATGCTCCTTTTCTGTCAGTTTTTCAGTCAGATTCTCTTGATTTTGTTTTATTTACCTTTCTATCTTGTTTGTCATGTTGATCCAAGCGATCATGTGACCCTCAGGGAATCATGTGACTATTAGATGCGTTGCACCGTGGAACGCATCTTCATTTTCTATCTTTGCTCCTTTCTTTATTTTCCCCTATTCTTATATTTCTAGTGTCAGTCTATTTACTTATGTACTACCTTCTGTCTATCTTCTTCGATGACGCTGGCTCTTTTGTTAGTTTCATATGGAGGATGCATTCCACGACCCGCTAACTTCCGGCCGGTGGAACGCATCACTCGTCACTTCCGGTGCGCGCGTTCATAGTGCGCACCCGTTCTGACTATTAGAGGAGACGCCACCACAACTACATGTGGCGCCTTCCTCTTAAACTTATTACCTACCTACAGCGCCCATATCCTTCTTTTCCTCTAAAGGAACTGCGGCAAAGGTGAGTCTTGACAAAGATGGCTTATAATCCTAGACAGTTTTATACCACATTTCTATACTACCAACGCTATTTAGTGGATACACAGTATATAGTATATACTACTTAACCTGCCTACAGATTGGTATCCTGTGAATTACAGTTCACAGAATGATGTTGTCTCCTGACTTTGCTCATGAATAATGAACCAAGCTCATATACAAGTTTATGTCGTTTGGCTATATACCCAAGTTTACATTTTTCAGCCATTTTTTGGACTCTTATGAGATGATTTGATACTTATGTTCCCTTTTTGGGTAATGTGAATATATATGGTGACCCTTATGGGAAATATACATTTGCATTTATTTGTTGAATGATTTTTTATTTTTATTTTTGTTACTTGCTTTTGGATATTACTGATTGAAATGTATGTTATCAGCCTTCTTTTTGAATGTACTGTACATCATTCTGATTATGTATATTTTGTGGCTGTTACAGTGTCTGATGAAGGCCTGGATAGGCCGAAAACGTTAACACGGTTATTACCGTAAATAAAAAGAAACCTATAATTACAAAGCAAAGTGGCTGTTATTATTCTGATTCATTGACACGGGGTGGGAACCCTATGACAGCCTGAAGCAGAGTGCCACTAAACAGGAATTTTATTACTCTGGTACTCAGCAGTTGAAGACTATGGGGTCCTATAAGTTGTTTGTTTAGTGTACAGCACCAGTGGCGATGGCATTAGTATGAGCAATGCTGTGCACACAGGGGGCGGATTGGCCATAGACCTTACAGGGAAATTTCCCCATGGGCCGATGCCCAGGGGGCCACTCAAGTCCTCTTGATGGCCGCAGGTGAGGTACATAATGATTTGATGCTCAGCGGCCGCAGGTACCCTCCTGAACTCAGCTGTATTACTGTCCTGATGATGGTGATATACTTGAATTCTGTGGTGAGGGCGGCAGTATTTTGTGCTGCCCTGTGGTATTTGGTTCTGCTGGGTTGGTATTCTGTGCTGCACTACAGTATTGAAGGCCCTGCCTACTTCGGTTGTTCCTGGCTACTTGTTTTGGCCCGGTCTTCTGTCAGTCTGAACCCACCTACAACATGGGGCCACTTTTAGGTTTTTCCCAATCCGCCCCTGTGTGCACACCTCTCCGTGAGTCATATAGCAGCTACAGGGCCACTGCTATGGAATTATATGAATGCATACTAATTTTGTTTCCAGAAATTCAGGTTCAGCTAATAATGAAATTGTTACCAAATGTCACACTACCTGCCATACATAAAAAAAAATACACAAAAATACACAAAATACTGAATGCTAAATTTATCTGCTGCAAGGTGTAATCAGTACTTTTCCAGTGCTGCCATCTTCTATGCATTTTTAAGATGCACGAAAATAAAGAACAATCCTGCCTCACAGGCAGTCCAAAGATAAGCCAGACTTTTAACAGTGTCTGATGCTGGATGATAAATTTAACAAAAATTTGCCCGCCAAATGAACACAAAGCTTTTCAGGTTTGCTTCAGATGAATCCAGTAAAACGGCATGCAGCACCGTTTTCCTGCACATGTTGGTGGGAAAAACCACAAGGGAGGAAGAAGGAGGGTACTCACATGACCCTGGGAGGAAGTGGGGGACTTGCCTTGATTGTCTCAGAGGCTGAAAAACAGCCTCATCAGCCAATAAGAGGAAGCAGCAAACATACAGATGCCTGTACAGAATGAGCAGACATCATTCTGTGTTGCGCTGTTAATGAGGGCGGATAGGTCTATGCGGTGTCTGACAGAAAACGATCTTACACAGTATATTGAGGTACCAACAATTATCTCTTCTAGTGCTACAGGAACAGAGTAGGGACAGAATAGAAAGAAATTATTGTGTAGAATACTAGGGGCTGTTTAGGGTAACCAGTTTTAGGGAGTGAGGGGCTGGGTGCAGCACAGTCAGTGCTTCATAAGACAGCTGCTGCAAAACCTCACCCCAGCAGTTCTGCGCTTCAAAACCAGCCACCTGCAAGAAAAAAAATATTTTATTCATTTCAACAGAGACAGCAGTTTTTTTTCCCAAAACCTTAACTTTCTATATATTATTATTGTCAGCACAGTGTCCCAATAGCATTCTGCTGCAGAGCAATCGCACATTTCTATTTCACTGTATTATATCTGTCTGGTGTTATTACACACATTGCATTATAGCAAAAAAAAATTTATAGTAATAACACCATTGTTATACAAGTGAACTTAGATGCAAATTACACTGTAGACAGAACTTTTACTGCCTGTTCTGCATTGTTATAGGTTGGTGTTGTGGGCAGGAGATTAATCACATTAGAAGTTTTCAGCTGCTGCAGAACCTAATAACAGTTCTGCATTACAAAACCAGCCACCTGCAAAAAAAAAATATTCCTTTTTTCTCATTTAAACAAAGACAGCTGTTTTTTTTGTTCAAAACCTCAAGTTTCTAGTATTATTAATGCCAGCACAGCGCCTCAATAACATTTTACTGTGCTGATCAATTACACATTTATTTTTCAGTGCATTATATCTGTCCAGTGCTATTAAACGCATTGCATTGCGTTACAAGTGAACTTGTAACGCAAATTGCAACATAGACAGAAATTTTACTACCTTTCCAACATTGTTATACATAGGTATTGTGGGCAAGAGATTAATTGCATTACAAGTTTGCAACGTATGTTAATTGCACCTCTGTCTTTCAGTTACAGAAGACATGCTTGCAATATTTCTATAACTGTTCTGTGTACCAAACCCAGGACTTATCATTTAAGAAAATCATGAATTTATATTAGACCACAATAGAATGTCTGGAAAACAGAAGAGTTCAAAACGAAAGACCCAGGCCTTATTAGTGGTAGGCAACAGTTATCCCTGGCCTCGGAAAGGTGCAACATTATCATTGTGGAGAAACAGGATGAGATTTTGTATTGGATGGCTCACTCCTCCTCACTTCTGAGTCTGACACCATAACTTGGAGACAGGGGTCACAGCATTCCTCCTACTCCTCCTTCTTGCAGCCCCAGAGAAGCCTTTCAGTTACTAGTGTAACTGTTGATGGCTTGTGTGTGAGCTTTTGCACTGCCCTTCAGAGAAAGACAGTGGGCCCCATGCATAGCTGTGTTGAGGCAGTGATAGTGATAGGCGCAGGGAATCAGGAGGGGCGCCAAAGATCCCACCATGATATATCAACATTAATGCTAAACATGTACTACTACTACCACCCATAAACAACCGATCTACTATCTTGTGTGTTCCATGCTATGCTGCTACTGCTGCCACTACTGTTGTGGCCAAGTGGCTCTATTATCTTGCCCTTTCCACACTGTAGTGCTGCTGCTGTCAATTAAGGCTTCTTTCACACTAGCGTGCCGGTTCCGTACTAACACTTGCAGATGTGTGCTGCCGGATTTAGAGGAATTGGAGCAGCTTTGTTTGGGTAGAATCGATTCTGGTCCAAACCAAACTTTTTAAAAACGGCGAACCTGAAACAAACCGAATCTCAAAAGGCTCTCTCATCTCTACTTTCTAGTCTAACTTTACACAATCTATTATTTGGCTTACCATGAGACAGAATTTTGTGGCAGGAAGCCATGCCCCTTGGCGTACAAGGCCGAGTTGATTATTATTTTTTGTCTAAAATTATAATCACCGAATTGTGCCAAAAATGCCCCAAAAGTTGCCACAATTTATGCAGCCATATCAATAACTGTTTTTTTTAGGATTCATCCAATTGTTTAAATAAGCATGAAAATATTGAACATCCCTCCTTTCTCTCCCAGTGAAAGCAAGATAAATTATTCTCTGGAGTTGTGTCCCATTTTCTTCTGCAAGGGACATCAGGAATTTCAAAATTGGAAGGAAGTCAGAACATTAGAGTCAGAAAAATATTTAGGAATTAATCATCTTGAACTTTTAAACTCATATTCATGATTTGTTATTTAAAACAATTAAATATCATTTCCCAAAAATGGTTTAAGGGGAAGAAATCATTCCTTGTTGGCTGATAAAACGTCTAATGAGTCTATACATTGAAAATATAGAGGAGTTGTACAAAAAGATCCTACCAGAGAACAGTCTATGAATTCCAGATCATCTTGATATTTGATCCAAGAGGGTTTATGCATAAATATTATATATTAAAGGATCACTTTCTATTGATTTGTTCACAGATGTACTTTAGGGTCCACTATATTTATGCATATCATGATTGCATTTTGCCATATTTTTATAGTTACTTTCTTTAAGACTCTGTCTAACAGCTGATGGCAAATCTAAGAACATAGCTTAGCAACCAGATATTGCATATGAACTGATATGTGGATTTGCCCACAGTTATATAACAGTTCATTTTTCTTTTGCACTAATCCACATGGGCACTGAAAGGCAAGATTGTAGAATTAAAGGGGTATTCTAGAAATTTAATATCAATATCCTATCCTCAGTATAGCTCATCAACATCTGACCGGTGGTTGTCTGACATCCGGTACCCTGTGAATCAGCTGTTTGGGAGTAGCTCTGGCACGAGAACTACACATCAAGGTCCATTGCGTAGTGTACGGAGCTGGTTGATGCAGTGCTGAATGACTGAACTCCGCTCTATAACTCAAGGTGCAGCTTTTGGAACATAAACTGTGACATATGCTATTGATCAAGCATCAACTTCACGACTATGTGAAAGATTCATCATTTGGGCATTGATGTAATTTAACATAAGAATTAGTCCATAATTATCGTTGTTATTATAATTATTATTGGAAGTGTCCCGTATTAGGCCTAGTTCACATTTCCATGTCAGTGTCACATCCGTAAAAAAAAAACGTATGTGTTTCATCATTGAAGCTGTCCATAAAGGATCTGAGGTTGGTCTGTGTGTCCGTTTTTACCATCAGTGTGTCATACATAATTCACTGACATTGCTCAACTGAAAATGAATTCCCAAAGAATCTCCTATTAGTCATCAGTGAAAAATGGATGCAACACGGACACAGCACGGATGTGTGTCAGTGATTTTCATGGACCCATAGACTTCAATGGGTGTGCTTGGTCCGCATCACGGACCAAATTAGTACATGTCCCCGTGATGTTTTTACTGACCCATGATCAGTAAAAAAAATATTGAAATGTGAACAGACACATTGAAATCAATGGGTACGTGTGCTGTCCGTGGAAAATGCAGACAGCACACGTCAGTGAAAAACAGAAATGTGAACAACGCCGTACTGTGCAGAAGATTTATTAAAAGATACTTGCCATTTTTATGGTTTTGCAAGCTCACAGCTGGCATGGATTTTATTTGCTGGCACATGGAAGGGGGAACCTCTTAATAAATCCTGTGTATTTTACGCCAACAGAATTTAGACTTAGACTGGCATAGAAAACCTCAGAGTTTGTGCACGCGCCCATAATAATACTTCTTCTTATGTCCTCGTAGACACCAAGGCCCAGACATCAAGACAGTAGAGAGGTACTGTTGGGCCCTCTTAGTCACCAAGGCAGCACAGAGATTTACACGGCCCATGGGCAGATTATGAGGAACAATCTGCCTCTCTAAATGTGCCTCGATCACCCGATGAAAAGTGAAACGCTTGTTTATTTGGTGATCCTGTCATTCATGCAGGCACACAAATTATCGTTTCTGGGTAACAGATCGCGCAGTCTAAACAGCAATTTGCTGCCCAGAAACAATAAAACCTACAAGAAGTAACAGAGTCACTAAAGCTAGATTGTAAAGACAATGGTCCTGTTTTTTCATACCTTCACTCCAGAATTCTAGCATCAAAAATTAGCAAAATAGGGTTTTTGAGACTTTTTGCATTCGCTTGCACTAAATTTTGTGACTTTTTGCATTTTTACACCGCTTACTATAGTTTTGTAATGTGGCTGGAAAAGTGGGTGTGGTTAGCTATATTAATGAGTTTCACTCCAGCTTTATCATTAAGACTTTTTTTTTTTAAAAAAGTTGCAAAAAAGTCGCAATCTCGCTCCAGGAGTAGGGTGGAGGAGGAAAACTGGAATAGCTTCTCTAGACAATCGTGTTAGGTTTAAGGATAAGACAAATTTATCAAGTAACATAAAATACTCCAGCACACACTCAAGTAAATATGACCTTAGATTTTCCCCTAATAATAAATTCCCCCCAATATGTAATGCTTTATTGAGACACAATTAATATAAAACATTAAAAAGATGAATCACTACAACAGAAAGGGTACGGTTTTCCTGAGGGATAGTAACAAACAGTATATGGTGTATGGGACTATAGAACAATTCATTAGAAGAAGTAGCTTGATCACAAAACTAATGATCAGTATCCAAAACTACAATAAAGAAAACTTCCAACTGAACCAATCAGACAGTTACAAATACTGCAGGGCAATAGTGGTCAGTAGAAAAGAGCTACACACACTCATAAAAATACATTATATTAAGTCCTAAGGAGAACTGCACACCCCAACCTGCATTTGGCACCACCTTCCTGTTGGTGCCCTAGAGGAAGTTGCTGCCGAAACGTGTGTGGTTCTCCTGAAGTGAACATGTAATATGGGCAAAGTTATGCATGGTACTTGTCCTCTGTTACTTTAACTGCAGAGCATAACAGTGTAAATCCACCTTTAGGCAGCAGATAAATACTGCTGGACCCCATTAGACACCAATATCTAGATGTGACAACCACCTCTATACTCTCCTGGATCTAAAATGATGTATGGTATGACATTTCCCAATGATGTCACCTTGATAATAGCATTTAGTCTAGCTTCTTTCTTTTATCTTGGAGTCCAGAAACTAGCAACTACATGTGGTACCAATAACATAGTTGGCATAAAGCCATCACATTACATGCAATCATTTCAAGCTATTGTTTGTAAAACCATTGAGTAAATTACAAACTCTTGCATATTTTGTGGTAAAACGATCTGGCAAAAATTAGAGAAAAATGTAGTTAGTCTCGGAATGTGTATACGATGCACGATTTAACATTTGTACAAGGAGAAGCACATTTCAAAGGTAAGTAGAAGAAAAGGGTTACTATTTCTGAAGGAATCAAAAGCTGCACCATAGCCTACCCCAGTGGAGCCGAGTCCTGTATGTACTATAGTCAGTCCTGGAGATTCTCAGAAGCACAAACCATTATGGTCAGAAAGTGGAAATTCCAGGACCATTGTCCTGGAATTTCCTTTACTGAGAACATCACAGGAGAACACAGGAGACATAAATGAAGTGCTTAACTGATCACTTTTGTCTTTATAGACTGGGATAAATGACCACTAAATTATCATTTTTATTTATGAATGATGGAGTGAGTCAAGCTAAAGTTTAAATTATACATATTTTCTCTATTCTGTAATGTGAAAAAATTGTAACTGCAACTCAGATTACAATTTCAGGTTTGGGTAGAATTACCTCTGATCTAATGAGCCCCCATTTCCACCTTCATCCCTTTAGGTTGATTTAGATTTTTGTCAAATTCTGATACATGTCAGGTCAGTGTATTCGTAAAAAATTATAGAGGCCTGCAGTTGAGTTCCTGTTGACACCACAGGGTTTTATGGTGACAACTATGCTCTTTAAAGGGGTTGTCCACTTTACACAAAAGCTTTTTGTTAAAAGGCCCCAGAGGGTGTCTCAGTGCCTGGAGCCAATGATCCGCTGTAGTCTGTAGGACAACAAGTATTCAGTATGCAGGTAAAATGAAGCATTACACATTTCCCATTTGAAAGTGTCCCCGTTTTTTTTTTTTATTTAACCTTTTATCATATGCTAATTAGCCTCTAGGAGCAGGGGGCATTGTCCCTGCTCCTAGAGGCTTTGTTTGCCCACCTCAATCCACGCCCTTTTCTTCCTGATTGACAGGGCCAGGCCAGCGTTCATCTCCTCAGGCTGGCCCTGTCTGCAGTCGAAATCTCGCGCCTGCGCCGTCTCGTTCATTATTCGGCGCTGGACCAGTAAGTGAAGGAAGCTCGTCGGCTCCCGGCTCCCTCACTGTGCCTGCGCAGAATACTGAATGGGACGGCGCAGGTGCAAGATTTCGACGGCAGACAGGGCTAGCCTGAGGAGACGAACGCTGGCCTGGCCCTGTCAATCAGGAAGAAAAGGGCGTGGATTGAGGTGAGCAAATGGAGCCTCTAGGAGCAGGGGCAACGCCCCCCTACTACTAGAGGCTAATTAGCATATAATAAAAGGTAAAATTAAAGAAAAACGGGGACACATTGAGAGTGTCATGGCACATTGGCACATTGAGAATGTCATCCTGTTTAATAGGCAAAAACGTGGTGACAGGAACCCTTTAATGCATGGACATGTTGGGGCCTCCAGATTGAGAGATGATTTTTGTATCCAATCTCTAATCTTACTAATAGATGAGGTTTCTGAATGAGAGACCTCCATCTTTTACAGGGGGTCATTTAAAAAGACATGGACTGCATATCCACATGCCATATATTGATCTATTGCTTCTCAGTGACATTTATAAACTGTACACAAGGCACTTAGTATTCGTAAAATGCATGGGCCCACTCACCATGTCAAGGTGGCCTGTATTAGGTGCAGTGCTGCATGGTTGCTGTGCCTGTGGATTGGTGGGGCCCAATGCCAAGGGGCTTAGCCTGACACTAGAGTTCCTGTTGGAATGCTAGGTCTTGCCACCTGCGGGTGCTGTGTTGTGGTGGGGGTGGTTACCACACAGCACTCTGCCAAATTAGAGTAGGAACCCAATTGAAAAAGGCCACCAATATGTGTTGAGTAGGCTTATGCATTGTGATAAAAAGTATACAAAGTGTCTTGGACATATGCGAAGAAGCAATATATCAATGCATAGCATGTGGATGCGAGATCCATGCTCTCTTTTTGCTTTTTGTCTTTTAAAATACATCTGCTTCCAGCAACCTGGCAAACAGCTAATTTTACTGGTGGGCGGGAAGGGATGGGATGGTGTTAGAGAATTAATCACTGCAACCGCCTAGAAATCTAGAAATAATCACTGCATGGGAAATTTAATGGTACATGACAGTTATTCAGATGTAACACAAGGATGGATTGAGTCTACCAGAATGGGAGATGCTCAAACAGAGCAAGTTTGTTCCATGAATCTGGCAATAGTAAAAAAAAAAGAGGTATTCTCCCATGTCTCATTAGAAAATGGTAGTAGGAGTTCTACTAAGCCAGAAACTGGATTATTGGTTTTAGTTGGAGTCTCTTTAACCACATTCCTTATTGAGCCATTTTAGCTTCAAACCCAAAACCTACAATGAAGTGTTCAGCCAGAGTGGCTATAATGGAATTTGCTGTGTGAGGTCCAATGTACAAATTACAGCTGTATGCATACAAAAGGGGATCATCACTCCATAAAGCCAACATATTTTTTTACTGTTTTGACATTTTTGGCAGCAGAATACTACAAGTCTAATCCTATTAGTTGTTGTTTGTTCATATTTGCAGATAGTAGCCATATAAACTATATCTTGGATTAGATCATCAGTGGTAACAGTGGATGTAAAAAGTTCAGGACAAAAGTTTCAGCAGAAGTAGTCGTACATTCCTCTTTATTTATTTGAGTTGAAGGATAAATATTATTCTGGACAGTGGTTTCAATAAAACTGAGTCTGAATCGTGTGTGCATGAACATTTTTACTTGAAATGTTCTTGGCTGGGCATATTCATTCTGAAAATTTACTGGATTAGGCAGAACAATATTTCTTCAGCTTAACGGGAGTCTGTCAGCAGTTTTGACCATGCTAAACTGTTGACAGCACAAGATATGGGCTGAAGAGAGCAGTCCAAACATACCTCATGTGGCGTTTTAATTCAGGAGTAGTGTGAATATGAAGTTTTATTCTGCTAGACTCTGCTTTTGCAAGTTCCCAGAGCAGAGCTTCACTGTTGTGTGTTCTCTTCATTGCATTGCTTCATAGCTCCATACCTCTGCTCTAAGTGAAGACAGTAGGGGTTTCCTGGTTGGATGCCAGAACCTGGTAGAATAAAACTTCATATTCACAATACTCCTGATAATAAAAGCTCCACAAAAGGTATGTTTGTCTTGCTCTCCCCAACCACTGGCTACTGCTTTCAGAAGGTTGGCATGGTCCATGGTCCTGGCAGGTTCCTTTTAAATAAATAAATAAATCTGTTCAGCGAGGCTAGGTGGCGGGCCATGATATTTACAAAGCTGATATATGCTCACCACTTGTAAACATACAGAATCAGTTAAAAAAAAGAGCATTAGACAAAGGTATATACAAGCTCAATATAATATTTGACACTAACTGGGAACAATTAACTCACTGACTGTGCACAGTAGGGCCTACAGTCATATATAGTATGGACAGTTAAGAAAATATCATTTGATAAGTTAATGGTTAAGTCCTTAGGGAGGGTGACATGGTCAGAACATAGAAGATTGTTAGCACATGGCCTTAGTACTTATACAATACTTGTTTAGTACTTGGCCAATGATATGTTTTTATAACATATCTATGAATTTATAGAAATGTTTATTTTGAGTCTAATCTATTAACATTATTTTATTTATTACATTGTAAGCAGCATTTGATGTTCATGTTTTAGGAGTTCTCTATTTTTCACATAATTAAAGTTTTGTAATTTGAATGCACCCTAGCTGAGATCTGGGAACATCGCTGTACGGAGGTGTTGTATATTGTTTGAATATATATCTTTATACATCATTTGCACTTCATTAAAAAATCACTTTTTCATCACTGAAAAAGTCACTTTTTTTTTTTTTAATTAGAAATGTCTGACAATTTTCCTCTACAGCTTTCACTTTCAGTACATCTACAGACTGCTGCTTTCTGCTTCATAGTAAATCTCTGACGGCTCAATTTGTAGCCCTAATCTCTAAACTCCTGACAGCTCATAAGCACTCATTTAAGCTAACTTCATATGAAACTGACAATTAGGTAATTAGTCTTTAAAGGGTTTCTGTCATCAGAATTTAGCATAATAAACCGAGTGTCATTTGCAATGCGCAAATGACACCTGATGACAGATATATTTGTTTTATACTTTTCTGTAAAGTAGTTTGTGAGAAAACTCAGTTTTTAAAATATGTAAATTAGCTCCCCTAGGTGCAGTAGGCGTGAACCCTGCACCTAGTAGCGGCCGTAATTCCTCCTCTTACCCCTCCTCCGTAGCGGTGATTGACAGGCCAGGCAGCCAGCTCTTTCGGCTCCCGGCCCTGTCCGAGTTCGAAATCCCGCGCCTGCGCACTGCGATAAACAATCCAGGGATCCAGCGACGGACGTCCGATCACGAGCTCGCATCTCCTGGAACTGCCGGCTCTCCTTCGCTTACGGGTGTACGCTGACGTAATCAGCGCATGCGCATTGATGAAGCTGGGACCCAGGCGGCCGCCGGCTCTCAACGCACGTGCGCGGATTGTTTTTCGCAGTGCGCAGGCGCGGGATTTCGAACTCGGACAGGGTCGGGAGCCGAAAGAGCTGGCTGCCTGGCCCTGTCAATCACCGCTACGGAGGAGGGGTAAGAGGAGGAATTACGGCCGCTACTAGGTGCAGGGTTCACGCCTACTGCACCTAGGGGAGCTAATTTACATATTTTAAAAACTGAGTTTTCTCACAAACTACTTTACAGAAAAGTATAAAACAAACATATCTGTCATCAGGTGTCATTTGCGCATTGCAAATGACACTCGGTTTACTATGCTAAATTCCGATGACAGAAACCCTTTAAGAATTGCTAGAAATTACACATGAGGACTAAAGATCCAGCAGTCAGGGAGATTCACTGAGAAGGGGGAGGAAAGTGAAAGCTGGAGAAAGATATCTGTTATATCTGTTGAAAATAAGTAAAGACCAATTGAAAAAAATTACTTTTTTATCTAAAAAAAATGAGTAGAAAGCAATAATAATAAAATTGCCCTGAAAGGTGTCCATAGCCTTTAAAGCAGTGTTCAACCAAATAATTCAGAATGTTTTTTGTGAATGTGAATAAAATATAATACCATCTGCTCACAGTAGCTAATCCAGTTGTCATAGCTGATCAGTACACATGGTCAAAATTAAGGCTGTATTACACAACCCTACAGATTATTGTCAGGAGTGAAGCGTACCCTTCTGGCAATCGCCTGCTCTTTAGTGGAGGAGACTGCTGCTATTAGATGCAGTGATCTCCTCGGCAACATTGGGAAGAGCGATCACTATGTCATCGCTTGTCCCCATGATGAATATGGTTTGCTGGCAGCAGATCATTATTAGACACCACGATCTGCTGGCTGCCAACAATAACTTTTTAACATGTCAAAAGATTTGGATTGCCGATAATCGTCTAGCGTTTGCTCATTCATTAGGCAATTGGTGGTAGTATTTCACTGCCAGATGATCACTAACGAGCGCTCATACGAATGCTTGTTCGCGACTATCTCCTGAAAAAATTGGGCATTGTAATACAGGCTTTAGGAGTAATTCTGTCAACTGCAATGGTACTGATCTGCTACTTTCCTCCTTCTATTGACCTTGAATTACCTACACAAGTTTATATAGTTTCAGTACCATCAATGCTGCTTGTCTCTATAGCAGTTGCTTGCCAGCTATCAGTAAGGTTTGCCCTTAATTCCTTGCATTTACTGGTAATTCCTTGAAGGAAGTCTGTCACCGTGTTTTGGTCTGTTAACTGCAGTAATACATATGTAATACTGCAGCTAAGGAGTCCAGATCTCTACTTTTTATTTTCCTACTGTCTCCTGTTCCTGCACTCAAAGCTGCACTGAAATACACAGTCCAGACTGCTGTGTCGTCTAAATATAATGGAGAGGACTCCTGTGCGCATGCACAGCAATCCTGACAATGTATCTCAGAACAGCCTTAAATACTGACAACGAGAGCACAGGGGCAGTAGGAAAATATTACATCGTGATCTGGACTCCTTATCTGCAGTATTACTCAAGTATTACTGCAGATAACAGTCCATGATCCTGGTGACAGATTCCCATTAAACATTATATGATAGTATTGTTTTGGCTTATAGGTTTTCAGTTTCTTTTAATTGAAATATGCTTTGAGAAATCGCTCTGGTAATTCAACCTTCTTTGGCACTTATACCTTTTACATATCATGATTTATGAATGCTTAATATCTACTGGAATGAGAATTATTCTTTACTGGGCTGTCAGAGATTACTACACATTGAGAAATATCCTGTGTGAAGTCACACTATTATTTATGGAGAGGATTATGTCTCATGCTAGCTGCGCCAAGTTTTCTGCAGAATCTGCACTATGTAATGTGACAGATTTATTTTAATCATGTGATCTGGCAGTTTATGGTAAAATATAAAAAATTTTGAGGACTTGCTAATTTATTTGAGGATGTGATGTGATAAATAAATGATTGTATTTCAAGCAAGTTTGCCAACTATTTAAAGAGGATCTGTCACCACTCCTGACATGTCTGTTTTACTAGATAATTTTATTCCCCATTTGATAAAGAGTCTGGAGAGCGTCCCTTTTCTTATAAGGCTACTTTCACACTTGCGGTAGCCTTTTTCCGCAGGCTGTTCCGGCGGGGGAACAGCCGGCTGGATCCGTGCTACCACTAGTCCACTCCGGCCCCATTCCCTATAATGGGGATGGGCCAAAGGTCCGGCTGCAGCACGGCAAACAAGCCAAGAGGCGGCGGGACAAAAAACGCAGCGTGCTATAGTTTTATTATGGTGAATGGGGCCAGGGCGGACTTCCGGCAACACAGAGGATTAGCAGTAGCACGGATCCGGCAGGCTGTTCCCCCGCCTGATCAGCCTGACGGAAAAGGCTACTGCAAGTGTGAAAGTAGCCTAACTCTACTTTGTTTTGTTCCTCCTTTATTGCTACTAGAAGTTCATTCATACAGGTACAACTGGATGTTGAGAGAGAGATATGCTTTTTGTAGACACTCCACTTTGGCTATATGATGTACTGTAGGTCTGTCTATTAAAGCGACCCTTTAGTTCAAGGGGAAAAACATTACATTAAGTGGGAAACAAACATAACACCTGGTGCCTTCCTTTTCATCTTTTCAGCTGCAGATCAGCCACTTCCCAAGCTCCTCTTCTGTCATCAGAGATGGACGCACCACTTCTCAGACATGAACACATGGCCAATCCGAGGGCTGGACTAGTAGGAAGAGTCTTGGACTACCAAATGCACAGTGTGCATCAGGCAGTCTGAGAAGTGGTACGACCATCTTGTATGGCAGAAGAGGAGCCCAGAAATTGGAGGATCTGCAGCTGAAAAGATGACACGGACATTATGTAAGTGTTCTGTTCACCAGTTAATGTGACTTTTTTTTTTCTTGAACAAACCATTGCTTCAGGTTGAAAATGTCTTTTGTATTTCAGACAAGCCTTTTAATTGCAAATCTATATGGTTTTAAATGTATGACAACTAATGGTGGCTGTTGCTCCTTCAGGATCTTTCATACAAGGATCGACACTGGCATGAAACCTGCTTTCACTGCTTCCAGTGCAAGCGCTCACTGGTGGACAAGCCATTTGCTTCAAAGGATGAACATCTCATCTGTACTGAATGTTACTCTAATGAATATTCTTCCAAGTGCAATGAATGCAAGAAAACTATCATGCCAGGTTGGTGGATGTTGGGTGTCATTTTTTATTCAGATTCTTAACTGAATGCCCAGAATTTTAGCATGTCGGCTATGCTAGAAGGTTCTAACCAGTGGTGTACATCGAGAAGTAAGGGCCCCATAGCAAGGATCAAACCAGGCCCCCCACACAGGACAGAAGGGTTTCTGCCTAAACTGCTTTCAATGACCCTTGGGACATTTTTCCACTGCCTCATATAATAAAAGTTGTTCCTTTAGAGGGTAAAGCCCTGACCAAGTTTTCACCTCCAGTAGAAGAGGGGATGATCCCAACTGGGCTCCCTTTTGCCCTGTGCCCCATAGCAGTCATATGGTCTACCGCTATGGTGCTAACCCTCATTTTCTATCACCATTTTTGGAGTTTTATTTCCAAGTGCCCACTATCTTTGGTAAAGGATAACCATAAAGGAAAACCATAAAAAAAGATAACCAACAATATAAATATTGTTTGAGTCCATTGACTTAGTATATTTTGCATATGTTGTGCACTCTTTGGGGGACACATCTAAAAAGTGTAGAAAATGAAATAAGCAGTCCTATTAGCTGCTATGGGCAGCTCCTCCACCACTGTGGTCACAAACATTGGAAACAAGCCATACAGTCTCTAAGGGCCACTATGATAGAGTTATATTCCTGGCAGTGAGGATCTGTTATAAACTCTTTTTTATTGTCACACAGGAACACGCAAGATGGAATATAAGGGAAACAGCTGGCATGAGACTTGCTTTATCTGTGCCCGATGCCAGCAACCAATAGGTACAAAGAGCTTCATCCCCAAAGAGAACCAGAACTTTTGTGTGCCATGTTATGAAAAGCAGTTTGCAATGCACTGCATCCAGTGTAAAAAGGTAGGAGATCAATATAACAGAACAGTGAGATTTCAGCTTTCACTTTTATCGGTACAGTACAGTGCATGGGACAGGAGTTTTACAGAACGAAATGACATGCTATAAGGAAAAAAAATCACATGGATTTAGGACTTTTTTAAACTAGGCGGTACAATGTACAGCAAAATCCCAACAGAGCCAAAAGTATACTCTACTGAAATAGGTTCCCCTTTCAAGAACGGTAATTGTGATGACACATTTTTTGGCTGTCAGGACGTGTTTTTTTAATTTTTTTTTTTAAATATTTTTGTTTTTACTATGTTATTTTCACTTTATTGTTATTATTTTTTAAACTATGTTTCCCCCATATGTTTATAAGAGGAAATTGTCAAACAGTGGCATCATTTAAACCAACATTAAATGCTAATTTATTGACATATGTGGCAACAAATCTCGGAACACATGACCTATATGATAATATACATCATTGCCTTTTACACTTACAATGGCTACAATAACTCCACTTTTTCAGTAGCAGACTAATGCAATTTTTAAAATTTTCTCATTACTGACTTTTTTGCAAGATACATTTAATGTCTCTAAATTCTAGAGAAATTCGAGTTTCATTGACACTTGCTGGAACGCAATGTATAGATTGATCAGGAAGGAAGAGATGGGAAAAATTTGGCTCTCCTATCCCATCTCTGTAAGCTACCTAGGGGGCATTAGCTCTGCAGTGACATTTATACGCAGCATCCTAGTTACGATATATGCAGACAACCCAAAGACCGGTTTTCCTTGAAAAGAAATAATTAGCATTTAAGGAACTGAGTATTGCCTCTATCAAATTGTTCAAATTCTATCTATTCAGCAGTTTCACCTCTATATCTGTCCCTGGGAATTGTGGGTGCGGCCATTAGGATTGTCATGCAGGTTCCCTGAATGTATCACTGCAGAACTGCAGATTTTCTATTATGGGATTTTGGGAACATCTGTGGGAGCTATAATGTTAGGCCTAGTTCACATTTCCGTGTCAGTGTTACGTCTGTCAAAAAAATCGTATGTGTTTCATCAGTGAAGATGTCCGTGAAGGATCCGTGGTTGGTCTATGTGTCCATTTTTTACCCTCCGTGTGTCATCCGTAATTCACTGACGTTGCTCAGTTGAAGATTAATTTCCAAAGAATCTCCTATTAGTATTCAGTGAAAAATGGACGCAACACAGGTGTGTGATTTTCACGGACTCATAGACTTCAATGGCCGTGCTTGTTCCGCATCAGTCAAGAAGAAACGCATATGACCAAGTAAATGGTGAACTGGTCATCTCTACAAGAAAAAAATATAACATTTGTTAAACCTAAGTTAAAGGGGTTGTGCAGGATTTTTTTTCTAATTCCCCCCGTCAATGGTACCTATGAAGACATCTATAATTACCTGCTCCTGCCATTCTATTCGTGGCTCCCAGATTGTCTTCACTGGACAAATGATCCTTGTCTGTTACCTTCTGTCTGGATTCACATGCGCCGCTGCAGCCAATCACTGTATTACATGCACTGCTGCAGCCAATGACAGTATCACATGCGCCGCTACAGCCAATGACTGTGTCTAATTGGCACATCACCCAGCAAGTAAGTATAGATCTCTTGACAGGTACTGCTGGGTAGGTCGTGGGTTTTTGGGTGGGAAATTAAATTTAGAAAAAACCTGTACAACCCATTTTAGGTCTGATGTCAGCAGTGTATTCTGTTCTATTCAAGGCCATCACTACAGGAGGAGTCACCTATCGGGATCAGCCCTGGCATAAGGAGTGCTTTATCTGTACTGGCTGCAAGAAACCATTGTCTGGACAAAGATTTACTTCCCGGGATGAGTTTGCCTATTGTCTGAACTGCTTCTGCAATTTATATGCCAAGAAATGTGCTGGATGCACCAGTCCCATAAGTGGTATGCATGTTTTGCTTTATTTTACTTGATAAATCAGATATGATGTAACAATAGGGCTGCAATACATGGAGTATAGGCAATTTATTATATTCAGGAAGATGAAGCTTTAAAGCACAGCATTAAACATAAAAAATATAGTAGGAAAAAGTAAAATGTTAAAAGAGGCTTTCTACTTTTATGGTTTATCTGTTGAGTATTTGTGGTTTGCGAGGGCTGAGTATTGACTGACAGGTTTCAGAATTCTGATCAGATGTTCGTAGCCAGTCCTCTCCACTGAAAATGGGAACTTCAGAGTCCCCTACATCATTTAAAATATGTGGTAAAATGCAGTATCTCAAACGTTATGGTCGCTCACTGACACTCCAATGCTTTTGGTTAACACAGTGCAATGCATGCCTTGGACAGTACAACGGTACAGCTGTACTGCACATGTGGTTCCACAGAAACATTTCTATGAACATCTTGAAAACCCATCCCCAACACTATTGCATCAAATGTTATAGTGTGTTGGCTGTACATTTAACAGTTATCTATTAGTCTTGTGTGACCAAGGCTGACTTGGAAAATCCTTTTTTGTTAGCATGGTGATAAGCTTATAACAGGGTGTCATCACCAACGATTAACTGTTTATTATCTGAGGTGGGAACCTGGAACTCTTAAAAGAGGTTTTCCAGACTGAGAAACCTTTTTATTTAGGCCTAGGACCGTAAAAGTATCCACCCAATCCGCTCCATTCCAGCACATAGGCTTCTTCCTGAGATCTTTCGAGTCCCAGGCATGTAAACTTCTAGACAGGTTCACATGCTACAGTCATTCACTGGCCTCAGAGGTGATGTGTTCCCAAGCAGCACGTGACCAAGTAGCTAAGACCAGGGAATGACTTCAGCAGTGCACATGACTCTGGCCAGAAGGTCAAATTCCGAGGATTGGAAGGATTGCGGAATGGAGCCTTGGTACTGGAACAGAGCTGCGGGGAGCAGGTAAACACATTTTTGCTTTAGGCCCAACATAGTCCTGGCCCTTATTAAAAAGGGGTTTAAGGCTAGAAAACCCCTTTAAAGTATACCTAAACATTATTGTTTCCATGTAAATAGTACACATGAGGATAAGAAGCTTCATAATTTATTGTATGACAGAAAAATGCCTCTCTCCACCTATCAGCCCCTTCTTTTCATATCCCCACTAGTTACACTGATCACCCTGATCATTCACTGAAAATAGTGAACAAAAGTTTGTACACTGATAAATCAGATTAAAAAAAACTGCTGCCCATAGACATGTATGGAGAGAGGATGAGGAGTATGAAGAGCGAGTAGCTTGAGAGTGAGACACAAAGAGATGTGGCTGAAGCCTCTAAGTATATGTTTTATTTTACCTCATTGCTGGGTCTAGTGAGTTATCTATCTCACCTTAGTGCTGAATTCACAGCTACACCTCTTAGTACTATGTATAATGTCCTCCATGCTGCTGCTTCTGAGTATGCTTCGGAGAGATAGGGAAGCGTGGTCTCCTTTGTGCTATCTATGGGAGACATCATAGCAGCTAGTCTGTGCTCACTCTGGAGCTGAATACAAGTCATGTAATGGTAAGAAGCAGAGCTACCCTTCATGCACACACATATGACAGCTTATTTGGAAAAGTCATCTGAAGGTCACCTTTAGGCAAGCTAGCATTACAGTTAAGGTCCTTTTACACGGGCCGATTATCGGCCGAAAAATCGTTCCTAGGAACGCTAGTGCCGATAATCGGCCCGTGTAAAAGTGGCCCTAATCAGCCGACGAACGAGCAAAACGCTCGTTCGTCGGCTGATTGGATCTTTTGGTTTCTACAAAAGATCCAATCTATCGGGCGCACATCGGCCTGTGTAAACAGGCGATGTGCGCCTGACAGTATGGAGCTTCCCGGCCGCACGAGTGATACAGCGATCACTCGTGCGGCCCGGCGTTCGATTCATCGGGCCGTGTAAAGGCTCCCTGCCCGAGCGTCGATATCGCTGATCGGCGCTCGGGCAGGGAGACACATCGGCCCGTCTAAAAGGGCCTTTAGTTTGACATCACTGCCATCCAAATCAATTGTCTATATAGCGAAAGGACATGCCCAAGACCAAGAGAGCCTTTGTTTTTTCTCTTCTCTGGCTAATAGATAAGGTCTTGAATGGGAAACTTTTTCAGTCAAACATAGGAATGGAGACAAACAAGACGTTTAGACTGATATGTTGATCTGAACAATGATCTGTTTCTATAATTGTGCATATTATGTATTCATTTTTGTAATAATGGCTTATATCTGTCATCTCTTTCATTTACCAGGGCTTGGAGGAACGAAATATATATCTTTTGAGGAACGTCAATGGCACAGTGATTGCTTTAACTGTAAGAAGTGTGCAATTTCCTTGGTGGGTCGTGGATTTCTTACAGAAAGAGATGACATCTTGTGTCCTGAATGTGGAAAGGATATATAAAAGAAATGTGGAAATGATAGAGAAAAAGCATAAAATTAATAAATCAACAATAACATATATGTCTCAACAAATACGTGCAAATTGAGTGCCGTTCACTACTAAGCAAAAATAGGCAGTTTTTTGTCCTTGATAATTCTGAACAGATTGTATATGATAAATGATGCCAATATAACTTTATAAACTGAATGTTTTCTAACATATTATAATTATATTTTATTATAGTATGGACAAATGATAGGGGGCTTAAGTACTCTGTTCTTTTTAGTTAATCACATTTACATTTTCTTGTTCATTCATTGTGATGATTATAAAATCTTAGTTGGAATGGAAAAATTGTATGGAATTGGAAATATAGTGGTCCCTCAAGACACAATGGCCTAAGGATAAATTATTTTATACAGTGGTCTTTCCTGGGCCATTGTCATTTGAAACTAGACTCAACATACTGTATAATGCCTCAGATTGAGATTCAACCAAACAACAGATGCATTTATATGTATTTATAATAGCTGCGCTTTACAGTACAGTGAGGTACAACTGTACTGCCCTCTGTCTGTGCCAAGATGAGCTGGTCCCTTGGACCTCAAATGACAGTGGCTCCATTTTATTTTTCTAGTACACTGTGTGCTATTCAGGACTCTGAAGAAGTTCCTGTCTTCATCATAGAAAATGATTTAAGGTGCAATCGCCATATTTTTAACGCCTATCAAAAAATAGGACATGTCCTAATTTGCCTGTTTTCATGGACCGATGGCCCCCAAACAATTGAAAGGGACATCTTTTAACAGCCGTTTCTGAGAAATCATCCAGACAATGGAAAACAGACCATTTTACCGTTCTTAATGTCCATTTAAAAAAAAAAAAAAAAAAAGGTCATGTGAATGTACCCTTACAGCTTTCAGGGATAACTTGGGGCTTTGGAACCAATTACCAGTTTTTCATAGAGTTATGGACTTACAATGCTTTCAACATACAACGGTTGCCCCGGAACCAAGTAATACTGTAACTTGAAGAACCACTGTATTCAATGATAGTCTCTGAAACTTGTTTTTCTTGTGGCACCAGGCTTCTACTGTAACAGTTACAATGGTTCTGACATTGTACCATGACAAAACAACTACAACAGGGACATTACTGGAATGACAATGACATATATTATTACAAAAAAGTAATTCCACTTACAGGGATTTTCCCAAATAAAGTTCTGTCCACATCACCAAAATGTGCCTTCTCCCAGGGGTTGTGGTATGTTTGTCTGCAACAACTGTCATCTAAAATATACCTGGAAAACCACAGATGGTACAAACACTTTAAGGATGTTGGTGTATAAGAACAACCTTAAAGGGAACCTGTCATCTCTGAAACGCCCCCTGAACTAGAGTAAGCGTTGTATAGTGTAAGTGATGCTGAATCCGAATATGTACGTTTTATCTTCATAATCACTTCCATTGTGACGCTGTGCTCCCACAAACCAGCAGTAAAATACATTGAGAGGACTCTTCTTTGAGTCCTCTCCATTATGTGAGTGAACACTGGAGTCCACTGAGTGCATTTTACTGCTGGTTTGTGGGAGCACAGCGTCGGAATGGAAGTGAGCATGAAGATAAAACTTACATATTCGGATTCAGCATCACTTACACTATACAACGCTTACTCTAGTTCAGGGGGTGTTTCGGAGATGACAGGTTCCCTTTAAAGGAATCCATCACCATGGCTTGTAAGGCTAGCTGAGTCAAACATAATGTGATTTTTCACTAAGCAATCCATTACTTCATTAATCCATTTATATGCAAATTAATAGTTAAAGGATTTTTCCCATCTCAGACAATGGGGGCATATCGCTAGGATATGCCCCCATTGTCTGATAGGTGCGGGTCCCACCTCTGGGACCCACACCTACAACGAGAACGGAGCGGGAAAATGAACAGACAGTGCACTGCGCATGCTCAGCCGTCCTCCATTCATTTTTATGGGGCTGCCGAAAATAGCCGAGCACTGGCTCGGCCATTTCCAACGGCCCCTTAGAAACGAATGGGAGCGGTGGCCGCGCATGTGCGGTGCTTTCCTATTCACTTTTATGGGAGCAGCGGGGAGCAGCGTTTGGTGGTGGATGGACCCCGGGAAATCTGGGGTCCTCCAGCCACAGCTCTCCCGGTCCGTTCTCGTTGTAGTAATATGCCCCCATTGTCTAAGATGGGAATACCCCTTTAAGTGCACCAAGGGTTGACCCAGGCCATTCAGTGCACCCATGCCCCTCCTGGTTCCTCCGCCAGTCCCTCCCTCTCCTTTTTTAGTGACATGGAAAACTTAGAGGGAATGAATGTAATGCTAATGTTCTACATAAGGGAAAATTCCTCAACCAGAAAACATGCTTTTATCTAGTGAAATAGATACAAATAAAGCTATATATTGTAGTAGAAGCAGTAAAAGAGTTTATATAGACATATTTTACATAGAAGTTATTAGAATGATATAGAACAGTGCTGCATTTCACAATAAAGATGTTTTGTTGCATGTTTCAATAGATGCGTAAATTGCAACAATGAAAAAACAACACAATGTCAGTATTATACAGTATCTGTTGATATTAAATTGCACTACATTATACACTTCTGTAAAAAAAAATAAATAAACATTACATAAAAGAAAATTGTTGTATGGTTATTTTGTAAGCCTAGAGCGAGGCCTTCTCTCATCTCTACATCATGCACCTCCTGATCTCTGCCTTCCAGATCCATAGTGGATCAGCAGCAGCAGCATTAAAAAAAAAAAATCAAGCCAGACGAATACAGTGGTTTAAAGCACACACATACACACTGTTAGAAAACACTGCAATGTACGAATAAGGAAATTGATAAGTTCCCATTAGAGATGAGAGAATTTCTTGAAATCCATTTCAAGTCTGATTCAAATGAATCAGTTGTTCGACTAGATTCAGAGACAAATAAATTTGACCCGAATGCACTCAGCTTGCCCTGAAAGGTTGTGTACTGTATGATACTCACAGGTCTTCAAGGCTGTATCCAACTCCCTTTTAAGCTGTTACGTAATTGGACAGCTTCCACTACACTATAACAGTGAGTGATGCAGCACGTGTCAGGTATATTATACCTGGATTAATATTGTAGAAAGTTTCTGTCTCTGAGTGTGAATTTTTTAAGTAAATTGGGCTGCTAGCAGGCTCAAACACATCAAGAAAAAATGAAATACTGCAGCTTTAAATACTGATGTGCAGCGCAAGCTGAGCCTTCACTTCAATTAGAGATGAGCAAATCTATTCGCCGCTTCGAAGATTCGATACGAATCGTGGTTTTTTTTACACCGAAGCGAATCCAAATCTTTTCAGATTCTCTTCGGAAGATTCTTCTTAAATCTTTGTATGCTAACGCTATGTACGCATACTATAATTTGTATGCTAATGCTACGCATCTAATAATTTGTACGCTAATGTGTAAGTATTCACTTAAGTAGGGTACTTTTACTGTATGTTCGTTATTTTTGTGGGCCTAGACAATAATAAACTAAAGCTTCGTACGCACTTTGTACACTCGTGCGTACGTATTCGCGGAAATGTTCGCAGAACACAAATTTTTCTCAACGCAACTTGAACCGAATCGAATCTTATCCGAGGCGAATCTTTTTAAAAATTCGGCGAATATTCGCCGAAGCGAATCTTGGAGGATTCCCTCATCTCTAACTTCAATGTACAAGCTCAGATTACACATGTCAACATCATCTCTCCAATATCATCTCCGCTGAAGCTGACTGCAAGGCATTATGGGCAAGCCTGTCGGCTAGGGCACTATCCGTGGTCTCATCCTCCTCCTTCTACTGTGCCCTGCTGTGATGTCTTCTGAGGTGTAAAGTGGTCGACACTATTTTGTGCAATTTGTCCAAATCAAATTTCAAAAGCTTTGGATTATTTGGAACCCTGACATTTTGGGAAATTCAATACAAATTTGATTTGCATAGAATTGATTAGCTCACTTCCAGTTCCCCTTCACTAGCACTATGCATCAAGTTATTGAAATACAATAGCAAAAGTTACAACAAAATACCACATGTGACCCAAGACTCAGGGCAGTGATGGCGAACCTTTTACAGACTGGGTGCCCGAACTGCAACCCAAAACCCATATATTTATCGCAAAGTGCCAACACGGCAATTTAATCTGAACACTACAGTCCAATATAGTATATCTTCCATGTACTTTATCATTAGGCATAATAGCCTGCCTACCTTCAGTGCGCTGACTGTGCTGTTCATAGTGCGTTCTGCGCTGATGAATGGCAGGAAAAGTCTAAAGCATATTAGACTTTTTCCAGGGCTTGGGTGCCCACAGAGAGGGCTCTTACTGCCACCTCTGGCACCTGTGCCATAGGTTCGCCACCACTGCCTCAGGGTGTTATACAGCACTTCAGCCAGTTAAGAAATAGAAGTGGAAGCATCACTTTGTCCTACACACATAATGAGATGCTTACATCCCCATCCAGCACCTGGAACTGAATATTTTTGTAATCGCATGTAATTAAAAATGTATTATAGCTACTGAGTTATTCAATAAAATCTATCTGTATAGCGCCACCTGCTGTTTACTCTTTTTCTTATTTTTCTGTCCTGCTCATTTAGATGGAAGCACATGCTCAGTTCCATCCTTCAACTGCCACCATCTCCAGCAGAAAAGACACCCCCTTAGAAAGTGCACGTCCCATAATCTGACAGCTTGAAATAAATCTAGCCGAACAATTGGAGCAATGGATGGGGAGATCTCTAGATCCATGTGACATACAGGGCTAGCTTTGTTAGAAATAAGTTGTCATGTACTAGATTATGTATGATTTTTATTTTTGTATTATTCATGTCACCATGAAAATGCAATATAAGCCACAGGCAGCATGTTATAGAGCAGGAGGAGCTGAGCAGATTATATATAGTCTGTAAGTCTGTAATTTATAAATTTATATTCCTGCACATTCTGAGCTTTGAAGTCCAGGAGGCGGTCCTACTAGTGACTGACAGCCTTCCCTCTATGACTGTGTATACAGATAGCTGCCAATCACTGATAGCACTGCTTCCTTGATTTCAAAGGCATGAGCAGGAATTCTGAATGAATAAAATACAAATTTTACAGATTTTCTTTCCTCAAAATTATATATAAATCTGCTCAGTTCCTCCTGCTCTATAACATGCTGCCTTACGCACGGTTCCCTAAAAACAAATCCAGCAAGCTCCATAGGGGTCAGTGATGTAAGATATGCTAGCGCTATAAAAACAATGGTAAATATACAATATGTAATAAACATACATTTTCATCTAAGGATCTGCAGATGCTATTTGGCTATTCCATTAGTTACACTGTGTATATCTATGAGTTAATGAAATGATACCTTTCACTTACCGATCCTTTGCTTCATTCTGCATAAAAAGTAATGTTAATCATAATAATATATTTTTAAAAGCATTCTAATATCTAATTGTGAGAGGTACATACCTTATGGGAATAAAATGGGAATGTGGATAAATAGAACTGTAAAGAAAGCAATAAATGACAAAAAGAAAGCATTTAAATCACTAAAACAGGAGGGGAGCGAGGAAGCATTGAAAAACTATAAGGAAAAAAATAGAATATGTAAAAGACAAATAAAAACAGCAAAACTAGAGACCGAGAGATTCTATTATCCACATAGTTTTTTTTCTTGTCCCTCACCCTTTTATTCTCATAATGTATGCACCTCTCACAATTAAAGATTAGTATTGGTCACTATTTCCCGGGTGTCCCTCTACCTGCATATCTGTTGTTCTGTCAGGTCTGTTGGTTAGTAGTAAGTCCAGTATGGCTGTCCCCTAGTCAGGTCCTGAACCAGTTGGGAAAGGTAATTGTCTTTGGCACCAAGAAGGAGTCGTTGCAATGAAATTAAATTTTCTATGTGTGAATGTAATGATCATATACAGTGGAGGAAATAAGTATTTGATCCCCCACTAACTTTAAAAGTTTTAATACTAAAAAATAAATGAAACGTCTCATAATTTTATGCCAGCTTTATTTTAACAGTGCCACATAGAATATCAAAAGAAAAACGGAGAAAATTACATGAAATGAGAAATAAAAAATAATTTGCATTGAGGGAAATAAGTATTTGATCCCCTAGTAAAACCATGACTAATGTTGGCTCCCACAGACCACTGACACACTCTAATCACAGTGAAGTCGTTACCTGGATGAGAGACTTGTCACCTGTATAAAAGGCCACCTGCCAACAGTCTCAGTGACACTCCAACATCTCCACCATGGGCAAGACTAAAGAGCTGTCTAAAGATGTCAGGGACAAAATTGTTGACCTACACAAGGCTGGAATGGGCTACAAAGCCATAAGTAAGAAGCTGGATGAGAAGGTGACAACTGTTGGTGCAATTATTCGGAAGTGGAAGAAGTACAACATTACTGTCAATCGACCCAGGCCTGGAGCTCCATGCAAGATATCACCTCGTGGAGTCTCATTGATCATGAGAAAGGCTAAAAATCAGCCAAGAACTACACGGGAGGAGCTGAGTAATGATCTCAAGGCAGCTGGGACCACAGTCTCCAAAAAAACCATTGGTAATACACTGAGACATAATGGTTTAAAATCCTGCAGTGCACGCAAGGTTCCTCTGCTCAAGAAGGCTCACGTCCAGGCCCGCCTCAAGTTTGCCAATGAACATATTAATGACTCCGATAGAGACTGGGAGAAGGTGCTGTGGTCAGATGAGACCAAAATTGAGCTGTTTGGCCTCAACTCAATGTGTTTGGAGGAAGAAAAATACAGAATATGACCCTAAGAATACCATCCCCACTGTCAAGCATGGTGGTGGAAGTATTATGTTTTGGGGGTGTTTTTCTTCTTAGGGCACAGGCCAACTTCACCGCATTGACGGGAAGATGAACGGGGCCATGTATCGCAAAATCCTGGGTGACAACCTCCTTGCCTCCGCCAGGGCACTGAAAATGGGTCATGGATGGGTCTTTCAGCACGACAACGACCCAAAACATACAGCCAAGAAAACAAAGGAGTGGCTCTATAAGAAGCATATCAAGGTCATGGAATGGCCTAGCCAGTCTCCTGACCTCAATCCCATCGAAAATCTATGGAGAGAGCTGAAGCTTCGCGTTTCCAAATGCATGCCTAAAAACCTTAAGGATATGGAGATGATTTGCAGAGAGGAGTGGGTCAAAATTACTCCTGAAGTGTGTGCAAACCTTATAAAAAACTATAAGAAACGTCTGACTGCTGTGCTTGCCAACAAGGGTTTTGCCACCAAGTATTAAATGATGTTTTCCTAGGGGATCAAATACTTATTTCCCTCAAAGAAATGAAAATTATTTTTTATTTCTCATTTTATGTAATTTTCTCAGTTTTTCTTTTGATATTCTATGTGGCACTGTTAAAATAAAGCTGGCATAAAATTATGAGACGTTTCATTTATTTTTTGGTATTAAAACTTTAAAAGTCAGTGGGGGATCAAATACTTATTTCCTCCACTGTATGTAAGTGATTACAATATTAGAATGATAGGATAAGTTTATTGATGAAAATTGTACAATTGAATGGAGCCTCTAGCCTGGATACAAGATGAGATACAGTTGGGCATGGAGACATACAGGTTCTGTATGGTGTCCTGCGGCACATTTGCCCCCAGATGTTGCAGCTGGGCCTGTTGATCCTACACACTGGTAGGTTACTGAAGCTGGCGTCCTAGCTGGTCCCATAAATGCTCAATTGTTAATAAATCTGGCCACCGGGCAGGCCAAGGAAGTGTTTTAATCTGGCAGAGACATTTCTGGGAAACCCTTGCTGTGTGTGGACGAGCATTATCCTGCTGAAAAATGCCAATTGGAAGCCCGGCCATGAGACGTAACACATGGTCACAGTATGTCCTGCACATTTAGCTGAGCTGTTAATGTTCCTCATATCACTACAAGGGGTGACTGTCATATGCAATGCCTCCGCAGATCACCACACCAGAAGTTGGGGCAGTGTGTTTCTTCACAACAAATGCCGAATTGAAGAATTGAAACTGACCATCCCTAGATCCCAAACACAACCTGGATTTGTTGCTAAAGATCAGGGATGCCCAATCTGCAGCCCTCCAGCTGTTACAAAATGACAACTCCCAGCATGCCCAGACAGCCTACAGCAAGGCATGGTAGGAGTTGTAGTTTTACAACAGCTTAAGGGCCACAGGTTGAGCATCCCTGCTAAAGATGATATGGTTCCAGTCTGTAGCAGTCCAGGTTTCTCGTTCACAACACCACTACAAATGAAGGCGATGGTAGCTGTCTGTCTGTCAGTGGCAGGACACATAATGGGTGCCGTGACACCAAATTTTCTTCTGCCTGAAAATGGTCCGGGCACAGACAAGGTTGTGTAATGGAGGTGCCACCTGTGTCTGGACGGTGGACAAAAAAACTGAGGGAACTACTTGTTGGTGGATTAAACAATCCTCTCTACTAGTGGTCAGTCTGGGTTGTCCAGAGCCTGTTCGCCTTGTGTGCATGCTCTCATGTGGCCACTGCACCCAACAACTCTTAACAGGTCAGAACGGCCTAGATGGCGGGCAATTCATTGAAACGACCATCCTGCTTCTCTCAGTCCAATGATGCACCCTCTCTCAAAGTCTGCAACTGGGCAAAATGTCTGAGTGTGTCATAGAGGCATGGTTAGCAGTAGTGTTGAGCGAGCACCTCTGTGCTCGTATAATCGGGTACTCTGGCCGAGCACTTGGGGTTGCTCGAGTGCTCGGCCGAGCACCCGAGCATAATGTTAGTCAATGGGACTAAACCAGGCACCCCCCGCTCGGAAGAGGGGAGGGTGTCTTAGTTAATAGAAAAAGGTCAGAATCGCGACTTCTCCTCTTTTACTCCTTTCACTCGTAAAAGTATGCAAATTAACTGAATTTGTACGCATTAGCGCACAATGCGTACGCATTAGCATACAAATTTGTACACATTAGCGTACAAATCAACATTACAGTGCGGGGAAAAGACTCGAGCATTGAGCTCGAGTACACTCAGTGTTCGGCCGAACACCGAGCGGACCCGACCGTAAGCATGCTCGGCCGAACAGTGAGTTCGGCCGAGCATGCTCGCTCAACACTAGTTAGCAGGCAACAATCTCTCACCAAGAGGTATAAGACCCAAAAGTAGCCTTTGAGAGCTTTTCTATAGGGCAGCAAGGTAATCACTTTTACGCCCTATATTGGCAAGTCTGATCAGACCACACGTCTAATCATCTACATATCTGCCCGAGACATAATGGCATGCCGTGTTTTGCAGCAATCTGATATTTCTATCCAGATGTGTTCATTTTTTTTTGTGTCAATGAGGGTAAATTTTTCATGTTATTCCATGTATTCTACATCCTGTCCTGGCTCTTTAACTTCTTACTTTCTCAATCAGACCATTCACAGTGACTGGAGATGGAAAGAAAAGAGTGACTCAATTAGAACATCACATATTACACTGATAAGCGCATTGCTTTTCTGTGGACATCTTTATCTAGAGAACTGTCATATTGTTATCCTAAGGCTACATTCACACCACATTTTTTTAATGGCTGTCACACAATTGCAATCTATGGGGCTATATACATGGCCATTTAATTGCCAATGAATATCGGCCATCCAAAAAATAGGACATGTCCTATTTTTCACCATTTTCACGGCCAGACTGACCCTATTGAAATCAATGGGACCGCCGCTTAGACCCATCTAATGGTCGTTAAATACACCTACAGTAGTAAAAAATGGGGTTAAAAAAGGTGGGGGGTGAAATAAGAAAAGTAAATACTTACATTATCTACTTGCATGCGCCAGGACACTCGCACACCCACTCTTCACAGGATGCAGAAGGACTTTACAATCCCAGCATAGCGATGTCATCATGCTGAGAGCGCCAGGACCCTCTGCCTTCAGTGAAGAGTTAGTGTCCCCGCGCGTGAGGGTGGTTAAGGTGAGTATTTTTTATTTTTTCCTGGCATAACAAAAAAAAAATGCAACACATTATTACTGCTAGGGGTCACTATGGGGCATATACAGCAGGGGGTTGGAATTTAAATAAAAGAATGCAATGAGAAGGGCTGTTAAAAATTAATGCAAAACGGCCAGAAAATGAATGCAAAAATACTTGAAAAATGAATAACAAATAGTGTTCATTGTCGTGTGAATGTAGCCTAAATCTACTATAAGACTAGCAGTAAACTAAACCAGGGGCACCTATATTTTTCGCCCCATAAGACGCACCGGCCCATAAGACGCACCTAGGTTTTAGAGGAGGGCAATAAGAAAAAAATATATTTCATTAGATCTCAGGTCAGACCAGCAATTAGACCCCCCAAATGTTAATAAGACCCCAATCAGACCTCAGCTCAGACCCCAATGTTAATGACCCCCAATCAGACCTCAGATAAGAGCGCCCAATGCCTGTAATTAGCCCCCATATCAGCCCCTAATACCTGTAATTAGCCCCCATATCAGCCCATCACTTCAGCCCCCATGCCTCATTTTAGCCCCCATATCAGCCCCCATGCCTCACTTTAGTTCCCATGCCTCACTTTAGCCCCCATATCAGCCCTCATGCCTCTGCCTCACTTTAGCCCACATGCCTCACTCCAGCCCCCATATAATTCCCTATGCCTCACTTAAGCCTCCATGCCTCTTATTAGCCCCCATTATGAGCCCAGCATGCCAGTAAAAATAAAAAAGCCACTTACCTCTCCTGCTCCTGGACGCCGACGCTCCTCTCCGCCCGCGCTCTCTCTTTTTCTTCCTGTCGGCTGTGCGCAGCCGAACGGAGGTCCAGGAAGCGGTGGATACAGAGTCTTCACCGCTTCCCGGTCCTCCAGTGCTAATGAGCGCTTCCATTATGGAAGCGCTCATTAGCATTCACCCCGTAAGACGCAGGGGCATTTTCCCCCCATTTTTTAAGGGGCGAAAAATACGGTAGTTTTCTCTATCTGCGCTACAGAGAGACAATATCTTGTATTTAATTTTCCATGGCATTATACAGCTATGATGAAAAAGAGATGCAGGCAAAGAGGTAAAAAATGTCTTCTATAATTATCAACCCCATATACCCCATTCTGATAGAAGAGTCCCTTGAAAATTCAGGCATAATTACTGTAGATGGCACACAGAATTTCTTTTCATAATGCTCCCCCTAGTGGAACTATTGAGGAAGTGTGTGGAACACATTAAAGCTAACCAAATGAAATGAAAAACTATGCAGGACACAGGAATGGTTTTTTGGCAGATCCATATGGAAACAATAGCCACATCCCATTAAATGCATTAAATATATAGAAAGCATGATAATAATTAAAAGGTAATGCACAGAAATTAAAAAAGGTATTTTACAGTTTTCTCATATTGATGACCTATCCTCAGGATAAGTTATCAATAGAGAAGAGCGAGCATGCTTGGCCGAGCATGCTCGAGTGCCATTTTTGTGTATTTGCGTACGCATTTTAAAATTCGTACGCTATTCGTACGCATTTGCGTATAGATTAAAATATGTGTATGAATAGCATACGAATTTTAAAATGTGTACGCAAATACGCAAAAATGGCACTCGAGCATGCTTGGCCGAGCATGCTCGCTCATCTCTAGTTATCAATATCAGATTTGTAGGGGTCTGACACCCTGCAATCCCATTGATCACCTGTTTGAAGAGAATGCAGTGCTTTCATCAGCTCTGCATTCTCTTCAAACAACTGATTGTCAGCGCTGCCAGGAGTCGGACCCCCCATCGATTTGATATTGATGACCTATAGATCATCAGTATGAGAAAACCATACATCTCATTTAAACCAATTGAAATTTACTAAAAATTGTGAATGTAAAGGGGTATTTAATGCATTAGCTTTTTTTTAAACTTCATTTTATTACAGTTTACAAATACAGTACAAGTGTATTACACATTATAGAAAATGTACACTTTATACAGTCTATACAAAAAAGGAGGGAAAAACCAGCAAAATAAGACATGAGCCCAAGACCTGCCTTTCCCAATTTTTTTTTAAACTTTTTTGGACACTGGGTATACCGAATACCACTGAAGCCATATTACATCATGTCGTATGTAAACCAGAGAGAAAATGTACTTTATTAAGGTATGACTACAGCAACTTCCTGCTTTTATTGGAGATTTTGGTGTAGCACTATGCCTTAGACTTTTCCTGCACTTTATCAGCGCAGGGCGCACTATGAACAGCACAGGCAGCGCATTGAATGTAGACAGGCTATTATAGATAAATAATAAAGTACATGGAAGATATACTATATTAGACTGTAGTATTCAGGGTAAATTGCCGTGGTGCACTTTGCGATAAGTACATGGGTTTTGGGTTGCAGTTTGGGCACTCGGTCTGTAAAAGGTTTGCCATCACTGACCTAGGCAGTACCTGCTTTCATCACTGAACACTATTGTTTTCCATTGATAGTCGCATCAGAGTTTGCAGGACTGGAGAGCGCCTACTGCCATCATGGATAGTGTGGAGACTTTTTATATGCCCCCAAACAAGGACAATAAGGAAGCCAGAAAGCCCATTAGTCCTCAGAAAGGACAGAAGGACGCTAAGTCGTCCGTCCGCATTGATAAAATGTTTTCATCGCCAGGCGGCGTTAATAAAGCCCGGTTAGGGGTGATTTGTGCGGGGGACTCACCGAAAAATAAGAGCATGGAGGGCATTAGCAAGGAGACTCCCTTGGCATCTGAGCACCCCTCCTGGCTCTCTGAACTAATGATGGCAATAAATAAATGTGATGACTCTGTTAATGACTTAAAAGCACAGGTTGGATCAGTGGGGAAGGAAGTTTCTCTGATTCGGAATGACTTCACCAAATTTCAAGAAAGAATCAGTGAAGCGGAAAATAGGATTAGCTCTCTGGAGGATGCGGTGCAGAAACTTAAAGATGAGGTGTCAGTCCTCAGTAAGAACAATAAGGAGATGAAAAGCAAAATTACTGACCTGGAGGACAGGTCTAGAAGGTCCAATTTGTCCCAGAAGGTGCCAAGGTGAAAGATGTGACTAGCTTTATTGAAGAGTGGTTGGCTCAATCTATTGGTAGAGAACATTTGTCGCATTCTTATTGTATTGAAAGAGCGCATCGAGTACCAACTAAAACGCCCCCTGCGGGCGCTCCCCCTCGTGCCATCATTCTAAAATTGCTGAATCATAGAGACAGGGATACAGTCTTGAAAAGGAATAGGGATCTGGGAAAAATATTATACAATGGCAATAACATAGCCATTTACCCAGACTACGCTCTGGAAACCAGAAAACGCAGAATGGAGTACCAGCAGGTCAAGAGGAGACTCCAGAAGAACAATATTAAATATGGTTTACTGTTCCCCGCGAAATTGCGCCTGGAGTATAAAAACAAGAGCTGTTTTTTTGAGTCGCCGGCAGAGGTTTCACATTGGCTGGACATGAAAGGGCTGAAAGAGGGTTAATGTATAAATTTAATGGAGCTCCTGGATTTAGTGTTTAGATGAGGGGCTTGTCATTTTGTGTTGACAGGCCGATTGGGGGTGAGGGAAGGGGGGCAGTTTAGGTTTCTCCTTGAGGTTAGGGTTTTGTTGTTGTGTTGTTTTTTTGTTTTTGTTTTTTTTCCTCTTGTCCATTCCTTTTTTCCAAGTGCTTTTCTCTCTCTCCCTTATCTTGCTTAGATGAGTAACACAAGAATTGTATTTTGGAACATTAGGGGATGTATTGATAGAAGTAAAAGGGTTGCAATATTTGATGCACTCAAAAACTGTTTTCCATGTGTGATAGGGTTAATGGAGACGCACTTGGTAAAGGAAACACTACACTTAGTTAACCCCTTAAGGACCCAGCCATTTTTCACCTTAAGGACCAGGCCATTTTTAGCAAATCTGACATGTCTCACTTGGTCATAACTTTAGAACGCTTTTACTTATCCAGGCCATTCTGAGACTGTTTTCTCGTCACATATTGTACTTCATGACAGTGGTAAATTTGAGTCAAAATATTTCATTCTTATTTATAAAAAAATACCAAATTTACCAAAAATTTAGAAAAATTTGCAAATTTCCAAATGTCAATTTCTCTACTTTTAAAATACATAGTAATGCCTCCAAAAATAGTTATGACTTTACATTCCCCATGTGTCTACTTCAGGTTTGGATCACTTTGAAAATTACATTTTATTTTTTTGGGACGTTAGAAGGCTTAGAAATTTAGAAGCAAATCTTGAAATTTTTCACAAAATTTCCAAAACCCACTTTTTAAGGACCAGTTCAGGTTTGAAGTCACTTTGTGAGGCTTCCATCATAGAAACCACCCAAAAATGACCCCATTTTAGAAACTACACCCCTCAAGGTATTCAAAACTGATTTTACAAACGTTTTTAACCCTTTAGTTGTTCCACAAGAATTAAAGGAAAATGTAGCCAAAATTTCTGAATTTCACTTTTTTGACAGATTTTCCATATGAATCATTTTATTCTGAGAATAAAGCAAGGGTTAACTGCCAAAAAAACTCAGTAATTATTACCCTGATTCTGTAGTTTACAGAAATGCCCCATTTGTCATCGTAAACTGCTGTACAGGCACACGGCAGGGCGCAGAAGGAAAGGAACGCCAGGGCAGATTTCACTGGAAAAAGTTTAAGTTGCCATGTCACATTTGATGCACCCCTAGAGTAGGAAACTCCAAAAAACTGACCCCATTTTGGAAACTACGGGATAAGTTGGCAGTTTTGTTAGTGCTATTTTAGGGTACATATGATTTTTGGTAGCTCTATATTACACTTTTTGTGAGGCAAGGTAACAAAAACTAGCAGTTTTGGCATTGTTTTTATTTTTTGTTATTTACAACATTCATCATATGTATACTTTTTTTTTAATTTATTTAAGTTTTACACAATATTTTTGAAGCACAAAAAAAAAAATCACATTTTAGTGTCTCCATAGTCAGAGAGCTGTAATTTTTTTATTTTTTGGGCGATTGTCTCAGATAGGGGCTCATTTTTTGAGGGATGAGATGACGATTAAATTGGTACTATTTTTGGGGGCATACGCTTTTTTGATTGCTTGGTATTACATTTTTTGTGATGAAATGTGACAAAAAATGGCTTTTTTTAGACAGTTTTTATTTTTTATTTTTTACAGTGTTCACCTGAGGGGAGAGATCATGCTATATTTTTGTAGAGCAGGTTTTTACGGACGTGGCGATACCTAACATGTATACTTATTTTTATTTATTTAAGTTTTACACAATAATATCCTTTTTGAAACAAAAAAAATCATGTTTCAGTGTCTCCATAGTCAGAGAGCTGTAGTTTTTTTATTTTTTGGGCGATTGTCTCGGGTAGGGGCTCATTTTTTGCGGGATGAGATGACGATTAGATTGGTACTATTTTTGGGGGTATACGCTTTTTTGATCGCATGGTATTACATTTTTTGTGATGAAATGTGACAAAAAATGGCTTTTTTTAGACAGTTTTTATTTTTTACAGTGTTCACCTGAGGGGAGAGATCATGCTATATTTTTGAAGAGCAGGTTTTTACGGACGTGGTGATACCTAACATGTATACTTATTTTTATTTATTTAAGTTTTACACAATAATATGCTTTTTGAAACAAAAAAAATCATGTTTCAGTGTCTCCATAGTCAGAGAGCTGTAGTTTTTTTTATTTTTTGGGCGATTGTCTCAGGTAGGGGCTCATTTTTTGTGGGATGAGATGACGATTAGATTGCCACTATTTTGGGGGGCATATGCTTTTTTGATCGCTTGGTATTACAATTTTTGTGATGAAATGTGACAAAAAATGGCTTTTTTTAGACAGTTTTTATTTTTTATGTTTTACAGTGTTCACCTGAGGGGAGAGATCATGCTATATTTTTGTAGAGCAGGTTTTTACGGACGTGGCGATACCTAACATGTATACTTATTTTTATTTTTTTAAGTTTTACACAATAATATCATTTTTGAAACAAAAAAAAATCATGGTTCAGTGTCTCCATAGTCAGAGAGCTGTAGTTTTTTTATTTTTTGGGCGATTGTCTCGGGTAGGGGCTCATTTTTTGCGGGATGAGATGACAGTTAGATTGGTACTATTTTGGGGGGCATACACTTTTTTGATCGCATGGTATTACATTTTTTGTGATGAAATGTGACCAAAAATGACTTTTTTAGACAGTTTTTATTTTTTATTTTTTATGGTGTTGACCAGGCGGGCTGGATCACGTGATATTTTAATAAAGCAGGTTTTTACGGACGTGGCATACCTAATATGTATATTTTTTATTTTTTTTTCTATTTTTATGTGTTTCTTTATGGGGAAGGGACTTTTTTTTTTATTGAAACTTTATTTTTATTTTTTTTATTAAAACACTTTTATTTAACTTTTTTTTTTACATTTCACTTATGTCCCAGTAAGGGACTTTAACATTTCAGGGTCTGATCCCTGATTGAATGCAGCACAATACATCTGTATTGTGCTGCATTCAACTGTCAGCTTCTCACACTGTGAGGCGCTGACCGTTGCCTAGGAGACCCAGCGCTGTGGCTGGGTCTCCTGGGCTTCCGTAGATGGGAGTCCCGATGCCTCTGGGCAAGGCATCGGGGCTTCCATCTCAGCAATCGGGGCCCCCCCCCCCACCGCCTCACGGGGACCCGATGGCTTTAACAGCTGCCGCAATTACCTTGTATGCCGCGGTCAGCGTGACCGCGACATACAAGGGGTTAATCCGCCGGCAACGGTGTAATCACCGGTGCTGGCGGATACAGCAGAGGCCCGGCTGTTAGTATCAGCCGGGCCCCTGCTGCAGATTGCGGCAGCTGGGCAGCAGCACCACATTAACCCTAGGACGAGAATGCTCGTCCTAGGGCGTTAAGTAACGCCATATTAGGACGAGCATTCTCGTCCTAGGTCGTTAAGGTGTTAATAGAAAATGGTGGCAGCAACAATTTCATTCTGTTTATTCCAATTACTCTAGAGGTGTTTCAGTTTTGGTCCATCACAAGTTGAAATGGGAACTACTAGAGGAGAGAATTGATTTAGAGCAGGGGTCCACAACGTTTTCTGGGTGGGGGCCACATTGTGCGACTGAACCAACGTCAAGGGCCGAAAATAAAATTTAAAGGGGTATTACCAACTGAAATACTGTATTTATGGCAGATTGAACACACAGTGTATACCATTAATGTCTAGTTACAGTTCCAGGAGTCCCATCTAATGGGAGAAATACATGAAAAATGCATGTGAGCAGCCACAAAACATGGACATACATGTCTGTTACCAGATGGATGGGGCCACACAGAATGGTATCAAGGGCCGCATGTGGCCCCCGGGCCGCAGGTTGTGCACCCCTGATTTAGAGGGTTGTTATGTTTTTTTTGCATTGTAGGTTGGTAAATAGTAGTTATATTCTTGCTTTTATTTATATTCCTCCACCATTTAACACTAGAATATTTGAGAAGTTGATTAGGTTTTGGAATGAGAAAAAAGATAATTGTGCACTGTTGATTATGGGAGACTATAATTGTGTACCAGATGAGAATCTGGACAGGTGGAGGGAAAATAAAGATGTCACTGGGAAAGCAGTCACTGCACTACGTGGATTTATGCAAGAAATGGATTTACACGATGTTTGGAGAGAGAGAAACCCGGAAACACGAGTTTACTCGTGGTGGAATAAATCCTGCAAGGTGCTTTCCAGAATTGATAATGTGTTATGTAGTAGGGACGCCTGTAGAAACATCAGGAACATTAAGTACTTAAATAGATCACTCTCAGATCACACACCAGTGTTAGTAGAGATAGTGGCGGAGGTAGGGAACCCAGTGAGGTCCAAGAATCTAAACCCACATTGGTTAAACCTTATTACAACAAAGGAGGAGATCAACAGAGATATTGAAGCAATTTTAGAAATGAACTGGGGATCGGCAGAAGAAGCCATCGTATGGGATATGATTAAATCTTATATCCGGGGGAAATATCGTGGAGTTATAAATAAGTTGAAAAAACAATATAGGAAGAAGGGGGAAGACCTAGAACGTAAGGTACAAGAGAAAGAGCAGGAGTATGTAACGGATCCCTCTGATGGGAAGAGAGAATTACTGGAGGATGCTCAAGAGACTCTAAGGTTGTACCTGTTAGAAAAGGCAAAACAGAAGAATTTATTCTTCCGTAGGAAGAAACATACGCAAGCAGGTAGAGTTAACAAAAGTCTTAAGGCCATTATGAATGCACAAGAGGGTAGTATGTTAATTGGTGCTATTAAAAATCAGGCGGGAACCATACTAAAAGAGCCCTCGGACATAGTGCAGGCGTTCAAGGAGTTCTATGATGAGCTATACCTGTCAGAGGGCGGTTATAGTAAGGAGTCCCTTAAAAACCACTTAGATAGTATTAATATCCCTAAACTCTCACAGGCACAAAGGTCATTTTTAGACTCTCCACTGTCCTTAGAAGAATTAAAAAACGCGTTGGTAGGAGGGAAAAGTAATTCCGCGCCAGGAAGGGATGGTCTCCCTTTTGATTTATATAAGGTACATAAAAAGGTGATGCTTCTGGCCCTCCTCAGGGTATAGAAGAAATCCATCGAGACCGGTAGATTGCCAAAGTCTATGTTGGAAGCCTACATAATAGTAATTCCAAAAAAGGATAAGGATCTGATGGTTATGGGCTCCTATCGGCCAATATCCTTGCTGAACATGATGTGAAGGTGTTCGCTAGGGTACTGGCTGAAAGATTGAGCAAGGTAATTGAAAGTTTAATTGAGTCGGATCAGTGTGGCTTTATGCCGGGGCGTGCGGTAAAAAAAAACATTCATAGATTGTTCTGCAATATGGAATGTGTGGGGGAGGGCGGGTCCCATTCCATCCTGTCCTTAGATGCTATAAAGGCATTTGACAGGGTGGAATGGGACTATCTATGGGAAGTCCTGTCGAGATTTGGCTTCGGCATACAGTTCATCGACATGGTGAAACTTCTTTATAATGGAGCATCTGCCAGGGTTCAGGTTAATGGACAGGACTCAGAGCAGATAACTCTTCAGCGGGGCACAAGGCAGGGCTGCCCTCTCTCGCCGATGTTGTAAGCTTTGAGCATTGAGCCGCTGGCCATTGCCCTAAGAAGTAACCCGGAAATAAGAGGCTTTGGAGTTAGAAGGGAAAAAGATGTCTCATTGTATGCAGACGATATGCTGTTATTTTTGGAGGAGCTCCAGCAATCAGTTCCATTAGAAATAAAAACGATTGAAGATCATGGGGTTTTTTCAGGGGTTTCAATTAATTGGAGAAAATCTATTCTAATGCCGCTAGGTCGGGAAGAGGAAGTGTCATTTCCGCAGTTAAAGGTGTTAAAAAGAGAAGAACATCTAAGATACCTTGGTGTGCAGGTTACGAGTAACATCAGGGAATTTCATCGTAATAATACTGATCCTCTAGTTAAAATAATAGAAAGAAAAGCGTCGATTTGGAGTAGATTGCCTCTTGCAAAAGTAGATAAAATTGTCTTAATTCGTACAGTTTTGCTTCCGAAGCTTCTCTTTCTTTTTTCCACTGCTCCTATCTGGATCCAAGATAAGTTTTTTAAAAGGATTGTGTCGTCTTTGAGTGCTCTGATTTGGGGCAGGAAGCGTATAAGAATTAAGAGTATTTATATGTTAGTAAACAAAAAGGGGGACTTGCTCTGCCTGATGTTAGAGGCTATTATTTAGCTTCGCAATTATATTGGTTTGTTTGTTCGGAGCAAAGTGAATTCTTAAGTTGGTTGTTAAATAAATATGGAAACCGTTATGGCAATGCTCTTCAACTTTTCGAGTCTGGAGTTTTGGAGCAGAGGGAATGGAAAGGGAATGCTATTATTGAAGGTTGGAATACGGTATGGAAAAGAACGAAATATAATATAGTAAATAATATAGTCAGTATTCTGGATATGTCTTTCCTATGGTATAATGAAAGTTTGATAGAAGTTAGCAAGTTAGGCGGTATGAAAGGTTTCCACAATGCAGGGATCACGGAGTAAACGGATGTCATTAAGGGAGGAGTACTTAAACCATGGGAGGTCTTAAAGGAAGAATACCATTTGAAGCAGGAGCTATGGCTAGATTACTATAGATTATATGATGCATTGAGGGGCCAATTGAGCTGTATGAAGATAATCTACACACAGGGTATTATGAAAATGATATATGAAGGACGGATTAAGAGAAAAGTTATCTCCATACTCTATACGGGTTTGAATAATGCCAAGGCATGCATCTTTAAGAGTGAAGCAGGTTGGAATAAAGATATTGGCGAATTGAGTAAAGAGAGATGGGGAAGGATTTATCAAAATATTAAATTTGCATCTGTCTTTGAAAACCATAGATTGGTACAGTTTAATATTGTACATAGACTGTATTGCACTCCAAGCTTTATGGTTCGGATTGGCAGGAGAGAAAAAGCAGATTGCCCTAGATGTGGTTTGGAAGAGGCAGGGTGGGTACACCTATTATGGTCATGTGGACATTTGAGAGACTTCTGGAGCAAAATTATAATGGAAATAGAACATATTGTGGGTACGAAGATTAATTTAGATTTGGCTTTAATTCTCCTAGGCGACGACACCTGCCTAGATTTGCCTAGAATAAGCAAGAGGAAAATCTTAAGATTATTATTTTATGCTAGGCTTTTGATTACAAGGCAGTGGTTTTCCTCAAATCCCCTGAGTTATAGAGCTTGGAAAGAACTATTTTTAATGTATGAAGGGTATATGTGTTAAGGGTGTTTTCTAGAGGTTTTTTTTTTTAGTTCCTCAAGGAGGCCAGGGTGGTTGGGGTGGGTTTATTGAATATGTAATGCATAAGGAGAATTTTGTAAACTATGTTTTAAAAATAAAGAAAAAATACTTGGGGAAAAAAAAATGGATAGTGTGGAGACACCCAGGACCTACACCAGGTGACATGGTGTGGGATGCCATTAGCTACCATAGCTGCTCCCATCTGGTATTCATGGAGGGAACATTGACCAGCTTTCGGTATATCCAGGTAATTTGGAACCAATTCTACTGCAATTCTACTACAATTCTACTCATCAGGAAGATGATATTTAGCATATGTATGACCATTACCATGCTGGAGTGACAGCCTTTATTAATGTGACACCCTCAGTCTATACCCTGCTGAAGAACCCAAACGTTAGATTGCTGGCAGTCTATACCCTGCTGAAGAACCCAAACATTAGATTGCTGGCAGTCTATACCCTGCTGAAGAACCCAAACGTTAGATTGCTGGTGGTCTGAACACTGGGGTTGTGGTGCTAGGGTCCTCAGCTAATTCTGTCATGTCAGATGCCGGTAAAAGATCTTGGAGTGCCCCCCTTTTCCTCCATTCGATCCTGTTGGTAGCCAAGAGGGTCTTACTGCATCATTGGTTGTCAGATTCAATGCCTACAATTTCCACAGTGATTTCCCAATTGAAGGCACTTCTGAGATATGATCGGATTGAGGCGGAAAGACACAAGGAAGGTTCGGCTGCTAAGTTCTTTCGGAAGTGGAAAACCTTTCTTCTCTCCCATTTCAGCTCATCTGAGGTTTCTGAAATTGTGCGCCCATTTCAGTATACCTCCTGGTATCTTACAGCTTCTCTGAAGGGTACCTTAGGTGCTCTCCAAGTGTAAACCCTTTTTAATCTCCATTCTGGTCTATCTAGACCTTTCCTTTTTTTTCCCTATTCCCCTCCCCCCCCCCTTTTTTTTCTTTCTTCTTTTTGAGTGGTGTAACTGTAATTGTACTATGTTGCCCAAGGGGCGAATCTGAGGCGTGGTACTCTGCCTCTTTGATGTGTTGATGTAACATTGCTCCCCTCCCTTCTTTCTTTTTGTTCCGTTTAAACAAAAAATCTCAATAAAAAGATTTATATAAAAAAAAAAAATAATCTAGAGTCTAGAGAGTAGTTCATGAAATCAGTGGTGGTTCATGCTCACAGACTACACTGATCTGGTCATCTGATCATTTATGCTCTTTTTTTAATTTATTTTTTATTTTTTTAAGTATTTAAAGGGGTTCTCCGGGAATTAAGAAAATGAAAATACATAATTATTACTTTATTATAAATATATTCCCAAATACCTTTTATTAGTTATAATGGCTTGTTGTGTCTGGGGAGAAATCCTCAGGAGAAACAAAATGGCCACCATCCTATTAGTACACATAAAACTTGTCCTAATCACACAGCAGGACAAGTTACTTCACAACACAGAGGTTGCCTCATCCTCCTCTCCTACTTCTCAGGGATTATGATCCCGAATACAGTTTAATATGATATTTAGCTGTATCCCTGTAGGAAAGGAGTTCATGAGGAGACATGAAGTACACAGAGGACGGACAGGACAGACTGTGGTAATGGAGACTGAATACAAGAGCTACTGCTCATCAGCCACATCTGCTCATGAGCTCCACTCCTACAGAGATTCAGCTAAAGTACTTATCATCTGTATTCAGGATCATAATCCCTGACAAGCAGAGAGGAGGATGAGGCAGCTCTTTAGCTCAGTGTTGTGCAGTAACTTGTCCTGCTGTGTGATTAGGACAGATTTTGTGTGCACTAATAGGACAGCGGCCATTTTGTTTCTCCTAATGATTGCTCCCCAGACAAAACAAGCCATTATAACTAATGAAAGGTATTTGGGAACATATTTATAATGAAGTGATATTTAAGTATTTTCATTTTATTAATTCCCAGAGAACCCCTTTAAACATGTTCTTAACTCCTTCCAGACATCCACCATACATTGGATATCAGGTCTTTAAAGACCAGTACAATGGATGCATCAGAAAAGGGGTGTACTAATGGATAGGCTATATAGGCTATATGGACCTATAGGGTATTTAAAGGCCCCTTTACACTGGTCGACTTATCAGATGATTGTCGGCAAGGAAGACAATAGTTTGCTTCACAGTGAAGAAGACTGCTGCATTTACATGGAGTGATCTCCTCCACAGTATGGGGAAAAGTGATCGCTATGCCCCATACAGAATCAAGCAATGATTTTGGTGACCGCACAAACGATTATATTACCTACTGAATGAGTGTTTCGCTGGTTCATCGGTTAATCAGTGGCACCTTTACACTGAGAGATAATCGATAACAAGCATTCCTACAAACGCTTGTTAGCGATTATCTGGTCGATTCTCGGCCCTTAACTGACTATATAAAGTCAACCCAGATTAAGCACAGATTGCATAATACAGATTAAAGCTCCTTGGCTCTGTTCACACTAGCATCCTTCTTTTTGTTTGTAACTGTCATGACGAAGATGATGAGTGTTTCCCAGAGGAGCCCACTCAGATTTTTTCGACTTTCCCGGATTTTTAGAGGCTAGTCTGTTCTTGCCATCAAAAATACCAGCATTGCTAGCAGAATGGGAAAAACTTCAGTGTGAACAGAGCTTTACCCGTTTCTTTTCTACAACCATACTATATTGTGCCAAGCGGAAGGATTCTTTGAACACCATAAATGGTGGCTGGTGAGGACATAATTGGTTTCAGGTTTGTTCTCTCTCAGTGATATACTGCAAATTAAATTGTGCTCTTCTTTATTAATACAGTAGCTGAAGATTTTTTCATTAGATTTCACAAGTACATGAACACATGAAGCCAGTTTTATTATCCATTGAATACAATATTATTTTACGTTCTGTTTTTTTCCGTTTCTTTTACAGTACCATCAATGGTGCATTAAATCACCACAAACATCATCTTTAATATCCAATCTGCAATCCATTTCATGATCTGTTCTACTGAATTCCATAATACTAAAAAAACACTTATTTTACGAACACTCTTTAGGCTGGAATCACACATGCCGTTTTTAGAGCAAACGCAACAGTAGACTAAAAAAAGAGGATAAAAGACAAAGCACAGACTGATACGTCTCCCTTCTTTTGTATGCTTTCCTGTATTTGGATACAAAATCACTGCATGTGTGATTCCAGCCTTCTGATCTGAAATCTTAGTATTTCCATGACCAGTTTTCCAATCTATTTAAAAGGTATTTATCATTTTAAAAAAGTTTCAGACATAACTTTTGATTAATGTGGCTCCTGGTGCCAAGACCCTCACCGATCACTAAAAGGAGCCCCTTTATGTCTGCTCAGCTGTGCTCTCCAGTGTACAGTCATAGAAAGTATATGGACTTTCTATACGCTCAGATACGGAAATGAAGGGGAACAGAACTTAGATGAGTGCTCAGTGATCCGAGAACCCCAGCAATCAAAACTTATGACATCATGAGAGGTACCCTTTTAAAATGCACTGGAAAACAGCTTCCCGAATCCAGAGAGGTGTCCTCACAGAGGCATCACAAGGAATACAAATGCCATTGCAATCCAAACATTTTAATATTATAAAAATAATACAGTCGTGTCTATTACCAGATCTAAGAACGCTACTATCACTTGTAGGACAGTGTTAGCCTTCCTCTCCCCGTGAACCATCAGAATAACAGTCCTCAGCAATAAATTAGTAACGGACGTGACCTAGGTGACGGTGAGGCTTCTGTTCTTGTGGAAATGTCTTGGGTGAGAAACACTAAACAGGGTCATGCACCATTAACACGTCCTTGACTGGTAGAAAAGTATTGTCAATGTCAGCAAACATATTTGCACCTAAATTCCCATATCAATTATTTAGGGTGTGATACCCCAAAGTCAGTCAGATATTCTTCTTCATGTAAACTCATGGCCACGTAACGTGCTGGATCTTCTTCTTTGCTTCTGTAGGCTTCCCATCATTCTGGAAGAGAGGACAGTCAATTATTTGACCACACAAATACGAAGGTTAATTTTTTTTAAAGGTCAGACTTCACGGCTGAATGACTATCACATCGCTATTGGTCTGCATCGTTAAAGGGAACTTAAAGAGGCTCTGTCACCAGGTTTTAACCTATGTATTTTAATACATAGGTTAAAACCCCTTAACTTGTACATTTCTCACATACCTTTATTGCAGAGTATAGCGCAGCGGTTGTGCTGAAAAACGAAGTTAAAACATTATGCTAATGAGCCTTCGGAGCACCGGGGGGCGGGCTCTTTCCTCCTGAGCACCGCTTCTTCACCGTCCCCCCGGGCCCGAGGCTCTCCCCCATGCCGAAGTCCACACCCCTCTGTAAAGTGACTGACAGCGCTAGACCGTTTGGCCTAGCGCTGAAATCCCGCGCCTGCGCAGTCCGATCGCGCCAGCGCGTGCGCAATAGCGCTTGCAGTGCCGAACACTGCAAGCGCTTCCATCCTTGTGCGCACGCGCCGTCACTTCGCTGAACCCGGAAGTGACGGCGCGTGCGCACAAGGATGGAAGCGCTTGCAGTGTTCGGCACTGCAAGCTATTGCGCACGCGCCGGCGCGATCGGACTGTGCAGGCGCGGGATTTCAGCGCTAGGCCAAACAGTCTAGCGCTGTCAGTCACTTTACAGAGGGGTGTGGACTTCGGCATGGGGGAGAGCCTCGGGCCCGGGGGGACGGTGAAGAAGCGGTGCTCAGGAGGAAAGAGCCCGCCCCCCGGTGCTCCGAAGGCTCATTAGCATAATGTTTTAACTTCGTTTTTCAGCACAACCGCTGCGCTATACTCTGCAATAAAGGTATGTGAGAAATGTACAAGTTAAGGGGTTTTAACCTATGTATACATAGGTTAAAACCTGGTGACAGAGCCTCTTTAAATTAATGTGTATGGTGCCTTTCCTGACATGTACTCTGCGTTTTTCAAAAGTGAATGGGGAAAAACTGACAGCATCTGGATGCAATGCATTTTTTACTGATGGTTGCTAGGAGATGTAAATTTTTATTCTTCAGTTTTTTTTCACAAGCGTGAAAAACACATCAACACGGACTGTATCCGCACAGAGAAAAACTGAAACTCTGAGCGCAATCCCAGACAAAACTGACTGAACTTGCGTGCAATACTATTAGTTTTTCCCTGAACAGATCCTGACACAATCCGTATCACTTATGTGAAAATGCCCTAACTCTGATCTTAAAAAACCTTTGCTATGTCATAGCAAGATATCAATGATTGTCAGTGAGGGTCTGAGTGCAGAGACCCCCACTATCACTCAAAGAGGATGAGGAAACACACAGAATGCTGTCTCTTCTTTTTGCTAAAGATGAGCACAATAGAAAATCTATGAACCCATCTCAAATCCATCACCAGCAGCAAGGAGGCAGCGCTGTATACGAGTGCTCTATATATGCTTCTTTATGCTCGTTTTAACGATCCGTGGGGGTCTCAGCACTTAGATCCCCACTGTTCAAAACTTTTCATATGTCATATTAATAGTGTTTTTTAAAATAGAGGTACACTTTAAAGGACATCTGTCAGCAGATTTGTACCTATGACACTGGCTGACATGTTACATGTGCACTTGGCAGCTGAAGAGGTCTGTGTTGTTCCCATGTTCATACAGTATGTGCTTGATTGACAGGGCCAGGGAGATGAGATGACTGTTACACAGCCTGGTTCTATCAATCAAAGTGCAGAGAGAGAGCAGAGCCTCTGGGTGTAATGACAATGCCCCCGTTGCTCCTACAGGCTCATTTTCATATATTAAAACATAATTTTTCTCAGCAATGCAGACACATATGAACATGGGACCAACACAGATGCCTTCAGCTTCCAAGTGCACATGTAATTGCATGTTCATAGGTACAAATCAGGACGGAATCCAGAGATGTTGTCCAGACTGCAGAGTAGGGTTGCACCGGTATCAAATTATCAGAAAACTCAGAGAACATGGCGCACACATATTGTTCTCATAAGCGGCTGCACAGTGGAGAAGGAAGGAGAGAGTCACTTCCTCCTCACAGTGAATGAAAACACTTAGTGTCCCCGATGGAGGGGTGTCAGGGAGGGAGGGAATGGGCAGAATAGGAGGGCAGGGGAGAGATAGACTCATTGCATTCCTGTACACTGATAAGTTAAAGAGCCTTTAAACGGGTTGTCTGGGTTCAGAGCTGAACCCAGAAATACCCATATTTTCACCCAGGCAGCCTCATTAATATGAGCATCGGGGCATTTCATGGCACAATGCTCTCCCTTGCCCTGTGCTGGAACGTGCAGGTCAAGGGCTTGTTTGTTTACCTCCCGCCCAGCAGTGTATTCGGTGACGTCACTGGCTCTGATGGGCCGGCTTTAGCGCTGCCCTAGCCGATTCAGCGCAGGGCAAAGGAGAGCATCGGTGCATAAAATGCTCCGATGCTCATATTAGTGGGGCTGCCTGGGTGAAAATATATGTATGTCCGGGTTCAGCTCTGAACCCAGGACAACTCCTTTAACCACTTCATTACCAGAGCTTTTATCCTCCTTCCTTACCAGGCCAGTTTTTCAACTGTAGCAATGCGTCTATCTAACTGCAAATAACGGATTCATTTCTGAGCCAGCCTACATGTATTTGACATTATTTTTCTCGGGACACCTTCGACCTTTCTTTTGTGCCATTAGATGATGGATATAATATTAAGAAAATATATATTTAAAGGGAACCTGTCATCAACTTTTTGCTGCCCATACTAATGGCAGAATAAAGTAGAGACAGGTGAGATGATTTCAGTGATCTGTCATTTATAAGTTAAAAGTAAGTGGTTGCCGAGAACCAACATCACAATCATTGCAGACTGGGCCTGGAAAAGAGTCAAATCTTAATGAGAAGAGTCCTGGTTAGTCATGAATTCCTGCTCTCCCTGCCCACCTGCTGATGACTGACAGTCTTCTACCTAGTTTTCTCCCTTTCTCTCTAGGAGAGAACTTCCAATCATCAGTAAATGGAGGGGTAGAGCAGGAGATAATGAATAACCATGACTCTTCCCAGGTAGATTTGACTCTTTTCAAGGCCTGTGCTGCAATGATTATGATGCTGGTTCTCAGCAACCACTTACTTTTAGCTCATGAGTGACACACCGCTGAAATCAGCATTTCTGTCACTATTTCATGCTGCCCTCGGTGAGGTCAGCATAAAGTTGATGACAGGTTCCCTTTAAGGAAAAACTGAAAATTATGAAAGAAAAATATTTTTCCTTCCTTATCAATTTTTTTTCTAACTATTACAAAAGGTCTCAAGACAAAACATTTTTTAAAACCATTCCCGTACGCTTGTACCCTGAAAATGGACGCTATTTATTTATCTACTGGCTGGGCCTGCCACAAGATTTTAAAAGCCTGGAGTGCATTTTGGCGGCCTATTTTTCTATAGCTGGTTCTAGAGCACCATACTGCCAGAAAAATCTTGTAGCGTTTTGGCGCTGTACAAGCCCCTTCAAAGTGAATTTACGTTATTCATCTTGGGAAATTTGGACAATTAAGGTTTTTTTTTTTAATTATTTTTATTAACTTTTTTTTTTAAAGTGAATTAACCCCTTTCTGCCACAGTCAAGGCCAGAAGAAGTTAATTCCCAGCCTACAGGCTGACATTTCATTTTAAAGCCAGCAGGTGGCGCTCTTACCTAACAAAAGGCACTCCCTGCTGGCTTTTAGATTTTACAATGTAATAGACTCTTGCAGTTGGATGCTACAAGCGTGTAAGGCTACTTTCACACCAGCGTTTTTGCTGGATCAGCAAAAACGCTTCCGTCATGATAATACAACCGTCTTCATCCGTTCTGAACGGATCCGGTTGTATTATCTTTTAAATAGCCAAGACAGATCCGTCATGAACTCCATTGAAAGGCACTGGGGGACGGATCCGTTTTCTATTGTGTCTGAGAAAACGGATCCGTCCCCATTGTTTACATTGTGAGTCATGATGGATCAGTTTCTTCATGTGGACACCAAAACGCAGCAAGCAGCGTTTTAGTGTCCGCCTCCAAAACGGAATGGAGGCACGGGTGGGGGCACGGGCCGCCGGCAGATCGCGATGTAACTCGACACTTTTATATGTCGGGTTACAGATAAGAGCCTACCGCTGTGACGTACAAAGTCGTGCGGTGGTAGGCAAGTGGTTAACGATGTCATTGCCATGTGACCGATAACATTCACTTGTTACTGGTCACATGGCGGTGACATTATCATACGGCCTTTAACCTTCAACATCCAGAAGAAGTTCCCTGCTGTTTTTACAGGTATGTGATTCATGCTGTATGTCTGCATTAGGCTAAAATCACACGACCGTATGTGTTTTGCGGTCCGCAAAACACAGATCGGCAAAAAATATGGATGATGTCCATTTGGCATCCATATTGCATCCGTTTTTTTGCAGATCCATTGTCACAATGTCTATCCTTGTTCGCAAATGGACAAGAATAGGGCATGTTCTATCTTTTTTTGCAGACTAGACATACGCATGCAGCCAGCTGTCCGCATTTTTTGCAGACCCATTGAAATGAATGGGTATGCATCCTATCCACAAAAAAGAAAAACGGGCCTGACACAGAAGCAAAATACGTTGGTGCGCATGTAGCCTTAATGCGAGGCACATGGTCTTCACATTGCCTCACATTAATAGGAACAGTGACCCAATCATGTACATCATATAATAGGCAACATGGGGTTAAATATGGTGGCACTTCCTATTAAAGAGGACCTTTCACCACTCCTGACATGCCTGTTCTAATAGCTCCATGCATTCTCCACGTACTAACAATTCTGGAACATCTATTTTTATGTCTCTATGTTGTGCTATTACTTTATTATTTCTACTAGAAGTTATGAATGAATTGCTATTTGTCTTCAGTAAAGGAACAGAAGGGAGGTAACCAGTTGGGGGGGTGTACCTGCACAGACTGACTCTAGCCAATCAGTGCTGTCATGTTCAGACTGTGCAGGGACACCCCCCCAACTTGTTACCTCCCCTCTGTTCCCTTACTGAAGACAAATAGCAATTCATTCATAACTTCTAGTGCAAATAATAAAGGAATAGCACAACATAGAGACATAAGAATAGATGTTCCAGAATTGTTAGTACGTGAGGAATGCATGAAGCTATTAAAACAGACATGTCAGGAGTGGTGAAAGGTCCTCTTTAATATTAAGCACATGGAGATTCAAATTAAAGAGAACAGGTCACGTTGAACAGGATGTCTGAGCTGCAGGCAGCATGTTATAGAGAAGGAGGAGCAGATTGATATTTTTATGGGAAAAGAATCAGTAAAACTTGAAATTTATTCATTTATATTCTTGCTCATTCTGGGCTTTGAAGTCAAGGAGGCGGTCCTATCAGTGATTGACAGCTATCTGTGTATACATAGTTATAGAGGGAAGGCTGTCAATCCCTGATAGGACCGCCTCCTGAACTAGTCGTCTATAACACGCTGCATTTTCATGGCAAAAGGTTCCCGTTAAGAACACCATGTGTCTCACATAAACAGTAACAGTGACCTCATCATGTAACTCATATAATGGGCAACATGGGGTTAATGATGGTGTCACTTACTATTAAGGTTAGGCACCTGCTTACATAGTGGAAAACATGGGGTTAATGTGAGGTACTATTAATGTGGGGCACAGAGATAAAACCATGTGCCTCACATTAAGGCTACATTCACACCACCGTGGATCCGCAAAACACTATGGTTGTGTGAATGAAGCCTAACAGTAAGTCTATTATGTGAGGAGGTCAACTGATACTTTGCAAAAAAAAAAAAATTCTGGTATAGTGACAACTCTACTGCAGAAGACCTTTACATCCAATGGCGGCTACGGGACCACTGCATGATACATACCATAGCATCTGAGTCCTCCTTTGGGGCAGCCCTCTTTAGTTTGACAACACTTCCAGTGACAGGTGACAGGGTTTTTACTTTCACCGCTACTGTATTGGATCCAGGTCCAGTAGCTGAATGTTCATGGTTTCCTGTAGGCACCTTGGTTTCTTTGCTGGTAGTTGAGCTATTGTGGTGGGACACTGGACTGGTGGGTACGGCTCCTGATCTTACTGGTGTGCTGCTTTTTTCTGTGCCTGGTTGATGTAGCCGCAGCGCTGCGTCTCCGTTTTCTGTCTTTTTCACCTTTATACTTGTGCTTGTAGAGGTCCCATCAAACACGATAAGGGGGCGTTTTCTGATGTTTTCAGCGCTGTAATAGAAATTGTATGTACAGTCAGTCTATGTATGCTGCATCATGTGGACATGTTAACAAGTCATGCACAGAATGAACGGGAGTGAGCCTGGGCCTCGTGGAGTGACATACAAGGCCATCAGTAAGGGCAGGTCCTACAGATATTACAACATTAGTCCTACAAACCACTGCTGCGGTATACTGGACAAGTAACATCACATTATTAAACCATGCACCATTTTAGACAATTATGACCAGGATATGCCAGCAGTGTCCAGACACGGTTACTGTCACCAATTTCTAGTATGAAGTAGCAGCTGCACTAAGCGCCATGCAACTCCGTCTTCTGTCAACTCCATGGGGTCTGACAATTCTGTGTGATCTCCTACATAACCTTGCTCTATAAATTAACAAACTAGAACAACAAAAAAATCATTATATATATATTTTTTTTTTTACTGAAACTGCTTTACTCAGAATGTATTCTGATTGATCACTTAGTGCACCAGTTTTCATACATCTCCCCCCAATACTTAGAATACAGGAATATTACCTCTTCTTGTGCGGTTCTTCGAGTTTCTTTACTCCCTTCTTATCTTCCATCAGTTTACCCCATCGGCTCTTGGGTAATTGTCTCTGGGGAAGGGGCATAGCGTGCTGGACAAAAATCTCTGTTAGCTTCTCTTTGTCATTTACAGCATCTTTGACCACAATGTTTTTCTGAAATAAAAATACAAGAATACATTTGCTAAATGTACACAGTATAGCGTAATACCTACAGCAATATCCGGATTTCAGAAAGTGAAGGTCCATGAACTATTTCGTCTTTTCACTTATATGATAAGAGGTGTGCTGTTGCTGCCTGGAGACCATCATGAAAGGACAGGAGCCGGGTTGTTCCCGACCAGCCACTGACAAGGAACATGAAACACCGCTCTTCTCATACACTTTGCAGATACTGTGTACGCTGTGGTTTTTCCGCACGAGAATCCATCGGGATAGGTTATCGATATCAGATTAGTAGAGGTCTGATACCCTGCAGCCCTGTCGATCAGCTGTCTCAGGCAGTACAGTGCTGGACACTATCCAGGGTACAGAGAAGAAGCAGAAGGCTCCGGTGCACTGAAGCTCAGTTCCCATTCACTTGAATGGAAGCTGAGCTACAGTACCCCGACTATATATCCACTATACTGTCTACAGAAGTGTCTGCTTCCAGCACTGTACACTGTATAGCCGCCTGAAACAGCTGATCGATAAGGGGTGCAGGGTGCTGGACCCCCACTAATAGGATACTGATAACCTATCCTTAGGAAAGATCATCAATATCTGTGGCCCAGAAAACCCCTTTAACTACTTCTTCTACTAAATGTCCTGAAATGCTGTTAATAGCTGTTTTACATTAAAGGGGTTGTACAGGGTCAGCGTACTGATGACCTATACTCTGGATAAGTCAATATCTGAGAGGGATCCAATTCCCATCACCTGCACCCATCAGCTATCTGAAGAGGCCACAGTGCTTGTCAAAGTGCTGCTTCCTCTTCAATGTTTACCTGCACGCCGTCTCCGTTATAGTAACTGGGAGAGGAAGACATAATTACACTGAAGAAGCGGCAGTGCTCCAACAAGCACCACAGCCTCTAAAACAGCTGGGGGGGTTGTACCAGGAGTCAAATCCCGATCTGATATTGATGACCTGTCCTGAGGGTAGGTCATCAGTATCTGACACGGTACAACCCCTGCTGGGATCAGGCTCTAGACAAAAGCAGTCTCCTCCCCCCTCTGGCAGCTGGCATTAGGGTAGTGTCTAAATCCCATGCGCTGTAAGGACCTTGTGATGGCAAGGATCATGTGACGTTATAGTCAACATCTTATGCGTTCTGGTAATAAAGATTAGTAACATCATATTAAAATAATAATGAGTAACCCTAATGATGGTGTTAACGGTGAGGCACATGGTCACTTTGGGATTGAGGCTTTGATTGCCACCTGATCCTGTGACGTCACAAGGTCCTTGGGCGCATGGGCTTTAGACACTATCCTGACATTATGGACCCTTCTTACTTCCCCTACAGGAGTTTTCTCAGCTGTACTGCCATGTAGCTGCACGCAGGGAAGAAAGCTACTTCTACCAGCTGCCCTGCAGTGATCGGATGATGGGAAGAACTGGGAGAATGAATGGACGTGTGACCAGCAGCACACAGCTATGTAGGCGCATACTCCTAAATGCTCTGGACACCAGATAGCAGCATATAAAGTAAGTCAGGCCCATTGGCTATGACTATTCCTCCAAAAAAGATATGCCAACATATATACATGCCCAACAGGGGGGTCTTCTGACCTCGATCGGTATGATGGCAGCTCATGGATATATTTGAAGCTTTTCTGCAAAAGTAGTGTGAACACATCACTTGTCATTTCTAAAAGGAGACACATGGCAATAAATCTGACATCCTGGGGGTGCTATGGCTTAAATATATGACCCACTAGTTGTATCAGGACTGAGCAGACAATGGTGGTCTCCTCCCTGGCCCCAGCACATAGAACACATCACAGGCCTCACCTGCTCTAGTGACAGCATCAGGAAATCCCTGGACAGCAGCTCCGGGTGCAGGAGAAAATCACACTCCTGCCCCACTGCCCCTGATCTACCACTCACAACAGCCATCATTAAAACTTCCCACAGACCCTTGCGGCCCACCGGAAGTGACACCCAGGGGCTCGCCGTACGCTGTGCCTTCCAGGAGCTTAGGTGCTATAGGTGTGCTATGTAAACTTGAAGAGCCTTATGTCCCACGTGGGCAGCTGCTGGCCACATCACAGGCTGCCTGTACGGATACCGTAGGAATAGACCCAGCGCTTAGGTTAGAAAGAAGCGAATGCCCATACTAAAGATGGACGCAGCAGGTCTGCATAGCTTATCACGTGAGTGCTTCCAATGGCAGGGAAGGTCACATGTCACCGAAGTGACGCCCCTTTTATGTAACACGTGACAGTGACAGAGAGGAGGCCCGGGGCAGCCAGAGCACAGCCAGGTACTACTCCCCCGTACATCCCTGTGTCACCAGCTCCTGTGTACCCCGATATAGGTGTGCCATGTGCGGAGCCGCGGCGCTGCCCCCCGTGACTGTGTGGCATCTCCTAGTTCCTCCACCACAGCTTTATACCTGTCATGGTGCCAGACTCATATACATCTGTGTTCTTATGGAGCTCGTATGGCGAATGGTATAGAGAAAATGATATAGGCTAGGTCAGTGTATGAAGATATGTATATGTGTACAGTGCACACATATATAATGGGATGTATACTATGGGATATAATACATTATATAGGCTAGGTCAGTGTATAAAGATGTATATATGTACAGTGCACACATATATAATGGGGTGTATACTATGGTATATAATACATTATATAGGTTAGGTCAGTATATAAAGATGTATATATGTACAGCACACACACACACATATATATATGTATATATATATTCAGTGTATACTATGATATATAGAAAATGATATAGGATAGGTCATTGTATAAATATGTACAGTACACACACATATAATGCAGTGTATACTATGGTAATAAATAAGGTAGCCTAGGTCAATATATAAAGATATGTATATGTGCAGTACACACATATGTATATATAGTAGTGTATACTGTGGTATATAGTAAATATATATAGCCTAGGTCAGTGTATAAAGATATGTATATGTACAGTACACACGTGTGTGTATATATATGTATATATATATATATATATATATATATATATATATATAGCAGTGTATACTATGGTATATAATAAATAAGATAGCTTAGGTCAATGTATAAAGATGTATTTATGTATGTACAGTACACACACAAATGTATATAGAAAATGATATAGCCAAGGTCAGTGGTGGCGAACCTAGAGGTGGCACTCAGAGCCCTCACTGTGGGCACCCGCACCCTGGAAAAAGTCTATAGTGTACCAATATGTCTTAGACAAAGGCACTCGGTCTGTAAAAGGTTTGCCATCACTGATGTAGGTCAATGTATAAAGAGATGTATATGTACACAAACACATATATATAGCAGTGCATACTGTGATATGTAGAAAATGATATAGGTTAGGTCAGTGTATGAAGATATGTAATATATGTACAGTACACACACATATATATATATAGCAGTGTATACTATGGTATATAAGGATATAGCCTAGGTCAGTGTATGAATATATGTACAGTACACATATATAGCAGTGTATACTATGGTATATAAGGATATAGCCTAGGTCAGTGTATGAATATATGTACAGTACACATATATAGCAGTGTATACTATGGTATATAATGATATTGCCTAGGTCAGTGTATGAAGATATGGAATATATGTACAGTACACATATATAGCAGTGTATACTATGGTATATAATGATATAGCCTAGGTCAGTGTATGAATATATGTACAGTACACATATATAGCAGTGTATACTATGGTATATAAGGATATAGCCTAGGTCAGTGTATGAATATATGTACAGTACACATATATAGCAGTGTATACTATGGTATATAATGATATAGCCTAGGTCAGTGTATGAATATATGTACAGTACACATATATAGCAGTGTATACTATGGTATATAATGATATAGCCTAGGTCAGTGTATGAATATATGTACAGTACACATATATAGCAGTGTATACTATGGTATATAATGATATAGCCTAGGTCAGTGTATGAATATATGTACAGTACACATATATAGCAGTGTATACTATGGTATATAAGGATATAGCCTAGGTCAGTGTATGAATATATGTACAGTACACATATATAGCAGTGTATACTATGGTATATAATGATATAGCCTAGGTCAGTGTATGAATATATGTACAGTACACATATATAGCAGTGTATACTATGGTATATAATGATATAGCCTAGGTCAGTGTATGAATATATGTACAGTACACATATATAGCAGTGTATACTATGGTATATAAGGATATAGCCTAGGTCAGTGTATGAATATATGTACAGTACACATATATAGCAGTGTATACTATGGTATATAATGATATAGCCTAGGTCAGTGTATGAATATATGTACAGTACACATATATAGCAGTGTATACTATGGTATATAATGATATAGCCTAGGTCAGTGTATGAATATATGTACAGTACACATATATAGCAGTGTATACTATGGTATATAAGGATATAGCCTAGGTCAGTGTATGAATATATGTACAGTACACATATATAGCAGTGTATACTGTGATATGTAGAAAATGATATAGGTTAGGTCAGTGTATGAAGATATGTATATGTACAGTACACACACGTACACGTGTATAGTGAGAGTAGTGCATGCTATAGTATACATCGGTAGTGTTTAGTTTATCACATATATTCTGTATACTCTATATATGGATGTCAGAGGCGATAGATTTCATGGCGTGGCTTATGCTGATCCACAAGACTAAACCGGTTCCTGATGGGTGTGATGCAGTGTGAGGATGGACTAGGGCCATAGCAGATTGAAGATTAGGATTGATATTACCCAGGATATCATGGAAGAGCTCCAGGTAGACCGGAAAAAAGAACTATTTTGGACTAATGCAATGGGTCTGATCTGGTAGTAGGTGACTACTTATACGGCGCTTGCAGCTCCCATCAATACAGGAGTATGGGATGTAGTGCAGGGAATTCTCTGGGGAGCTGTAATGATGGCCATGTCACCCAGCTTTCCCAGAGTCAGATAATAGGAAGAATGAATGACATTTTTAACAACTGAACAGGTTTGCTTAATATCACATCAGCGAAGGTCCAAGTCCTGGCACCCCCACTGATCAGCTGTTTCACGGAGCGGCTGCGCTCACCATAGCTCTGGTCAGTGATGCAGGCTCCAGCAGCTCTTCAAGGACAGCGCCGTACAATGTATAGTGGCAGTGCTTGGTATTGCATCTAAGACCTATTGACATGAAGGGAGCTGAGCTGCAGCTAGGCCATGTGACCGATGTACAGTGATGTCACTGGCCTAGGAAGAGGCTGTGGTGCTCAAGGCCCCTTCTAACAGCTGATCAGTGGGGGTCCTGTGTGTTGCACCCCTGCAGATCTGATACTGTTGACCTGTCCTGAGGATAAAGGGTCTACACAGGCCGAGCTAAAACTGATTGCAGGGAAGGAAGCATTCCTTCCCCACAGTCGGCTGCTCTCTCAGTGGAGGAGACTGTTGCATCTACATGCAGTGATCACCTCCACAGTAATGAGAACGAGGGATCGCTATAGTGATTGTTCATCCCCATACATCTACATAGTTTCTGAGTAGCAGATCGCTGTTAAGACAGTAGGATCTGCTGCCCAGATAATTTAGGTGCCTGCATGAACGACAGGATCACCCAATGACTGAGTGTTTTGCTCGTTCATCGGGCGATCGGTGGCACATTTAGACGGGCAAATTGTCAGGAATGAATGTTTGCAAATGTTTATTCCCAATAATCTGCTGGAATATCGGGGCTATATCTTATCCTGGATAACCCCTTGAAGGGTGTCACAAATAACAGTGTTCTCCACTGATAAAGCTGACCTGATATTGGACAGCTTCATTTATGTGCTAGGGTGCCAACAAATACCTTTGTAGACCAGGGTCCTCTATTATACATCTCATGTGCTTGTGACCGTGCGGTATGGAGTGGGGTGTTTGGTTACACACCTGTGTCTATATGTGCGTTGTACATTGATATCTGTAGATGGGGTCGTATGGAAATGTAGCCTGGGCTTCTGATTTGTTTTATATGAAATCTTCTGATCTGGGGGAGATTTATTAACATGGGTGCAGGGAAAAGTGAAGCAGTGGCCTCTACCAGCCAGATTGCTACTTTCATAATCCATAGGGCCTCTGGATATTGAGAGCTGGAATCTGTTTGATGATGTACGCAAAGAATCCGTGTGTCATCCATATTCCACGTATACCGCTAGGCGCATCTCCTACCGATGATCCTTGAAAATCACACAGAACATGGAGGCCTTCCCGTGCAGGTGGTTTTCACGGACCTATAGACTTTAATGGGAATGTTTGGTCTGCATTATGGATAAAGTAGTGCATGTCTCTGTAGTCTTTCCACTGACCCACGGACATTGAAAAATCACTGATGTCTAAATAAACACATTAAAGGGTTTCTGTCACCAGTTTTTTCGGTATGAATCAGGCTGACATTAGAGATGTGCTAATGTCACCTGATTCCAAATATATATCTGTTTTATTTACTGCTGCCCCCATTTTTATATAAAATTAACTTTTATTTTATGCTAATAAGGCCTCTAGGTGCAAGGGGCGTTACCCCTGCTCCTAGAGGCTCTGTTGATTGACAGGACCAGGCAGAGAAGAAACACTCCATTCACTATAGCTTGCAAGGACCTTCAATGATGTCATGACCATGTGATCAGTCACATGGCTAGGATCACACAAACAGCCTGTCTCCTCCTAAACCATGTGACTGATCACATGGTCATGACATCATTGAAGGTCCTTGCAAGCTATGGTGAATGGAGTGTTTCTTCTCTGCCTGGTCCTGTCAATCAACAGAGCCTCTAGGAGCAGGGGTAACGCCCCTTGCACCTAGAGGCCTTATTAGCATAAAATAAAAGTTGATTTTATATAAAAATGGGTGCACCAGTAAATAAAACAGATATATATTTGGAATCGGGTGACATTAGCACATCTCTAATGTCAGCCTGATTCATACCGTCAATGGATACATGTGCTGCCCGTGGAGCACACTGACGCTGGCTGTGCACATGTGACATTGTGTGTGCCTGTGATTCTTATGGCAGATATAGAAGGTCTTCCAGCAAGCTGCTCCATAACGTGCAGATGTCTCCTTAAATTAAGCCGATATCTTGGGTGATGGTGCGGCATTTGGGTTCCTCGCAGACCTGCAATGTTCTTATAGTTTACGTCTGAAAAAGATGTAGTTCCAATATCCAAATTAAAAACCTAAATCCAAGAGTTTTATCGCAATGAGTTAGTTCTTGGCCTTTGTCCCAAATTGTCAGATATGTCCTGCTGGAATGATGCTGACTACAGAGTCCTTCAGGGGGAGGAATGCTAAACAGGAAGACTAGAATGAGCAGGAAAGTCTCCCCTCCCCGGGATGACACTTTGTCTCAAATTGTTTCAGGGTTTTTTTTTTTTTGTTTTTTTTTACATCAGGTTGTTTTTAGTAAAATTGTAACAATAGTAAAACATACAAAGTCAGAAAAACCTTGGCAGGAAGTATTCTATGTTCTTAGTATCTTTTTACATGAAGCCACTCATAGACATGATAGGTGGTGGTTGTTGTACCTCTGGCAGCCCCTAGATCAGCTGAACAGGGATCAGTGCCCGACTTAAACATTCATTCACCCGATCATTTCCACCAATCACACATTTGCTGGGACATCTGATCTATTATTGGCAGCCAGGGGCGGATTGGCCATAGACCTTACAGGGAAATTTCCCAGAGGGCCGCCTGAGCTCTCCTAACAGCCAGCCAGTGGAAGTTTTGGGGGGATGTATTTTGTGCTGTTGGCAGTATTATGTGATGGACTGTGGTATTTAGCTCTGTTGGGGGTGGTATAATGTGCCCCAATATGATATCACTGGACCTGCTTTCCATCAATTTGGACCCGACTACTAAACGGGGCTACTTTTATTATTTTTTTCAGGGCTACTTTAAGTTCCCAGTCCTCCCCTGTTGGCAGCACATCACACCATGTAAACGGGGCAGGTGGTAACAGATGAAAAGTGTTAGGCCTCTTTCACACGTCCGTGGTATGTCCATGTCAGCACAATCCATGTTTCATCCATGATCCATCCACATTTGATCTGTGGTTCTGTGAATTTTAGTCCATAAGTTATCCATGTTTTACAGACCCTACTATGCTGAAAATTGGTTTCCAGAGCAACAAATTTTGAAAACCATGGACCAAACACGGGTACCATCCTTGTTGTGTCAGTGGTTTTCATAGACCCATAGACTTTAATAGAAGTGTTTTGCCTGTATCACAAACCTAAGGCTTTATTCACACGTCAGTGTTTTGGTCAGTGATTTCCATCAGTGATTGTGAGCCAAAACCAGGATTGGAGCCTCCACAGACATAAGGTATAAGGGAAAGATCTGCACCTGTTCTGTGTTTAGAGCCGCACCTGGTTTTGGCTCAAAATCACTGATGGAAATCACTGACCGAAATACTGGCGTGTGAATCAGGGGTAGTTCACATCGTTATGCATGCAGGATTTTTTTTTACGTCTAAAATAATGGAACTCTGACAGGAATGGCTCTGATGGATGCCAAAAAATGGAAAATTGCTTTGTTAGGAAAGGGTTAAAGGGAACCTGTCACTACAAAATGCAGTGCAATCTGCAGGCAGAAGTTAATAGGACAGGAGAAGCTGAGCATAAATTGAATTTTATTAAAGGGGTTGTCCCATGAAAAATATTCTACAGTTTTCAAACCGGCTGCCGGATCTAAATACTTTTGTAATTGAATGTAATTAAACTTTAGCATAGCCATTGAGTTATTTAATAAAATGTATCTGTATAGCACCACCTGCTGTTTATTTTTTTCTTATTTCTTTGTCCTGCTCACTAAGAAGGCCGCACATGCTCAGTTTCATCCTTCAGTTGCCTGTCGAGTTGTGATTGGTAGAGCTGAGACACACCCCCGAGCTGCTGCAGATAAGACACTCATTGTGACCCCTTAAATTTAAACCTCTGCTCATTCTGGGCTTTGGAGTACAATGGCAGGGGGGGGGGGGGTTTGGGTGTATACCCACTTACAGGGAGAAGACTGTCGACTTGTCTACTGTGCTGAGAGAGAATTTAATGAAGAAATTATGTCTTTTACGGAGTTCTCTCCCATAAAACTATATATCTGTCTGCTCCTGCTCTAAAACCTGCTGTAAATTTATTTTCATGGTGACCGGGTCTCATTCATGGAAAAAGTTGCCCCTATTCCATGTTTTGGACCTGCAGCTGTATGTATTGCCTCTCATGTAAGAGATTCCAAGTAGCATATGTAAGCAGGATAATGCTCGCCCACACACAGCAAGGGTTTCCTAGGAATGTCCCCACCAGATTGCAACACTTCCTTGGCCTGCCTAGTCACCAGATTTATCACCAATCAAGTATTTTTGGGGCCTGCTGGGATACCAGCTCCTGCAACCTATGAGTCTCCAGGATCTACATGTCCAGATGCAACATCTGTGGGCAAATATGCAGCAGGACACAGTATAGAACCTGTATGTCTTCATGCCCAACCATATCTCGTCTTGTATCCAGGCTAGAGACAGCCCAGCAGGGTACTAAAGCCTCCTTCCAACTGTACAGTTTTCTCTGATAAACCTATCCTTTCTCTACTATTGTAATCACCTACCTATATCATCATTACAGAAAGTTTTATTCCATTCCAACAACTCCTTTGCGGTGAGTTATTTTTTTGTCGATGAGTGTATTTACGGTATACATCTGTCAGGATAGTACATAGATCTTTTATAGTGATTAGTCATTTTCGTGTCACATTTCTGTTTAAAGGTGTTTCTGTGGATATGTTTCTGTCTGCCTTTGCTTATTGTTTCTTTAACTTTCCAGGAGGCCCTGGGGCTCCCTCTCTATTTTGCCATGAGTGTTCAGGCCTTCAGACTGGTGTGCGCTTCCGAGAAGGAACATCTTCCCCCAGGGATACAGATTGAGTGCTTGGAGTGCTGTGGACATGACCTGTACGTTGGCACTAATGACGGCTGCATTCACCATCTCCTGCTAGTAGAAGAAAACAGCACAGAAGTGACTGGCCTCGCCTTGGTCCAGCCGTCTGATCACACTAGCTTCACAACCACCCGACAACAGCATAGACAGTTGGGTTTAAAGAAACCAGTATGTGAACTGAGAGCAGCCTCGGCCCTGGGGCGGTTACTGGTGCTGTGTGATAACACGATTACTTTGCTGAGCAGTGACTCTCTTGAGCCAGTTGCAGGAACTAAGATTCGAGGGGTGCTCAGCTTTACCCTCAATGAGAATCCGGTGAGTGGAGACCCTTTCAGTGTGGAGGTTTGTCTCATCTCTTCTAAGAGACGCACTGTACAGATCTTCAGTGTGGGTCAGGAGCGGGTACAGCTAGTGCGGGAAGTCAGTACACCCGAGCAGCCCTGTGCACTAGCAGCGGATGGACATTTTCTGTGCCTGGCCCTCAGCAGCCGCTATGTTACCCTGAACTATAACACTGGACATTGCCAGGACCTTTTCCCCTATCCCAGTGAGCAGAAGAGACCGATCATAAAGAGGATCAGCAGACAGGAGTTTCTTCTGGCTGGACCCGGAGGTTTAGGTAATGAAGAAAACCAGAATGTCTTCTTTTTGTCATTCGTTATGTTATCAGAACCAGCATTATTATTGTGTATAATACAGACATCTCTCATTTATATCTTACATTTATGATAATTCTTATAACATGAGTAGAAGTAATAGTGGGCATGCCCCACTCTCCGGGTAAGAGCGTTACATTCCTTTGGATTCGCCTATCGGCAGTTTCTGAAGTGAAATTTTTATTAGCCAGTTTCTTATGTTTTTAATATAAGGCACTACCTGATGTAATATACAATTATGTCGTCTTTTTCTAAGGTAACGGTTACCTGTAGATCAGTGGTTGGTCCCAGGGCAAATACTCCCACTGCTATCTAAAAGCAGTTTGATGTTGGGGCAAGCAAGATATTCTTTTCCGAAGTTTTGTGTTTTCTTTAAAGGCTCTACAGTTTAAATCAAGTTTTTGTTAAACATATTTTTAGAATTTTTGGTGTTTTTTTTTTTTTAAATTTCACATGGTACATAATAATGGTAGAATCACTGGTAGAATAGTACATCACTGATGGGGATGCACAAGTCATGTGCCTTTCAAGAACATGTAACGGCTAAGGCCAATGATAAGCCTCAGCAGTCACAAGACCAAACATTTTCCTGTCCACCTGAAGGGCAGGGAACGGGGCCATAGCACAGGCATGGCACAGGTTACAAGGATTGAGTTGGTCAGCTCTTAGGGTGGACAACTTCTTAAAGCTCAGTGACGTACTATTATGTCATGGCAGCAGGGTTGTCCGGCTTTGTGGTGAAATAGTAGATCATGGCGATGGCGGAGGCCTGGTTTAAAGGGGTTATCTAAGACCTTTAATGTCCTCCCATATGCCCGGGCCCCTCACACAGATAGTACTTACCTCGCTCCCGGCATGGCTGCCACTGCATCTCCCTGTCGTGCGGATAAAAACATCCCGCGAGTGGGGGTGGAGGGGGACAGCCAATAGCAGGCTGCGACGGGAATGAGCCTCCCTAGCATCACGGGTGACACTAGGGAGGCTCGTCCCCGTTGTCGTCTGCTATTGGCATCCGCCCCCACCCTGACGTGGAATGTTTTCATCTGTGTGACGGGGAGATGCAGCGGCGGTTGTGTGCACAGCAGAAGTGACGTGGGTGCTGGGGAGCGAGGTAAGTACAATCTGTGTAAGGAGCCTGGCCATATAGGGGAGCATTATAGGCCTTGGATAACCCCTTTAAGTTTTTAAAAATATACTGGAATATAAAAATTCAAAAAAACAAAAGCCCTGTCTTTTTGCATAAGACGGGCTATAGTTTTTAGATTTTACATGGGACCTTTTGATCACTTTTTGTTAAATTTTCTTTTGGAAAGCCTAAGGTTCCATTCACACGTCCTGTTTTTCTTTCCTGATTCGATCCTGATCCTAATCTGGATCCATTCATTTCAATGGGTCCTGAAAAAATCAGGATCGAATCAGGAAAGGAAAACAGGACGTGTGAATGGAGCCTAAAAAGACAATTATGGCATAAGGATTTTTTTTGTGACATTTGCAGTGCAGATTAAATAATGGGATATTTTATTAGATTGGGTCATTGCAGATGCAGTAAGGTTCAGTAAGGGTATAGGATGGGCACTGCCAATTACAAACCACTGGGTGCTAGTAGCATATACCAGTAACCATGATAACCAACACAATAAGAAGTGTATATGCCAAAGACGATGCACACCATGTGATAAGCTTTATATTGGACAAACAATAAATACAAATTAAAAATAGGCAAAAAAAACCAGGAGGTTTCAAAAGTACATATGAGAGTACCTCAGACTATAGCATAATACATGATAATATAGGAATGGGTGGACCCCAGCAAAAAAAAGAAAAAACAAATCGACAGTAAAGCTCCTGAAATAGGACAACCAAAATACTATTTACACGTTGAGACTACATAATAACGATTCTATATATACCGCAAATAAATAATTGAAACAATATGACGTGACATCCCCTATACAGAGATAAAGTGCAAGTGCAAAAAAAAAAAATAGTGGATAATAATTAATACGACCTAAAATAGGCAAATAGGAAAAGCCACCCTTTTGTGGTGTGCTATGGGATAAGTCCCTACATGTATTGCTAAGATCTGCAAATGATCCCATTTTCAAGTACCTAGTTCCAGTCTGTGGCATGTGGAAGGGGCATAAAAGCCAGATAAAAAAAAATATATATATATTACAGTGCATTATGATTTTGACAGTGAGTCTGTTTCCTGCTGTATAGTATAGCCACCACCTGCAAGCGATCGTACAGGCCCTGCTCCTGAGCATGCACCATCGCCATGAATTGAAGCACAGAGTGTTTAGGTTTTAGTATCAGCGCCCTGTGACATAGTAATGTGGGGGAAGGGGTTAAACTGCCCTTGTAAAATGAAAGCTGGGATCTGACTGGTTGATATGTGCAGCAGAGCTTTGATGGATGGGGCCCGATAAAAATCTCATACAAACCACACAAAGGTTCTGTTTTTCATAACCTACCCTTATCACGTGAAGGGTTCTAATACTACCACAAAATGGAACGTACTTTTTCAAAATTTTGCTTGGCTTTTTTTTTTATTACTTTAACATAGTTTACATAGTTTATAAGGCTGAAAAAAGACATCTGTCCATCCAGTTCGGCCTGTTTTCCTACAAGTTGATCCAGAGGAAGGCAAAAAAAACCTGTGAGGTAGAAGCCAATTTTCCCCACTTCCCGACTCCAGTCAGGCAATCAGAATTACTCCCTGGATCAACGACCCATCTCTAGTAACTATAACCTGTAATATTTTTACCCTCCAGAAATACATCCAGGCCCCTCTTGAACTCTTTTAGTGAACTTACCATCACCACCTCCTCAGGCAGAGAGTTCCATAGTCTCACTGCTCTTACCGTAAATAATCCTCTTCTATTTTTGTGAACAAACCTTCTTTCCTCCAGACGCAGAGGATGTCCCCTCGTCACAGTCCTGGGGATAAATAGATGATGGGAGAGATCTCTGTACTGACCCCTGATATATTTATACATAGTTATTGGATCTCCCCTCAGTCGTCTTTTTTCTACAGTGAATAACCCTAATTTTGATAATCTTTCTGGGTACTGTAGTCCACCCATTCCAGTTTTTTTGTGACCTTTGGAAAGTGAAACAGAAACCTAGCTAGGTTTGTTTGTTTAAGGGCTCATTCAAATTGCGGATCTGCAAAACAACACGGATACTGGCCGGGTGCATTCTGCATCTTGCGGAACGGAACATCCCCCTTATAATAGAACAGTGCAATCCTTGTCAGTAATGCGGACAGGAATAGGACATGTTCTATATTTTTGCAGGAGCCACAGAACCAACATACAGATGCAGACAGCATCTTTTGCAGCCCCATTGAAGTGAATGTGTGTGCATACGACCCAAAAAGAATGCATGAGCCCTAAAACTTGCAATAATAAAGTATATCACCAAGTGATCCTGGACCAGGGGGATTTTACCATGGCTATAAAGATGAGACTCCTGGGTCTATTTTTATCATGAACAACACAATATTTGCAGGGGAAACAATTTCTGATATTTTTGTCGCTATTTTCTGCTCTTTTAGGGATGTTTGCCACAGTAGCGGGAATCTCTCAGCGCGCTCCAGTTCATTGGTCAGAAAACGTTATTGGCGCAGCAGTGTCTTTTCCCTATGTGTTGGCTTTGGATGAAGAGTTTGTCACAGTGCACAGCATGCTGGATCAGCAGCAGAAGCAAAGCCTGCCGTTCAAGGAAGGTATCATTCTGCAGGACTTTGAAGGTAATGTCCTAAATGGACGTGTTTTACATTATAATATTGTATTACAGTATGTCCAATCATAACACACTGACGTACAACCCAAAAATGTCCCATGCTGAAGTGAAAGGAATCTACTTCACTGGTCCTACTTTTCAAAGATGACTCCTGAAATCATGATGAAGTCCCTGACTATGCATACATAGGTGTACAATACTTTATAATATCCAGTAATCCAACACATTGGCAGCCTTGCCCTCCATGCCAACAATTTCTGCTTGTTCAGTCCCAGCGACATTGTTTGGAACCAAATCGCCATTTGCCTCAGTTTACAAACATGACTGACACTATTCAATGTGAGGATGGCAATCGGGGTCCAAATAATGCCCCTTAGAGCAGCAGTACCCAGAGCAGGAAGTGTTGTCATGACTACAGACTGCTGGTAGAGGTTTAGCAGGACCTGTAGCAGATAATAATAAGAGTATGCCACACGTTCAGGGTTTTTTATACAGTTTTTGAACCCACCATCAGGTGTGGATCAAGGCCTCATTCACACGTCAGTGTTTTGGTCAGTGATTTCCATCAGTAATTGTGAACCAAAACCAGGATTGGAGCCTCCACAGACATAAGGTAGAAGGGAAAGATCTGAACCTGTTCTGTGTTTAGAGCCGCACCTGGTTTTGGCTCACAATCAGTGATGGAAATCACTGACCAAACACTGACATGTGAATGAGGCATTAGAGATGAGCGAATTGATTAATCTTATTAGCAGGAGTTCTTCACCTGTTCCCACGAGTGAAGAAGTGCCCACCTGAGAGGACTTGACATCTAGCCTGGCCTGTCAATCTTCTGCCTTGTCACTGCTGAGTGTATCGGTGCCAGCGTAGAAGCACTCATTCAGTCTTGCAAGCATTTACGGGTAGCGGCGCATGCGCAGTCTCTGTACCCGAAGCCGAAGCAGTGCTTGCGCGTCTACACTGAGGAGAGACAAGTCAGAAGATTGACAGGGATGGGCTAGATGTCCTTGTCAATGAAACGTCAGGTGAAGAGTTCCCACTTATGAGATGAATCTATTTGTTAGAATCCATTCGCTCATCTCTAGTGTGGATCTTAAAAGGAGAGGAGGTATTAAGGACAAATACTTCTTCTAAACCTTACCTCTTTTTAAATCCACTCCTGATTTTGGAAAAAAAAACCCTGAATATGTGGCAGCACCTCGAGGAGTTTGTTTTAATTTGTGCTTTATTATTATTATTTTATTCACTCATACAGTGCTGTACAGACATTAGCACTGTTCCACTGTGGGGCTCACAATCTACGTTTCCTATCTTTAGAGTGTGGGAGGACAGGGCTCTTGATGTTTTTTCTTTTCCCTACTAAAACAGGAATAGTCTTCTTCCGTCTTGTGTCACTCAGTCAGTAGTATGTGCTGTTGCTTCCTTCCTCTTGTGTAACAGGCTACAATCTGTCTGTTCTGGACAATGGCAACGGTAGTATAATTCTAACATTTCATAATGTAACGCATATGATAGCTGCCTGAAGGTTTTGTTGAGATGAACCAAAAATCATTTTTAAGTACAAGTGTAAACAAAATGTAGAAAAAAAAGTTATCGTTTTTTAACACTGGAACTGGCTGCAGGCAGCCTAGTGACAGCTTTATGACGTACACTGTTTTTACTTCAGTAATTTATATCATATCTCTGGTTAAAATCCTTAAAAGGGTATTCCGGTTGTTAGACGTTGTCCCCTATTTAAGGCTCTGGGCTATTTAAAAGGGTATTCCGGTTGTTAGACGTTGTCCCCTATTTAAGGCTCTGGGCTATTTAAAAGGGTATTCCGGTTGTTAGACGTTGTCCCCTATTTAAGGCTCTGGGCTATTTAAAGGGGTATTCCGGTTGTTAGACGTTGTCCCCTATTTTAGGCTCCGGGCTATTTAAAGGGGTATTCCGGTTGTTAGACGTTGTCCCCTATTTAAGGCTCTGGGCTATTTAAAGGGGTATTCCGGTTGTTAGACGTTGTCCCCTATTTTAGGCTCCAGGCTATTTAAAGGGGTATTCCGGTTGTTAGAATTTGCCCCCTATTTTAGGCTCCAGGCTATTTAAAGGGGTATTCCGGTTGTTAGACGTTGTCCCCTATTTTAGGCTCCAGGCTATTTAAAGGGGTATTCCGGTTGTTAGAATTTGTCCCCTATTTTAGGCTCCAGGCTATTTAAAGGGGTATTCCGGTTATTAGACGTTGTCCCCTATTCACAGGTAGGACTCCCACCAATCTAATGGTTATACTCTGGATAGGGTGGGGGCCCTACCGGTGAATAGGGGATAACTGTAAACAACCGGAATACCCCTTTAAATAACCTGGAGCCTTAAATATAGTAGGGCACATTTTTTTGAAGTTTTACGGTTTGCAGACTATAGCATTCGGGCAGACACCTTGTTTGGGAAGACCCTGCACAACTTTTACCAATAGCCCTTTACAATGCAACACATTTCCTAACAGTGGCCGACATTCTCTCTTTCCACAGTATGCCAGTATTAATAAATCTCCATTCAAACTGTTTGTCTGCATCCTGTAGCTTTCCCTCACCTTTCTTCCCAATTTTCCCCTGGTGCAGTTTAATGGAGAATATCCATATTTATGTAATAGCTTTAGTTGATAGCCTCTAATCTGGGAATGTGAATTATTTGAAATCTCTTGTAATCTTTCTTTCTGTACGGCCACTTGCATAGTTTAGGCTACTTTCACACTAGCGTTTTATAATTCCGGTATTGAGTTCCGTCATAGAGGCTCAATACCGGAATAAAACGCTTCAGTTTTGTCCCCATTCATTGTCAATGGGGACAAAACTGAACTGAAGACAACGGAGCGCTCCTGAAAGCATTCCGTTCTGTCTTCAGACCGGAGAACAAACCGCAACATGCTGCGGTTTTCTCTTTGGTCCAGGCATCCGCACCAAGACGAATCCGGAATGACCCCCAATGCAAGTCAATGGGGGCGGATCTGTTTGGTGTGATACAATGGTGAACGGATCCATCCTCCATTGACTTTCAATGGAGTTCATGACGGATCCGGCTACACATACACACATACAGACATACACATAAACATACACACACTTAAACATACACAGACATATACACATACAAATACACATACTTACATGCTCCTGGCAGGTCACCATAGCGCAGGAGGAGCAGGACGGCACACACATAGGCCGATTCCACCCAGCGCCCAGCAGAGGGCGCTGTGGGGAATCGTCTTATGTGCGCGCCGTCCTGCTCCTCCTGTGCTGTGGAGACCTGCCGGGAGCATGTAAGTATGTATGTGTATATGTCTCTGTGTGTCTATACTGTGTGACATGTGTGGGGCCGGAGCGCAGTTCCGGCCCCACACATGTCCCTGCGGCAGCACGGATCCGGCATCACCCTTCACCTGCCGGATCCATACTGCCGTTAATGTGAAAGAGTCCTTAGTCCTGGATTTTCAGTGGGTATATTGACTATAAATCTTTCCCTGTTACCTGGTCTTCATGTCTGCCTTCTATGCTTTTGACATACTGGTGCTTGCCCCATATTCAGACTTCGTCAGTAATAAAGGCAACGATCAATATATGCAGTATTTGAATTCTTGACTGATTGAAGTTCTCTCTTTCTGTGTTTTCCAGGTAGGGTAATAGTAGCAACCAGTAACGGGGTGTATGTTTTAATACCCTTGCCTTTGGAAAAGCAGATACAAGACCTTTTATCAAACCAGAGAGTCGAAGAAGCTCTTGTACTTGCCAAGGGTGCACGGCATAATATTCCAAAGGAGAAATTTCAGGTATGCAAAATGTAGTTACATTGGTTTTATTGCATAAAAGGAGTCACAAGTTGACAATATTTTCGGCATTTTTCCATCAGGATAGATCATCAATCTCATATTGGTGGGGGTCTGACTTTGGGCAGCCAACGATCTAAAGGTGGCACAGTACAGGGTATTGTAGCTTCATCTTTCACTGCTGCTACAAAGTAAACAGGTAGAAGAAATTATACAATGAAGAGACCGTGGCAGTCCCATGAGCGCCGCACCCCACTTCAAACAGCCAATGGAGGGAGAATCGGACCACCACCGATCTAATATTGATGGCCTATTATAAGGATAGGCCGTCCATGTTCTGATCCCAGAAACCCCTCTAGTAATCTGGGTATTATTACCAATATGTTGTTAAATACAAAAAATCTAAAAATGTTATAGCGCACCACAACCCTGTGTCTTGATGTCGCGTTCCTCCTTACAGATTGGAGCAGTGCTCCGCTTCTCCATCCCAGCTTCAGGTAAACCGCCCGCACATAACACTCTTCTCCATAAAAAGTGATGCTTTATTAATTTCATGTTAAAAACGTATTCCACAACTGCATAATTGGTGAATAAAACGACCTACGCGTTTTGGATAGCACCCACTGTATCCTTACTCATGGTCTGAAAAGTGTTTTTGTTCCCATTAAAACATTTAGTAATCATTGGTTCCTCAGTGAAGAAGTCCGCTCAGTAGATTTCTTGTAAATCATGACTCTTTCTTGTAAATTCAGCGTTTTATTTTAATGTGTAGAATTCCATGTAAAAGTGAAATCCCAGTGACAATCAAGAGTCCAGCAGACTAGCCCGTCCTTCCAGCCTAAATTCTGTTACGTGTCGTTTGACCAATATTATACAGGTTTAAATAGCACCTTCCAAAACTAACGTTTCCTTTACTGAATTTTATGTCTCATACTTGTTCTTCTCCGTGATGCTGCTGCTGTCACTAATGTCAGGTTCACCACTCTCGGCACGTTACATGGCAGCTGTAAGAATCAGGCTTCGATGATATTGTGTCACTCATACTGGCAAACACACCTTCATCTACAGTGACATGAAGTGTTCCACACAGGTTCATCACAGGAGACACAAACTCCTACCACAGTTAATGGCTGACCATCAGACAGGCTCCTGCCACACAGTTATGATGACATCTCAGTCTAGGGGGGAGATAACTTCCCTGAGATGGTACTGGCTGTAGCTAACAATGTGATTCAGTACTGAGGCATCATGGTGATAGCATGAAGGAAGAGAAAGCAGGGTGAAATCAAGATGATCTCTGATCAAAAGTAGATAGGAGGCTGAAATCCAAGGAGGTGAATACCATACACGTACAAGAAGCCCAGAGCTCTGCAGACAATCAGGTGGAGATGCAAAGTGCAGTCACTGGTCATCCCACTAATAAAGTATTTTTGTCTTGAGGAACACTCTCTTAATTATATGAACTTTACTTATCATATGTGAAGGTAAAATGAAGCACTGTATGGAGTCAATTCATTTTAATGATTGTTGGAAATCTTTAGGAACTGAGAGCCACACTTGATATGGCTCATAGCTTCAGTCAATAGAAAGAGGTGCCGATCAGGGGAACCACAGCCAGCCACCGCCCAAAGAAAGTAAAATTGAAGCTTTATATTGAAATCCTTTATGACCTACCGGCCATATTTCTGTACATTGTGACAGCATGTCTGATATTGTTGCCAAGACCAAGGTAAAGCCAAGGTTTCTTGAATAAGGGTATATATAGAAGTTGAGGTTAAGAACCGTGTCTGTTTTGCTGTGGTTTTACGGTGCAGTACTTGACTGCACATTTTTTACAGGTGAAAGGTAATATACATGTGTTTACCCTGTAAGAACTGCACAGATAATTACCACATGAAAGAACTGTGGCAAATCTGCAGTTTTCAGATGTTTTTTTAGGCAGTTATCCACCATACCTCCACAACATCCGAATACATTGTAAGGCTAAAGATTCTTTATGTTCAGGCAGCACCTGATATCTACAGGGTGGGCCATTTATATGGATACACCTAAATAAAATGGGGATGATTGGTGATATTAACTTCCTGTTTGTGGCACATTAGTATATGGGAGGGGGGAAACTTTTCAAGATGGGTGGTGACCATGGCGGCCATTTTGAAGTCGGCCATTTTGGATACAACTTTAGTTTTTTCAATGGGAAGAGGGTCATGTGACACATCAAACTTTTTAGAATTTCACAAGGAAAACAATGATGTGCTTGGTTTTAACGTAACTTTATTCTTTCATGAGTTATTTACAAGTTTCTGATCACTTATAAAATGTGTTCAAAGTGCTGCCCATTGTGTTGGATTGTCAATGCAACCCTCTTCTCCCACTCTTCACACACTGATAGCAACACCGCAGAAGAAATGCTAGCACAGGCTTCCAGTATCCATAGTTTCAGGTGCTGCACATCTCGTATCTTCACAGCATAGACAATTGCCTTCAGATGACCTCAAAGATAAAAGTCTAAGGGGGTCAGATCGGGAGACCTTGGGGGCCATTCAACTGCTACATGATGATGTGTTTTCCTCTTTATGCACTGAAGCTGGCACGTTCCTTGAGTTTTTCCAGCAAGATGGTGCACCACCACATTATGGGTGTCAGGTCCGAGCATTCCTAGATGAACAGTTTCCTGGAAAGTGGATTGGACATCGTGGGCCAGTTGAATGGCCCCCAAGGTCTCCCGATCTGACCCCCTTAGACTTTTATCTTTGGGGTCATCTGAAGGCAATTGTCTATGCTGTGAAGATACAAGATGTGCAGCACCTGAAACTACGGATACTGGAAGCCTGCGCTAGCATTCCTTCTGCGGTGTTGCTATCAGTGTGTGAAGAGTGGGAGAAGAGGGTTGCATTGACAATCCAACACAATGGGCAGCACTTTGAACACATTTTATAAGTGGTCAGAAACTTGTAAATAACTCATGAAAGAATAAAGTTACATTAAAACAAAGCACATCATTGTTTTCCTTGTGTAATTCTCAATAAGTTTGATGTGTCACATGACCCTCTTCCCATTGAAAAAACTAAAGTTGGATCCAAAATGGCCGCCATGGTCACCGCCCATCTTGAAAAGTTTCCCCCCTCCCATATACTAATGTGCCACAAACAGGAAGTTAATATCACCAACCATTCCCATTTTATTTAGGTGTATCCATATAAATGGCCCACCCTGTAGATTGGTGCTGTTCAGCCGGCAGCCTGAATCGCGTCATATGCATGTGTTTCTCCTTTAGTTCTTTCATTCAGTTATGGTCATTACTAAGAGGCCAGCAAAAATCTAAAAGTGAGTGCACAGCTACATATTGTGATATTCCAACAGTGTTACGTGTCAGCCCACGTGGCATACCGTCAATCTTCTTGGTTTTACAAGCTCAATAAGCAGTGTTTGTTTTTCCATAGGTTATGTATAGAAGAATCCTGCAACAGGCTGGGTTTATACAGTTTGCTCAGCTTCAGTTTTTAGAAGCAAAAGAATTATTCAGGTAAAGAATAACTTTAATTGGTCCAAATGTCATGTCTGCACCAAAGATAATTAGTGTAGGTGTTATTTCAAACTTTTTTATATATTTTGGAGGGATATTCATTTTATTGATGTTAAGAATATACTTTATTAGAGAAAATTAATTCATTTTTATTAGAAAATATCCTGTAAAGTGTATTCTTAGCAACACTACTGAATTCTGAAGACAGCTATATGTAACCTACAGAGGCAGGCTCCTCAGCCTGCCTGTTATCTCCCTTCCTACCATATGTCTGACCTGTCTCTGTATTAGAAAGCAGGTGATCCCGGCACTCGCTTTCTTCAATATGCTTTTATTATCACATCATTGGATGTTAAATAGGACATGTTTCGGCCCGTCCTGAGCCCTTGTCAACTAGTTATTTAGTATGAGGATACCCCTTGTATATTTTTTCTGTCTCTGCTTTTAAACTGTTACTAAAGGGGTTCAAACTAGTAACCTTTTGCCTCACAGACGGAAATCTTGCCAGTTGTCCTACCAAGCACACTGTTGTCTATTAGCTGGTCATAGTGTGCGCTGTAGCACACTGTAAGGCATCTGTCTTCCACACAAAACTCATAAGTCCTGTGGTAGCATCAAAAGACTGATTTATTTAGTAATCACACAAAATCTAATAGAGGAAAATAAATTATATATATATATATATATATATATATATATATATATATATATATATATACAGATTGTATAGGAATACTAGTAAAGGTTTTAAGAGAAATTCCACTTACTTACAGCTGTCAAGCCTGTGGCTCAGCTATTAAAGGGAGTCTTTCACCTGTTTTTCACCTATATAACTAACAGCACTGCCCCACAGAAGATTGCAGACGCATCCCAGACATACCTGTGTGCACTCTGGCCCTGATTTATCATACCATCACTCCAGAATTCTGGCATCAAAAAGTTGCAAAATAGAGCTTTTGCGACTTTTTTGCAATCCCGTGCGCAAAATTTATGCGATTGCGCAAAATTTTGCGACTTTTTGCATGTGTACATCACTCACTCCAGTTTTGTAATATAGGTGGAAAAGTGGGTGTGGTTAGCTATGTTAATGAGTTTCACTCCAGATTTATCATTGCGACTTTTTAAAAAAAGTCGCAAAATAGTCGCAATCTCACTCCAGGAGGAGGGTGGAGTAGGAAAAGTGGAGGAGCTTCTCTAGACAGAAGTGTTAGGTTTAAGGACAAGACACATTTATCAAACAACCGGTGACATTTGATAAATATGGCACAAAGTACTCCAACACAGACTGAAGCAAAAGTGACTTCAAATATTCTCCTAATGATAAATTCCCCCCTCTGTCTCTGTATTCCATGTCCAGGAAAAGTGCTTTTATTCTGCAGGAAAACAGCTTCCAAGTGCCCGGCTCTGCTGCAGCTGCAAACCAGATTGAAGAGGGGAGGGCTGCTTTAGCTGATCATATCTTGGGATTGATAGCAGATAGAAAAATAGTTCTGACCTTTTTTGAAAGCTGGCATTCCGAGCTTTAAAATGATACCAAAATATCATTAGTTCATTATATCCAGTATATGATAAGATATGGCTGTTAGAAATCGAATCAGGAGTGAAAACTGTTTTTAGTTTCACTTTCAGCTGGGCACTTGGGAGCTGTTTTCCAGCAGAATAAAAGTGCTTTTTCTGGACATGGAATACAGATACACAGTGCACACAGGTATGTCTGGGATGTGCCTGCAATCTTCTGTGGGGCACTGCTGTTAGTTATATAGCTGAAAAACAGGTGAAAGACTCCCTTTAAGGATTTTGCCTGTGATACAGAAAGTCCCTGGTCCAAGACCCGCCAGTGAGAATTTGGATAAAAGGGGAATAATATTTTTTAAATACACAGGGGTGTTCTAAATCACTATTATAATACTCAAGGACCTAGTTATATGGGGGAATGGCTTTTATTTTAACCCCTTCCCAACCTCCACTATACATTCTATGGGAATAGCAATCAGACGATCGCATGTTAACCCCTTAACGCCGAATGACGGCTTATCCCGTCATGGGCAGGAGCCGCTTGCCGCCCCATGACGGGATAAGCCGTCATGGCATTAAACTGTCACCATGTCTGATGACATGGTGACAGAGCTGAGACCCAGGCTGTTACTTACAGCCAGGGGTCTCAGCTAACCAGCCCGGGACCAATGGGGGCGGTCCCGGGCTAGCGATCGCTGTGATTGGCTAGTCTGTTCAGACTAGCCAATCGCAGCGATCGTAGCTGCAATAAACTGTCACATAAAAAAAAAAAATTATCAATATAATATATATAAATATATCCCCCCCCCCACCCCACTGTTTTCTCTGATGGCCGTTTGGGTGGGTGGGGGGGGAGATATAGCGGGCGGGCGATGTGCGGGCGGCTGCGGCGCGAGTGCCGCCCGCAATGATTACTCAGGATGGCGAGCGGTTTTCAAGCAGAGTATCAGCATACAGCTGATACTCTGCTTGAAACTGCTGACATCGGTGCTGGCCTGGACAAAAAAGCTATTTTTGTCACTTTACATCACAAAAAGTGTAATAGCAAGCGATCAAAAAGGCGTATGCCCCTCAAAATAGTACCAATCTAACCGTCACCTCTTCCCGCAAAAAATGAGCCCCTACCTGAGACAATCGCCCAAAAAATAAAAAAACTACAGCTCTCACAATGGAGACACTAAAGCATGGATTTTTTTTGTTTCAAAAATGAAATTATTGTGTAAAACTTAAATAAATTAAAAAACTATACATGTTAGGTATCGCCACGTCCGTAACAACCTGCTCTACAAAAATATCACATGAGTTAACCCCTCAGGTGAACACAGTAAAAAAAAATAAAATAAAAACAGGGTCAAAAAAGCCATTTTTTGTCACTTTACATCACAAAAAGTGTAATACCAAGCGATCAAAAAGGCGTATGCCCCTCAAAATAGTACCAATCTAACCGTCACCTCTTCCCGCAAAAAAATGAGCCCCTACCTGAGACAATCGCCCAAAAAATAAAAAAACTACAGCTCTCACAATGGAGACACTAAAGCATGGATTTTTTTTGTTTCAAAAATGAAATTATTGTGTAAAACTTAAATAAATTAAAAAAACTATACATGTTAGGTATCGCCACGTCCGTAACAACCTGCTCTACAAAAATATCACATGAGTTAACCCCTCAGGTGAACACAGTAAAAAAAATAAAATAAAAACAGGGTCAAAAAAGCCATTTTTTGTCACTTTACATCACAAAAAGTGTAATACCAAGCGATCAAAAAGGCATATACCCCTCAAAATAGTACCAATCTAACCGTCACCTCTTCCCGCAAAAAATGAGCCCCTACCTGAGACAATTGCCCAAAAAATAAAAAAACTACAGCTCTCACAATGGAGACACTAAAACATGATTTTTTTTGTTTCAAAAATATTATTGTGTAAAACTTAAATAAAAAAAAAAAACTATACATGTTAGGTATTGCCACGTTCGTAACAACCTGCGCTACAAAAATATCACATTAGTTAACCCCTCAGGTGAACACAGTAAAAAAAAAAAAAAAAACTGAGCCAGAACAGCCATTTTTGTTTACCTTGCCTAACAAAAAGTGTAATATAAAGTGATCAAAAATCATATGTTCCCCAAAATAGTATCAATAACACTGTCACCTTATCCCTTAGTTTCAAAAATATGGGCACTTTTTGGTTGTTTCTACTGTAGGGGTGCATCGGGGGGGCTTCAAATGGGACATGGTGTCTCAAAACCAGTCCAGCAAAATCCGCCCTCCAAAAACCATCTGGCGCACCTTTCCTTCTGCGCTTGGCCATGCGCCCATACAGTAGTTTACAATCACATGCGGGGTGTTTCTGTAAATCGCAGAATCAGGGTAATAATTTTTGAGGTTTTTTTTGCTATTAACCCTTGCTTTGTTACAGGAAAAAATGGATTAAAATGGAAAATCTGCAAAAAAAGTGAAATTTAGAAATGTCATCTCCATTTTCCTTTAATTCTTGTGGAAGACATAAAGGGTTAACACAGTTTGTAAAATTAGTTTTGAAAACCTTGAGGGGTGTAGTTTCTAAAATGGGGTCACTTATGGTGGTTTCTATTATGTTAGCCCCACAAAGTGACTCCAGAACTGAACTGGTGCTTAAAAAAAATGGTTTTGGAAAATTTCTAAAAAAATTTAAGAATTGATTCTAAAATTCTAAGCCTTCTAACATCCCCAAAAAATAAAATTACATCTACAAAATGATGGCAACATAAAGTAGACATATGGGTCATGTAAAGTAATAACTATTTTGTGAGGGATCACTATCTGCCTTAATAGCAGAGAAATTCAAAGTTTGATAATTACAAATTTTTCCAAATTTTCTGTAAATTTAGGATTTTTTTATAAATAAAGGTGATTTATATTGACTCAAATTTACCACTGTCGTGGAGTACAATGTGTCACGAAAAAAGAATCTTGGAATCAGTCGAATCGGTGAAAGAATCCCAAAGTTATGAATTGATAAAGTGACACATGGCAGATTTTAAAAATGTGGCTTCGGCATTAAGTGTAAAAGTAGCTTCGGCCTTAAGGGGTTAAAGTCCCCTAGGGTAACTTAAAATAAGTGAAAAGAAATGAAAAAAACATTTTTAAAACTATTTAAAAAATTGATGAGGCAGCTCTTTACCTCAGTGCAGTGAAGTAACTTGTCCTGCTGTGTGATTAGGGCAGGTTTTGTGTGAACTAATAGGATGGCGGCCATTTTACTTCTCCTGATGATTGCTTCATAGACAAAATGAGCCATTATAACTAATGGAAGGTAATATATTTATAATAAAGTAATATTTAAGTATTTTCAGTAACTTCATTTTCTTAATTTCCGTAGAATCCCTTTAATAACAAAAATAGACAACAAAAAAATAAAGATAATTGTTGCCTACAAAATGCCTGTACTATTAAAATATAAAGTGTTTTTTGCGAACGGTGAACTCCATAATGAAAAAAACAAACAAAGTAAACTGCAGATTTAAGTTATTTTGTTGTTGCTTCATCTGAATAGAAAAAATGACCAAAAAGGCATATTCCAACATGATAGCAATAAAAAATACAAACTGCCATGCAAACCCCCCTCCCCCGGCCTACTTGGCTTGGTCACATCTTCTGCAAGTTTGGCTCCACCTATAGCATGGGGCTACCTCTACATTTTTTTACAGGGCGAGTTTGAGTTCCCAATCCACCCTGGTCCTATAGGGCACTTCAATTCATAATTGCAAGTTTCCAAGAACTATTTTTGAGGAGAATAGTTAAGTACTACCCTCAGGTATTGGCCACACTGCAAACATGCGCGAGACATTTTGACACTACTTAAGGATTTCAGTTACTGAAAATGTGAAACATTCTCAGCCTTTTCCATAGCCATTGGAAATGTATATTATCTTTTTCATATATTTTTCCTTTGTATTGCAGAAGCAGTCATCTCGATATCCGGGAACTCATCTCTCTCTATCCCCTCCTCCTTCCATCTTCCTCTTCATTTATCCGTGCGCACCCTCCGCTACATGAATATGCTGATCTCAATCAGCTGACACGAGGCGACCAGGAAAAAGTTTCAAAGTGCAAACGTTTTCTCATGTCCTATTTAAGTGAAATCCGCAGCACGGAAGTGGCAAATGGGTACCAGGAAGATGTAGATACTGCCTTGCTAAAACTTTACGCCGAAGCAGATCATGAGAGCCTGTTGGATCTATTGGTCTCCGATAATTCCTGCGAAGTGTCAGACAGCGCGGCCTGGTTGGAGAAGCACAAAAAGTAAGTGGTCTGTAGATGGCCTTTAGTGATTTCAATCATTCTGCGCTTGAGAAATTAAATTTAGGAACTTTTTTCTATTGCACCGCTCCGATGCTAACAAGGAGATGTCACAATCAGACTGCTGCCCCCATGTGGCTCCACATGGAAGCAGCAGATTGAGCTACCAACCTTTATATGGGGCTCAGTACACACAAGCAATAATGTCGATGACGTCTTTGCTTTAAAAGTTTTAAAACTTTACAAGTAAAACTAGTATTAAATATGCATCTAACCAGGTCTGGTTTAACAGCTCTGATGATGGGAGAGGTCTCCCTTAGGACTTCTCTACTGTTTTTAAATAGTTTGTTGGCGTGTTTAATGCCTCTCTCTTGTTGAAAACAATAAAAAAAATAAAACCTTTAAAAAAATATGCATCTAACAGAATGTGTTTTTCTTTGCTTTAGATATTTTGCACTTGGTTTACTGTATCACTACAACAAGCAAGATGCTGCTGCCATGCAGGTAATTCAGTCAACTGGCCACCTTATGTATTTTGCATTTAAATGAAAGAGCATCCACCAGCAGGATCAACTCGTATTAAACAATAGTGATTGGTAGGGTTGACCCTGCTGAATGAAACTATACCTTATTTATGTGTCATTATTGTGCTGATTATTAATATGTAAATTAAGTTTTTGGTCTGGATCCCAGCCCTTCAAAGTACCAGAGCTCCTATGCTCTGCACTTAGAGCCACTCCCCCTGTCCCCTTGATTGACAGGGTCAGATATTTCGCTTGGCTCTTTAATCTTGCACCTGTGCCCTAGTGAGATGCCTGTCCCTGGATAGGGAAGTGTTCTAAGTGCAGAGTAGAGGAGCTCTGGTGCTCCCAGAAGCTCTTGCCTACCCCTTGGTGCACTAAAGACCTAATTTACATATTGATAAAAAGTTATTTTTCTCAGGAAAGGCACAACAGATGAACATAAATGAGGCATCTACTCAGGAGGATTAACCCAATCAGGTAATCATTAATTTGGTTGATTCTGCTGACAGATGCTCTTTAGCGTTTACCCAAAAGTCCTTTTTTAGCATATAGTTTACTACAGTATAAATTGTGCAGTATAAGCGTTCAGAAGTACAACTGACCATTTTCTTCTCACCCTCAATGACATGATTTTACTTGATTTTTTGAGAACAGAATATATAGTAAACATGGTAGTTGAAGTTGTCGATTATGAGACATTTCCAAGATGAAAGAAATGTTTCCGCTTCGCTCAGCCCTAACAGCAACTAAATTTGCTGACCACAGTGGAGAATTGAACATGGATAACGCCTCATGCATATGATGGGGCAAAATGGGGATCAGCAAAATACGTCCATGTTGCATGCCTTTTTTTTTTATGGACCCATTGACTTCAGAAAGAACATGTCCTATACTTGACCGCGGACCGTGGACCCATTGAAGTCAATGGGTCCACAAAAAATGGATGCAACACGGATGTCATCTACATTTTGCAGAGACGCATTTTGTAATGTGCATTAGGCCTAAACTGCCATTCCCACTTACCTGTGATTGACGCTATTTTCACATAGTCTGTTTTTTAAAGCACAGTCTTTACATAAGAGTTTTGGATAAGAAATCTTTATTTTTCAGGTTTGGGTAAGAATTGTGGATGGTGAGCTTGAAGACAACACTCGGCCAGACCTCTTTGAGTATATAGTGGACTTCCTGACGTTCTCCAAAGACCAGCAACTGGTGTGGCAATATGCAGACTGGGTTTTGCAGAAAAGTGAGCAGGTTTGTGGTTCTTGGCTTGGATTAAGGCAGTCAGCTTTTTCAGTATGGGCATGAACTTCTCGGATTTCTAGCTTATAATACTGTCTATATGGTCTAGCTGTAATGATAAGAGCACTGTGGCTCCGTAGCCTCTTATCACCTACGGGTTTGATTTACATTTTTTGGTGTTTTTTTTCATAATCAAGGCAAAACTGCCACACTTTTGTAAAATAAATGGCAGCTTTGTTGCGATTATGAAAATCCACAAAAACGTCCTCCCGTAGAGAGCTGAACACATGATCTGCATTCACTAAAGTTACAGACTGGTAAAATCACGACCGAAAAGGAACTATGAAATCCATAATAGTCCATTATCCATAGCAGTAACAGCTTTTCTGTTTTGGATATGTTTAATTTACAGGAAAAATACACTCTAACAGTATCTTTATACTTATTAGAAATAGATATTTTTACCCATGATCTATCCTCTGGATAGGTCATTAGTATCTGATCAGGACCCCTGCCAATCAACTGTTTGGGAAAGCACCGGTGCTGGCTGTAGTGCTACAGCCTTCTGTCAGCTTATCCTCGGCCATGTGACATCATGTGACAGCTGCGCCTAGGCCACGTGACCATGTGACAGCTCAGCATCATTGAAGTCAATAGGGCTGAGCTGTGCTTGGTGAGCAGGGAGAAGGTGCCTTCTCAAACAGCTGATTGGCAGGGGTCCCGGGTGTCGGTCCTACCTATCCAGAAGAACAGTCAAAATATCTTGGAAAACCCATTTATGTTAATATCATTCATGATTTCTACTGTTCTTGTTTCTTATGTGCAGTATTACTCTTCATTACATCTTCATTTTCCATCTTTCAGGTTGGAGTTCAGATCTTTACGAAACGGTCGTTAGAAGAACAGTTGCAAAATGGCTTCTGTCCAGATAAGATTGTCGATTATCTCTGCAAGTACCGCAAGGCTTTACTTATCTACCTGGAACATTTAGTCAAAGAAAAGAACATTCAGGTAAGGACCTTATGAAATACACGCAAGCCGCAAATACTGTGAAACAAGCTTTCTCTACGATCCTTGTGTACTTCTACTACCATTCCTAAATCTCTAGTATTGTACAGGTTGCAGTCAGTGTAACTTTCTTCCTAATAAAGTGGCTACACCATGATTAATTTAAACAAATTAAAGACATCATATAGTACATGACAATCTCTTTCTAACAAAGCTAGAACCAGCCCTGTACCTCACATGGATGCAGAGATCTCCTCATTCACTGCTCCAATTACTCTGCTTTATTTCAAGCTCAGGGGGCATGTCCTTTCTGATGCAGCTCTCTCCCAGCTTCTAACAGTAGATTTGGCTGGTGGCAGTTGAAGGATGGAATTGAGCATGTCCAACCACTTCAGCAATATTAGTGAGGTGGACAGAGAAATAAGGAGAAGAACCAACAGCAGGAGGCGTTATACAGATAGATTATGTTGAATAACTCAGAAGCTGTATAAAATTTTGAATTACTACAAAACTATTCTGAACAAGGTGTTGGTTTGAAAAATGTAGAATATTTTTTGATGGACAGCCCCTTTAAATGGAACCTGTCACCTCCTTTAGGCAAATTAAACTGTAAACATTTCCTTAATGTATAGACCAGTGTGATTCTAATGAAGGTCCTGATACTGAGAACTGCCTGCTGAAATTGTAGTAAATTGCAAAAAAAGAAAGCCACTCCCCACTTCCCTGTGATGGACAGTTTGCCTGGGTGCCGGCGATTTCTTACTGCGCGATCCCGGCCCCGGCTCTTCCGTTTGCTGGCGCTTCTGTGACCCCTTGCGTGCGGGGACGGCGGGCACGCTCTCGCAAGCGCGCTCGCTTTGTTATGCGGCGCATGCGCAGAGACAGGAGAAGCGCCGGCAAACTGAAGAGCTGGGGCCGGGATCGAGCAGTAAGAAATCGCGCAACGCGCATGCGCGAGATTTGCGCGATCCCCGGCACCCAGGCAAACTGTCTATTACAGGGAAGTGGGGAGTGGCTTTCTTGACTCGAAGCAAGGAGGCCGCTGCCCCCTTGACTTCAAGATCACTCGGAAAAGCGCGCGCAGGAGGAATAAAAGTGCAATTTACTACAATTTCAGCAGGCAGTTCTCAGTATCAGGACTTTCATTAGAATCACACTGGTCTATACATTAAGGTAATGTTTACAGTTTAATTTGCCTAAAGGAGGTGACAGGTTCCCTTTAAGGTTCTGTTCACATTTTTTTGTGGCTGTCATTTATATCGGAAGCTACCATGCATTCCCGAATCCGCCCACCGGATTATAATGAGGACTAGTGCATGCAGAGCTGATTCTGTCAAATTTGACATTTGCACTAGAGGCCTCCACCATGAGCATAGCATAAAGCTAGGCTTACACCGTGTTGTTACCATACAATTAAGGCAAAAAAATGTATACTGCAAAAACAGGATGCAAACAGGAGACAAATACTGGTTTATTAACCATCTGTAGAAGCTAGAAAATACAAAATGGAGCAGGTGCTGGTGAGTGACGTCGCCAGCGTTCCCTGCCCAGTCCATTCACATTTCTCCATACATGACAGGTCAGTACTATTGTTCCCTGATTCACATACAGTTTGCTGTGGCCTATATGTTTAATAGTCCTTCATTATACTGCTGTTTCTCTGCACAGAAAGAAAAATACCACACACACCTAGCTGTGCTGTATCTTGAAGAAATCCTGCGTCTGAAGTCGGTGGAGTCTTCAGACCAGACTGAGCTGGAAGATCTGCGTCAGAGGTTTCAGAAACTGTTACAGCAGTCAGATTTGTATCGGGTTCTCTTGCTGATCGGTGAGTGCGTGACGCATGGGAGGCACTGCACAGCGTGTCAGAGTGGTGGGCATTGCTCTTTCCACCAAGCTGGATGTAGATCCTCTGTGCACTAAATGTCTCAAGTCTACTGTATAGTAGCAAGCTCCAGTTTTTCAAGCCATTTAGAATGATTTTACAATAAACTTCTAAATAACTGTCCAGTCGCAGAGATCCCCAATGTTGGGGGGGGGGGGGGGGTTATAAAGCCCCTGGGTGATTGGTAATGGCCTGCTGTAAAGCCATTCGATTTGTAAAGATGGCACCCTGTCACTGTGTTTCCCTCTGCATCCTGCTGTGTCAGGAAGGAGTTAATCCTTAATGCTAACTGACTTACATGTACATCATTTGTATGCCAGGTATGTATGGAGCAGGCTCACAAGCTGAGCACGCTCACTACGCGGTGAGTGTCGGCTGTATAATAATTCATATTCCAGTCTGTAGCAACTGCGGCTTCTGAGTAGTTAGACAAAGGGAAAGGGCTCCCTCTGTCCTGTACTCTGCCCCCTGCTGGGAAGTCATGGGGTTCCGATTGGTTGCTGTGGCAGCCTGGGGCCTTGTGACGGTTTCCAGCCCTGCATAGTAAACTGCCAGTCTGTGGATGGGCCTAAGGGTTCATGCACACGAACAGTCAGTGCCCGTGCTGTGGACCGTAACTTGCGTCCACAGTGCACGGGCACTGACAGTGGGACTGCCGGATTTGGATCGCGGACCCTTTCATTTGAATGGGGTCCGCGATCTGCATCTGATGGTCCGCACCGCAAAAAAGTAGTGCTTGCACTACTTTTTTGCGGTGCGGAGGCACGGCAACCGTAGTGCTTACGTGGTATTCCAATCCGTGCCTCTTGTCCGCATCTCCCGGATTGCGGACTCATTGAAGTGAATGGGTCCACGATCTGTGATGCAGGCTGCACATGGCCGGTGTCCGTGTATTGCATACATACATACATACAGCCAACAACTAGTGCGTGGCCAACTTAGATATACAGTGGTCTCTCAAATTACAATATTAATTAGTTCCAGGATGACCATTGTATGTTAAACCCTTGTAAGTTGAGTAATCTGTTCCAAAGCCCCAAAATGTCATCCAAGATAAGAGAAGATGATTTACGTAAAATAAGCAGATAACTAAGACAGATAAACATGTCCTTACATGTAACAGTCAGGAACAGCTGCTAACGGGCAATTAATACAGGTAATTTACCAGAGAAGAGGCCTTGATTGGTTGGATCTGAGACATTGTATGTTGAGTCTGGTTTCAACTTACGATGGGTCAGAACAGATCATTGTGTGTTGGAAATATTGTATCCTGAGACCATTGTATCTTGAGGGATCACTGTATACACGTCCATATTTATTTGAATTATTTTATCTTTCAGATAAAATCAAAGGCACCGATATGCACATGGAGCGGGCAATATTACATGGGAAGCTGGAGGAACACGACCAGGCTTTAAATATCTTAGTTCATCATTTGAAAGACTTTGCTGCAGCTGAGAGCTATTGTATGTGGAACTCACAAGGCAGGGATACTTCTTATCGCAAAAGACTCTTCCAGCTCCTCCTTTCCTCCTACCTCACACCATCCACGCCTGACAATTCACTGACCGTGGCCGCCGTAGACTTGTTAAATAACCACCCTACAGAGTTTGATGCATCCAGTGTGTTGCGGCTTTTACCAGAAAACTGGTCAGTGCAGCTTCTTTCCCCATTTCTAGCTGGGGCCATGAGGGAGCATGTTCATGCATTAAGAACGTCCCAGATAGCACTAGGACTGGCAAAAGCGGAGAATATAATTTATAAGAAAGAGAAGGTAGGTAGTATTTTCAGTTACTTATGTCTTATTCTAAATGCAATTCAGATGCTATTAATGAATATTCTCTTGAGTTTATGGGATATTCCAGAATATTGATGCCCTATCCTTAGAATAGATCATCAATATCAGATTGATGGGGTCTGACTCTTTGACTTCCACAGGATCATGCAAGCATGGTGTCCCCTTTTTTAATGTTGGTCTATCTACATGGACACAGTCTGCTAACTAGTGGCGGTGAAGGGTATTGCAGCATTTTCCTGTGCAAACAGCTATTTGACATTGAGTGCCAACATGATAATGGTGGCCTTTCCTGATGATAGACCACCCTAATCTGATTCTGGATTACCCCTTTAAGATGTCTAATTTAATTATGTAGATTAACACTATGACATTTTCTTTTTTTCCAGCTCAATATGAGGGAGAAGCCAGTAATTCTTTCAGAGAAGAAATTTTGCCATGTGTGCCGGAAGCCATTCCAAGAACCGGTGTTTGTCAGAAGCCCCAATGGGCATATTGTCCATACCCACTGTGCTGCAAGCCAGCGTGTTAACAGCAGCATTGACGGCCATATGTCCAAGCCTAGTAAACGAACTTGAGATAAAATCCTTGAGTTGGAAGTAGTTGCTCTAACTTCTGATGATAAGATCTCCTGGAAGGTGAACTGTGAAGCATCCATGTGAAGTAATGAAAATGATTTGTGAACATTCGTGAAGGCAGAAGTCTGTCAATGTCTGACCTGGAATGATGTGGGGTGCAGGGAGATTGTAAGGCCTATGTAACACAGTTCTTTGAACAGCGGTGAACCTCATCAGAATCATTATTGTGAACTTAAATGAAGCTTTTTGCATTTTTAAAGGTATTTGCACTGAAGATATTTTGCATATGCTGTGATGGGATATATAAACCTTTCAAGCCCACCATAGGTTCATTCATGACCTATGTAGGCATAAGCAACAATGGTGGAGGGTGATTTATTGACATGGTCCATTATGGATGTCATTTTGTATTGTACCGCTTATCTTCCACCAGATGATACCATGATTGCTCAGAACATTCCACAGGAGGCTGTCAGCTGTACTAGGAGGCCTTTATGTGTCCATCAGTAGAAGATATGTCTTATATCACCTGTTTTGCCTATAAAATTAAAATCAAGACAAGTTATTAAAACGGTTGTCCAGGCTCTAGATATCCTATCAAGTGAAGGGGAAGTGACCTGAGGAAACCCAGCACTGTCACCACACTGTGGATGGAGCTGTCTGCTTCTGGTGCTGTACACTGTGTTATCTCCAGTGCCAGGGGCTGCTGAGACCAGCCGATCAGCAATGGTGCAAGGTGTTGGACCCAACCAGTCAGCATTTTATAGGTCACCAATATCTACAGCTTGGACAACCCATTTCCAAATTCCATATACTACAGGATTTATATTTGACATTTGTCTTGTGTTTTACACTTTTGTTGATTTTGGTTCTTGTCTTCTAAATTTTAATCAGAATAATTTACTTGATGGGGATCATGTCTTTATTTCCTCCAAAATTACACTTGCCCATGTAATAATAAAATAGCATGGTTGATTATGATGAATTTCCATATTATTATTAATCTGTACTGCTGTTGGCGCCGTGAGGATATATAGATTTCCACTGATGTATGCATATTGTAATGATAGCACCTTTTCATATTTTCCTTCTCTTTTCCAATTATAATGTCACTTTCTCCCCATTATATTTTTGAGGGTAGGGTTAATCTGCCTCCATATCTGTCCGTATTTTTTTGGGTTCTATACTATACACGTGCATTAGTGACCACATGCAGAATAATTGGGCCCTCAGAATTTATTTTACTTTTAAATATTATTTGTCAATCACATACCGGTATATATGTTCCATACAAAACATAAGTAAGTGTATTATACTATTGCAAGCAGTTGTGCTGGAAGGGTTAATAACTGGTCCATATAGTCTTATTCCAAATGAATTGAAGAAGTGTAACATCAGATTAATGTGCTCACGAACTATGCCATTCCCAATGGTGGAATATGTAAAAAGTATTACATTCTTATCTCCATGTCTAATCACTAAAATGTCTGATGATCAAGGGCGGGATTTTTTTTTACCCCCTCCCCACCTTACAAATGTTTCTCAGATGACGTACTACCCAGTCTATGTATTTCATTTCTGTCATACAGCAGACCTTTAAGTCCCATTATTTTATTGCCTTTTAGTGCTGATCGCTCATAACCCTCCCTGTCGCCTGTGAGGATCACAGTATCATTTCCCTATCATGGACACATACTGGGAACAATTTCAAAATAAACCAGTCAACCTATACCATGCATGTCCCCTTCTGTGTCAGCCTTGTGAATGCTACTTTCATATGATTATCAGTGGGACGCCCAGACCGGACAGTGGGAGCTTCAGCTTGCTGTTGGCATCCAAGCCTCTATTAGTGTTGTGCCTGCCACATGTACGTCATCTGGTAAGGGGCTCTTATTAAAGAGGACCTTTCACCACTTCTGACATGCCTGTTTTAATAGCTCCATGCATTTCCCATGTAACAACAATTCTGGAACATCTATTCTTATGGCTCTATGTTGTGCCATTCCTTTATTATTTCTACTAGAAGTTATGAATGAATTGCTATTAGCCTTCAGTAAGGGTACAGAGGGGAGGTGACCAGTTGGGTGTGTACCTGTCTGACTCTATCCAATCAGTGCTGCCATTTTCAGACTGTGCAGGGACACACCCCCAACTGGTTACCTCCCCTCTGTACCCTTACTGCAGACTGTTAGCAATTCATATATAACTTCTAGAAGGAATATTAACGGAATGGCACAACATACAGACATAAGAATAGATGTTCCAGAATTGTTATTACTCGAGGAATGCATGAAGCTATTAAAACAGGCATGTCAGGAGTGGTGAAAGGTCCTCTTTTAAGTACTCTTCACCTACTTATTTGAGGGTAATACACAATGAGAGGGCCTCTTGTCCTTTTCTTCTGTAGAGCAGCAGTGAATGTAGAAGTGAATGCAGCACTTTTCCTTTTACTATAAACTACGTCCTAACATGAAGAACATTCCCCTGTCTTGTCTGTCACATTCTACAGCATATCCTTTTTCAAATTGGTGCTGTCATATAGCACACCCCCCTAAACCTGCTTTACACCCAACATATAGCACATGACTCCCTTAGGATGATTTCAAATAGAAACCCACATTTACCATATATATATATTTTTTTTATAATACGCACTCCCCACCCCCAAAGTGGGCGGAAAATGCCAGTCTGTTTTATAGAGCAACATGGCCTGCATATCGCTTGTGTACATTGCAGGCTGTGCTGCATACGGATAGCGTCCTGCGATGTACACAGGCGATGTTATATACAGCGCATGTGTTTACTGACCTGGCTGTAACCTGTCCCCCGCACACCAGAGCATGTCAGCTGGCAGGAAAAGTTGGGTTAGATGATGGGTGGGTGTGCTGGTGGAGGTAGATGGGTGGGGGGTACAGGCTTTCCTTCAGCTGCTCCATGTGCCTGCTCTGCCTTATCGTATGTCAACAGTGTGTCACCTTAATAGTGTCCCTCAGAACAATGTGTAATTGTAAAAAGTGTCCCCATAAGTGTGTCAGCAGCAGATACCCCATAACTGGTGTTCTTAGCTACAGTGCCCCCATAACTATGACGGACACATTGTGACATTACTGTATTTCGTTGCAGAAAAAAATAATCATATACAGTACAGACCAAAAGTTTGGACACACTTTCTCATTCAAAGAGTTTTCTGTATTTTCATGACTATGAAAATTGTAGATTCACACTGAAGGCATCAAAACTATGAATTAACACATGTGGAATTATATACTTAACAAAAAAGTGTGAAACAATTGAAAATATGTCTTATATTCTAGGTTCTTCAAAGTAGCCACCTTTTTCTTTGATTACTGCTTTGCACACTCTTTGCACACTCTTGATGAGCTTCAAGAGATAGTCTCCTGAAATGGTATTCCAACAGTCTTGAAGGAGTTCCCAGAGATGCTTAGCACTTGTTGGCCCTTTTGCCTTCACTCTGCAGTCCAGCTCACCCCAAACCATCTCGATTGGGTTCAGGTCTGGTGACTGTGGAGGCCACGTCATCTCGCGTAGCACCCAATCACTCTCCTTCTTGGTCAAATAGCCCTTACACAGCCTGGAGGTGTGTTTGGGGTCATTGTCCTGTTGATAAATAAATGATGGTCCAACTAAATGCAAACCGGATGGAATAGCATGCCGCTGCAAGATGCTGTGGTAGCCATGCTGGTTTAGTATAAATCCCCAACAGTGTCACCAGCAAAGCCCCCCCCACACCATCACACCTCCTCCTCCATGCTTCACGGTGGCATGTAGAGTCCATCTGTTCATCTTTTCTGCGTCACACAAAGACACGGTGGTTGGAACCAAAGATCTCAAATTTGGACTCATCAGACCAAAGCACAGATTTCCACTGGTCTAATGTCCACTCCTTGTGTTCTTTAGCCCAAACAAGTCTCTTCTGCTTGTTGCCTGTCCTTAGCAATGGTTTCCACCATGAAGGCCTGCTGCACACAGTCTCCTCTTAACAGTTGTTGTAGAGATGTGTCTGCTGCTAGAACTCTGTGTGGCATTGACCTGGTCTCTAATCTGAGCTGCTGTTAACCTGCGATTTCTGAGGCTGGTGACTCGGATGAACTTATCCTCCGCAGCAGAGGTGACTCTTGGTCTTCCTTTCCTGGGGTGGTCCTCATGTCAGCCAGTTTCTTTGTAGCGCTTGATGGTTTTTGCGACTGCTCTTGGGTACACTTTCAAAGTTTTCCCAATTTTTCGGACTGACTGGCCTTCATTTCTTAAAGTAATGATGGCCACTCGTTTTTCTTTACTTAGCTGCTTTTTTTCTTGCCATAATACAAATTCTAACAGTCTATTCAGTAAGACTATCAGCTGTGTATCCACCTGACTTATGCCCAACACAACTCATGGTCCCAACCCCATTTATAAGGCAAGAAATCCCACTTATTAAACAGGGCACACCTGTGAAGTGAAAACCATTTCAGGTGACTACCTCTTGAAGCTCATCAAGAGAATGCCAAGAGTGTGCAAAGCAGTAATCAAAGCAAAAGGTGGCTACTTTGAAGAATCTAGAATATAAGACATATTTTCAGTTGTTTCACACTTTTTTGTTAAGTATATAATTCCACATGTGTTAATTCATAGTTTTGATGCCTTCAGTGTGAATCTACAATTTTCATAGTCATGAAAATACAGAAAACTCTTTGAATGAGAAGGTGTGTCCAAACTTTTGGTCTGTACTGTATGAAGCCAAACGTATTGCTGCAGAGAAGGGTATTGAGGATTTCACTTGATCACCATCATGGTGCTACAGATTCATGAAGAGATGCGGCTTTGCTATGCGCACAAAAACTAGAATTGCTAAAAAAAAATGACAAAAGATTCTCTCTCTTCACAAATTTGTAATTAATGCTAGGAAGAAAAATGATTTGTAAATAGGCCAGATTGGAAATATGGATGAAGTCCCTTTTAACTTTTGACGTTCCATCAAACATGACTGTTGATCTGAAAAATGCAAAAACCATAACCTTGAAAACCTCAGGACAAGAGAAAAGCCTTTTCACGATTGTGTTGTCCTGCTGTGCAGATGGCACCAAACTGCTACCCATGTTAATTTTCAGAAGGAAAAACATGCCAAAAGTGGTGATCCAATGCGGAATTATTGTGTATGTTCATTAGAAAGGATGGATGAAAATGGAATGAAAGTATGGTCCAAATGTCCTCGAGGACTTCTGACATGTCCTTTCTCAGCACTGTAGCTCCATGATCCTCAGCCTCCCACTGAAATGAATGGAAGATTCAGATGGGTTTTCGGCAGAATTTCAGCGAGGCTGTCTGCTACAAAATTCCACTGAAAAACCTGCTGTGTGAAGGCCTCTAAACACTAATCCAGTTATGATGTGTTCCTTGTGGTGACAGTGGTGAATGTCATCCATGTAAAGAGGTTGTGCTCTGATATAAAACTGTATAAAAAGTCACAATGTATTTGTTTGGACTCCAGTCCCCCTTTCCGATATTTATTCATATGACTACTATCTGAGATACAATTACACAGTATGACATTCTGTCTGTCAATCATGTGACCTCCACTGATTGTCTCATCACCTTAGAAGCAATGTGCCACTATCAGTAAGTGCATATGCAAACAATGCATCGCAAGTCCAGCCTTCATTGATGTGGCAAGGCATTTTGTCTGCCGATTGTGTGATCTCCTCCACGGGTTGCCTCACCTCTCAGTTGGAGAGTGTGTCTAGAGTCGGATTGAAGTGACACTCCGCTTCCTGCAATCGGACTAGTTTCATGTATTTGCAGGAACTCTGCCTTCCCTGACCTCTGCCTGTTTTCTGACTATTGTCTGACCCCTCTGTGCTTCTCACCAGTGTCTATGATCCTTTTGGGGAAGCAACCTGGTGGATCACCTGCAGCAAAATGCAGATCCCTGTATAGGGATTAACGGGGACTGCCAGGATAACACCCACAGGTCTAGCCCAAAGTCAAATTAAGTGGTTGGTGCAGTGGTTCCACACCCATTGCCCATAACACATACAAAAATTCATTCAGTTGCATAAAAATTGGTAGTATGGTAGTGTTCACTAACTCATAAGTACAAAAATGGTCAAGATTGCAATAGTCTACTATATTGTAGAGTAGGATCAATTTTTTGTACTTGTGGGTTAGTGAACACTACAATTTTATGATCTAATGGCAGCGGAGAATCAGAATCATGAAACAGACAGAGGTCAATACAATGGTCCTCTAAGAATCAGGAAAAGTGCGCAGTACCCCAGACCTGGGGATATCTGCAATTGTTTACATTTTATAACATTGCATATAAAACATTAATGTGATGCTACACCATTTATTAGAGCAGGGGAGGCAATGGTTGGCACCACCATGTTCCTCCCCTCTTGGAGGAGTGAGACAGAGAAAGGAGAGGGAGTTCCTGTTCAGATAGTGGGGGAGTGAGAATACACATGTCAGAGCGCCCACACTCAGGAACCATATCTTATTCCCCCATGAATCCAACACTCCAAAGGCAAACTCAGAAACCAGATATTCTTCTCCTGTGAGACCAACTGAATCATGCCTCAGGAAAATGTTTGAGAGACAAGACAGCAGAGCGATCAGCTAAATACAGCTTTACAGACACTACTTCAAGGTGAGTGTCAACAGCTCAGACACTCATCACCTAAACCACCACTAGGTTAGAAAAATACCAAGCCTGTAACTCAGTGGATAACTATCTCCACAAATGCCTGATAGTGACAATCAATTACCACACAACCAGCCTCCATACCTCCTCATCTGGTGCCAGAGAATCTGCACTTGATTGTATTTGATATTGCTGGATGTACCACAAGTTATATTTTACACTATTATATGTTTACTTCTGTCCTGATTCTTCAAACTACATTTCTCTGCACTGATCCCCAGGGAGTACATCATGACATAACACGTCATCAGGGCCACTATGACACCCATCCTCTGCATCGGCTTCTTAGGGTCTAGAGACCTAGCAGAGAAGTGAAGGCTGTGTCCTGCAGAAACACGTGGGACGCCAGTGGTGAGACCTGCTGCTGGTGGGCAGTGGAGGCCAAGCAGGCCTTGACCATTGGAACAGAAGAAGCAGAAGAACTCACACAGCGCCAGTGCCCACCTGGAGGAGCGAGACAGTGGCAGGCATGTGCCACCACTGATAACCCCCCCCCCCCATGCCCTCCTCTCTTTGGACTGGACACTTGCAGGAACACCTTCAGAAGTACCTAAGCATCAGTGTTCTCCAGAGGCTCCTAGGATCTCTTCTCAGGACCAAAGCCCTTCCAGTCCACCAGTAAAAAATGTCTTGCCTCTGATCATCATGATCATGTTATCCTTCACTTTATACACAATTTCAGAACTGATCGGAGAGGCAGCAGGAGTTAAACCTCTGGAAAAGTGACTGAGGATTACAGGCTTCAAATAAAATTAATTAGGTATCCACGGAACGGCAGGAAGATGCAACTTGTAACTGATCAGATTTTATTGCTTAGTCACTTCAAAGGGTCCAAGAAAATGAGATGCCATCTCAGCATTCACAGGGTAATCTGAGTCTGAAGTTTCTAGAGAGCAAGACCTTATCCGCAGATGAGAATTGAGGTGGAGACCTGCGTCTTCGGTCAGCAAACTACTTTGCCTGAACAGTAGTACAAGAGCGGATCTGTGAAAAATAATCAGATGCTAGTATCCCAAAAGAAACAGACACAGGAAGAGGAACTCCATGTTGGTGACCATAATCAATGAGAAAAGGAGACTTGCCCATAGATTCACTAGCGTGTTTATTATAAGAAAACTACGTCCATGGGAGCAAAGCAGCCCAATCGTTCTTACGTACACTGGTAAAGTTGGTAAAATATGGTTGATGCGCTTCACTTATCCATTGGTCTGCAGATGCAAGTTGGAAGAAAAGTTAAATTTGACTCCCAGAAGTTTGCAGACCACTCTCCAGAATTTAGAATTTAACTCGACTCCCCAGTCAGACACGACGTGTAGAGGGAACCCCTGAAGACAGACGATGTGTTCAACAAATAATTTAGCCGCCAGCAGGCTGTTGGAAGGCAGGTGGGGCACAAAGTGGAGCGTTTTAGAAAAACAATCTGCCACCACCCAGATAAACATGCACCCAGAGGAAGAGGGTACTTTAGTAATGAAATTCATGGCAACATGCTGATATGGGGCCTTGGCATGGGCAAAGAAAGAAATAGTCCAGTCGGTTTCTTGTTCTGGGCATAAGTATAGTACACGCAGAGAGTCTCGAATGTCTTATGATATACAATCACAATTCCAAAAATGTTAGGATGCTATGTAAAATGTAAATAAATGCAATGATTTGCAAATGGCATAGGCCCTTATTTTATTCACAACAGACAATAGAATACATATTAGATGCTAAAAGTGAGACATTTTACCATTTCATTAAACAAATTAACTCATTTAGATCTTGCTGGTAGCAACGCATTTCGAAAAAGTCGAGACAGGACCATGTCTAACATTGTGTAGTATCTCCTCCTCTTTTAACCCCTTCAGCCCCGGGCCTGTTTTCACCTTCATGCCCAGGCCATTTTTTGCAAATCTGACATGTGTCACTTTATGTGGTAATAACTTTGGAACGCTTTTACTTATCCAGGCCATTCTGAGATTGTTTTCTCGTGACATATTGCACTTCATGACAGTCATAAATTTGAGTCAATATATTTCACCCTTATTTATGAAAAAATACCAAATTTACCAAAAATTTGAAAAAATTTGCAAATTTCCAAATTTCAATTTCTCTACTTTCAAAATACACAGTAATACCTCCAAAAATAGTTATTATTTTACATTCCCCATATGTCTAGTTTATGTTGGCATCATTTTGTAAATGTCATTTTACTTTTTTAGGACGTTATAAGGCTTCAAAGATTTGAATCAAATCTTAAATTTTTTATAAGATTTCCAAAACCCATTTTTTTTAATGACCAGTTCAGATATAAGGTTACTTTGTGGGGCTTATATAGTGGAAACTCCCCATAAATCACCCCATTTTAGAAACTACACCCCTCAAGCTATTCAAAACTGATTTTACTAACTTTGTTAACCCTTTATGTGTTCCATGAGAATTGACGGAATATTGGAATGAAATTTCAAAATTCCATTTTTTTTAGCAGATTTTAAGTTTTAATCCAATTTCCATGAAACACATCAAGGGTTAACAACAAAAAAAACCACAAACTCTATTACCCCAATTCTGTAGTTTACAGAAACACCCAATATGTGCTCGTAGCCCAATGTACTGGCGCACAGCAGGCTTCACAGTGGAAGGAGCACCATATGGCTTTTGGAGAGCAAAATTAGCTGGAATAATAATTGGGAGCTATGTCGCACATGAAGACCCCCTGAGCTGGCCCTACAGTGGAAACCCCCCAAAAGTGACCCCATTTTGGAAAGAGCACCCCTTAAGGAATCTTTCAAGGGGTGTGGTGAGCCCTTTGAGCTCAATGGGTTTTCCCAGAATTAGGATTCACGCGGAAGTGAAAATGAAAAATTGCAATTTTTTGACAAAAAAGTTGCTATACACCCACATTTTTCACATTCACAAAGGGTAACGGGACAAAATGCACCCCACATTTTGATCACCATTTCCCCCCGAACAGGGCAACACCCCATATGTGCTCGTAGCCCAATGTACTGGCGCACAGCAGGCTTCACAGTGGAAGGAGCACCATATGGCTTTTGGAGAGCAAAATTAGCTGGAATAATAATTGGGAGCTATGTCGCACATGAAGACCCCCTGAGCTGGCCCTACAGTGGAAACCCCCCAAAAGTGACCCCATTTTGGAAAGAGCACCCCTTAAGGAATCTTTCAAGGGGTGTGGTGAGCCCTTTGAGCTCAATGGGTTTTCCCAGAATTAGGATTCACGCGGAAGTGAAAATGAAAAATTGCAATTTTTTGACAAAAAAGTTGCTATACACCCACATTTTTCACATTCACAAAGGGTAACGGGACAAAATGCACCCCACATTTTGATCACCATTTCCCCCCGAACAGGCAACACCCCATATGTGCTCGTAGCCCAATGTACTGGCGCACAGCAGGCTTCACAGTGGAAGGAGCACCATATGGCTTTTGGAGAGCAAAATTAGCTGGAATAATAATTGGGAGCTATGTCGCACATGAAGACCCCCTGAGCTGGCCCTACAGTGGAAACCCCCCAAAAGTGACCCCATTTTGGAAAGAGCACCCCTTAAGGAATCTTTCAAGGGGTGTGGTGAGCCCTTTGAGCTCAATGGGTTTTCCCAGAATTAGGATTCACGCGGAAGTGAAAATGAAAAATTGCAATTTTTTGACAAAAAAGTTGCTATACACCCACATTTTTCACATTCACAAAGGGTAACGGGACAAAATGCACCCCACATTTTGATCACCATTTCCCCCCGAACAGGGCAACACCCCATATGTGCTCGTAGCCCAATGTACTGGCGCACAGCAGGCTTCACAGTGGAAGGAGCACCATATGGCTTTTGGAGAGCAAAATTAGCTGGAATAATAATTGGGAGCTATGTCGCACATGAAGACCCCCTGAGCTGGCCCTACAGTGGAAACCCCCCAAAAGTGACCCCATTTTGGAAAGAGCACCCCTTAAGGAATCTTTCAAGGGGTGTGGTGAGCCCTTTGAGCTCAATGGGTTTTCCCAGAATTAGGATTCACGCGGAAGTGAAAATGAAAAATTGCAATTTTTTGACAAAAAAGTTGCTATACACCCACATTTTTCACATTCACAAAGGGTAACGGGACAAAATGCACCCCACATTTTAATCACCATTTCCCCCCGAACAGGGCAACACCCCATATGTGCTCGTAGCCCAATGTACTGGCGCACAGCAGGCTTCACAGTGGAAGGAGCACCATATGGCTTTTGGAGAGCAAAATTAGCTGGAATAATAATTGGGAGCTATGTCGCACATGAAGACCCCCTGAGCTGGCCCTACAGTGGAAACCCCCCAAAAGTGACCCCATTTTGGAAAGAGCACCCCTTAAGGAATCTTTCAAGGGGTGTGGTGAGCCCTTTGAGCTCAATGGGTTTTCCCAGAATTAGGATTCACGCGGAAGTGAAAATGAAAAATTGCAATTTTTTGACAAAAAAGTTGCTATACACCCACATTTTTCACATTCACAAAGGGTAACGGGACAAAATGCACCCCACATTTTGATCACCATTTCCCCCCGAACAGGGCAACACCCCATATGTGCTCGTAGCCCAATGTACTGGCGCACAGCAGGCTTCACAGTGGAAGGAGCACCATATGGCTTTTGGAGAGCAAAATTAGCTGGAATAATAATTGGGAGCTATGTCGCACATGAAGACCCCCTGAGCTGGCCCTACAGTGGAAACCCCCCAAAAGTGACCCCATTTTGGAAAGAGCACCCCTTAAGGAATCTTTCAAGGGGTGTGGTGAGCCCTTTGAGCTCAATGGGTTTTCCCAGAATTAGGATTCACGCGGAAGTGAAATGAAAAATTGCAATTTTTTGACAAAAAAGTTGCTATACACCCACATTTTTCACATTCACAAAGGGTAACGGGACAAAATGCACCCCACATTTTGATCACCATTTCCCCCCGAACAGGGCAACACCCCATATGTGCTCGTAGCCCAATGTACTGGCGCACAGCAGGCTTCACAGTGGAAGGAGCACCATATGGCTTTTGGAGAGCAAAATTAGCTGGAATAATAATTGGGAGCTATGTCGCACATGAAGACCCCCTGAGCTGGCCCTACAGTGGAAACCCCCCAAAAGTGACCCCATTTTGGAAAGAGCACCCCCGTACAAACATTTTAAGTGGTAGAAAGGGTACTTTTTAGCAAACTGGAGTCTCACAGAAGGCAGAAATGCAAGTAACAGCATTTCAAAGCACAGATTTGTGAAAATGAAAAATTACAAGCAGACCCCAATTTTTCACATTCACAAGGGGTTAAAGGAGAAAATGCACCCCAATACATGTTCCCCATTTTTCCCCCATTAAAACAACACCCCATTTGTGCTGGTAACCCGCTGTATGGGCGCACAGCAGGCCCCTAGAGGCAAACAGCAAAATATGTATTTTGCAGATCAGAATTAACAGACATGGTTTTTTTAGGGCCATGTCTCATTTAAAAATTTCCTGAGGTCCCCAGAAATTAAAAACCCCAAGAAATGACCCCATTTTGGAAAGAGCACCCCCGTACGAACATTTTAAGTGGTAGAAAGGGTACTTTTTAGCAAACTGGAGTCTCACAGAAGGCAGAAATGCAAGTAACAGCATTTCAAAGCACAGATTTGTGAAAATGAAAAATTACAAGCAGACCCCAATTTTTCACATTCACAAGGGGTTAAAGGAGAAAATGCACCCCAATACATGTTCCCCATTTTCCCCCATTAAAACAACACCCCATTTGTGCTGGTAACCCGCTGTATGGGCGCACAGCAGGCCCCTAGAGGCAAACAGCAAAATATGTATTTTGCAGATCAGAATTAACAGACATGGTTTTTTTAGGGCCATGTCTCATTTAAAAATTTCCTGAGGTCCCCAGAAATTAAAAACCCCAAGAAATGACCCCATTTTGGAAAGAGCACCCCCGTACGAACATTTTAAGTGGTAGAAAGGGTACTTTTTAGCAAACTGGAGTCTCACAGAAGGCAGAAATGCAAGTAACAGCATTTCAAAGCACAGATTTGTGAAAATGAAAAATTACAAGCAGACCCCAATTTTTCACATTCACAAGGGGTTAAAGGAGAAAATGCACCCCAATACATGTTCCCCATTTTCCCCCATTAAAACAACACCCCATTTGTGCTGGTAACCCGCTGTATGGGCGCACAGCAGGCCCCTAGAGGCAAACAGCAAAATATGTATTTTGCAGATCAGAATTAACAGACATGGTTTTTTTAGGGCCATGTCTCATTTAAAAATTTCCTGAGGTCCCCAGAAATTAAAAACCCCAAGAAATGACCCCATTTTGGAAAGAGCACCCCCGTACGAACATTTTAAGTGGTAGAAAGGGTACTTTTTAGCAAACTGGAGTCTCACAGAAGGCAGAAATGCAAGTAACAGCATTTCAAAGCACAGATTTGTGAAAATGAAAAATTACAAGCAGACCCCAATTTTTCACATTCACAAGGGGTTAAAGGAGAAAATGCACCCCAATACATGTTCCCCATTTTCCCCCATTAAAACAACACCCCATTTGTGCTGGTAACCCGCTGTATGGGCGCACAGCAGGCCCCTAGAGGCAAACAGCAAAATATGTATTTTGCAGATCAGAATTAACAGACATGGTTTTTTTAGGGCCATGTCTCATTTAAAAATTTCCTGAGGTCCCCAGAAATTAAAAACCCCAAGAAATGACCCCATTTTGGAAAGAGCACCCCCGTACGAACATTTTAAGTGGTAGAAAGGGTACTTTTTAGCAAACTGGAGTCTCACAGAAGGCAGAAATGCAAGTAACAGCATTTCAAAGCACAGATTTGTGAAAATGAAAAATTACAAGCAGACCCCAATTTTTCACATTCACAAGGGGTTAAAGGAGAAAATGCACCCCAATACATGTTCCCCATTTTTCCCCCATTAAAACAACACCCCATTTGTGCTGGTAGCCCGCTGTATGGGCGCACAGCAGGCCCCTAGAGGCAAACAGCAAAATATGTATTTTGCAGATCAGAATTAACAGACATGGTTTTTTTAGGGCCATGTCTCATTTAAAAATTTCCTGAGGTCCCCAGAAATTAAAAACCCCAAGAAATGACCCCATTTTGGAAAGAGCACCCCCGTACGAACATTTTAAGTGGTAGAAAGGGTACTTTTTAGCAAGCTGGAGTCTCACAGAAGGCAGAAATGCAAGTAACAGCATTTCAAAGCACAGATTTGTGAAAATGAAAAATTACAAGCAGACCCCAATTTTTCACATTCACAAGGGGTTAAAGGAGAAAATGCACCCCAATACATGTTCCCCATTTTCCCCCATTAAAACAACACCCCATTTGTGCTGGTAGCCCGCTGTATGGGCGCACAGCAGGCCCCTAGAGGCAAACAGCAAAATATGTATTTTGCAGATCAGAATTAACAGACATGTTTTTTTAGGGCCATGTCTCATTTAAAAATTTCCTGAGGTCCCCAGAAATTAAAAACCCCAAGAAATGACCCCATTTTGGAAAGAGCACCCCCGTACGAACATTTTAAGTGGTAGAAAGGGTACTTTTTAGCAAACTGGAGTCTCACAGAAGGCAGAAATGCAAGTAACAGCATTTCAAAGCACAGATTTGTGAAAATGAAAAATTACAAGCAGACCCCAATTTTTCACATTCACAAGGGGTTAAAGGAGAAAATGCACCCCAATACATGTTCCCCATTTTTCCCCCATTAAAACAACACCCCATTTGTGCTGGTAGCCCGCTGTATGGGCGCACAGCAGGCCATCAGAGGCAAACAGCAATATATGGTTTTTTAGGCCAGAATTAACAGACATGTCTCATTTAAATCACTCCTGAGGTCCCCAGAAATTTAAAAAACCCACAAATGACCCCATTTTGGAAAGAGCACCCCCGTACGAACATTTTAAGTGGTAGAAAGGGTACTTTTTAGCAAACTGGAGTCTCACAGAAGGCAGAAATGCAAGTAACAGCATTTCAAAGCACAGATTTGTGAAAATGAAAAATTACAAGCAGACCCCAATTTTTCACATTCACAAGGGGTTAAAGGAGAAAATGCACCCAATGCATGTTCCCCAATTTTCCCCCATTAAAACAACACCCCATTTGTGCTGGTAGCCCGCTGTATGGGCGCACAGCAGGCCACCAGAGGCAAACTGCAAAATGTGGTTTTTGCAGGCTGAATTTAACAGACATGGTTTTTTTAGGGCCATGTCTCATTTAAAAATTTCCTGAGGTCCCCAACAACCAAAAACCCCAAGAAGTGACCCCATTTTGGAAACAGCACCCCTGTACGGACATTTTAAGTGGTAGAAAGGGTACTTTTTCACAAACTGGAGTCTCACAGAAGGCAGAAATGCAAGTAACAGCATTTCAAAGCACAGATTTGTGAAAATGAAAAATTACAAGCAGACCCCAATTTTTCACATTCACAAGGGGTTAAAGGAGAAAATACACCCATTGCATGTTCCCCAATTTTCCCCCATTAAAACAACACCCCATTTGTGCTGGTAGCCCGCTGTATTGGCACACAGCAGGCCACCAGAGGCAAACTGCAAAATGTGGTTTTTGCAGGCTGAATTTAACAGACATGGTTTTTTTAGGGCCATGTCTCATTTAAAAATTTCCTGAGGTCCCCAACAACCAAAAACCCCAAGAAGTGACCCCATTTTGGAAACAGCACCCCTGTACGGACATTTTAAGTGGTAGAAAGGGTACTTTTTCACAAACTGGAGTCTCACAGAAGGCAGAAATGCAAGTAACAGCATTTCAAAGCACAGATTTGTGAAAATGAAAAATTACAAGCAGACCCCAATTTTTCACATTCACAAGGGGTTAAAGGAGAAAATACACCCATTGCATGTTCCCCAATTTTCCCCCATTAAAACAACACCCCATTTGTGCTGGTAGCCCGCTGTATTGGCACACAGCAGGCCACCAGAGGCAAACTGCAAAATGTGGTTTTTGCAGGCTGAATTTAACAGACATGGTTTTTTTAGGGCCATGTCTCATTTAAAAATTTCCTGAGGTCCCCAACAACCAAAAACCCCAAGAAGTGACCCCATTTTGGAAACAGCACCCCTGTACGGACATTTTAAGTGGTAGAAAGGGTACTTTTTCACAAACTGGAGTCTCACAGAAGGCAGAAATGCAAGTAACAGCATTTCAAAGCACAGATTTGTGAAAATGAAAAATTACAAGCAGACCCCAATTTTTCACATTCACAAGGGGTTAAAGGAGAAAATACACCCATTGCATGTTCCCCAATTTTCCCCCATTAAAACAACACCCCATTTGTGCTGGTAGCCCGCTGTATTGGCACACAGCAGGCCACCAGAGGCAAACTGCAAAATGTGGTTTTTGCAGGCTGAATTTAACAGACATGGTTTTTTTAGGGCCATGTCTCATTTAAAAATTTCCTGAGGTCCCCAACAACCAAAAACCCCAAGAAGTGACCCCATTTTGGAAACAGCACCCCTGTACGGACATTTTAAGTGGTAGAAAGGGTACTTTTTCACAAACTGGAGTCTCACAGAAGGCAGAAATGCAAGTAACAGCATTTCAAAGCACAGATTTGTGAAAATGAAAAATTACAAGCAGACCCCAATTTTTCACATTCACAAGGGGTTAAAGGAGAAAATACACCCATTGCATGTTCCCCAATTTTCCCCCATTAAAACAACACCCCATTTGTGCTGGTAGCCCGCTGTATTGGCACACAGCAGGCCACCAGAGGCAAACTGCAAAATGTGGTTTTTGCAGGCTGAATTTAACAGACATGGTTTTTTTAGGGCCATGTCTCATTTAAAAATTTCCTGAGGTCCCCAACAACCAAAAACCCCAAGAAGTGACCCCATTTTGGAAACAGCACCCCTGTACGGACATTTTAAGTGGTAGAAAGGGTACTTTTTCACAAACTGGAGTCTCACAGAAGGCAGAAATGCAAGTAACAGCATTTCAAAGCACAGATTTGTGAAAATGAAAAATTACAAGCAGACCCCAATTTTTCACATTCACAAGGGGTTAAAGGAGAAAATACACCCATTGCATGTTCCCCAATTTTCCCCCATTAAAACAACACCCCATTTGTGCTGGTAGCCCGCTGTATTGGCACACAGCAGGCCACCAGAGGCAAACTGCAAAATGTGGTTTTTGCAGGCTGAATTTAACAGACATGGTTTTTTTAGGGCCATGTCTCATTTAAAAATTTCCTGAGGTCCCCAACAACCAAAAACCCCAAGAAGTGACCCCATTTTGGAAACAGCACCCCTGTACGGACATTTTAAGTGGTAGAAAGGGTACTTTTTCACAAACTGTGGTCTAATAGAAAAGAATATGTAGGGATGGTGAAAAGTGGATATGCAAGATACAGAGACTAAATGTGAGGTGTAAAGTGAAAAAATTTTAGGGTGCATCAGGGATGAAACTAATCCATGGATTGGTGGTAGATTCTGAAACAATCCTTGATGCAGAGACCAGGTTTCTCTGGGCAGGTTTCGCAGTGGTGTATAGTGTCCTTCCTAATCCCCCTTTTGGAACACACCCTGCATCGCTTTTGGGTTCTTCCCTTCTCGCTGTCTGGGGAACTTCACCAGGGAAATGTTGTCCTGGTACAACTCGGGCACCGTAACCTGAAGAAGTACTGGGGGCCTCTTCTGCTTGGTTGGGAAAAATTAGGGCCTTGATCACTACTTCTTGAAAGTGAAGGAAAGTTCCCGTGTGCCCTGCAGATTTATAGAGCACGTACGCATTGTACATTGCCGTCTGTACAAGGTGTACGGCTAGTTTTTTGTACCACACTTTGGTTTTTCGTGTGGCATTGTAGGGCTTCAGAACTTGATCTGAAAGATCAACTCCTCCCATGTGCTTGTTATAGGCCAGGATGCAGTCCGGTTTGAGAACAGTGGTACTGGTACCACGTACTGCGGCAGGGGAGCTGGTGTTGGGGTGAATGCTGGTCAGTACAAGGACGTCCCTCTTGTCCTTGTACTTAACCACCATCATGTTTTCGTGGAGAAGAGCCCTACTTTCTCCCTTCCTAAGCGGTTGCCCTACCAGTGATCTAGGGAGCCCTCTCTGATTTTTGCGTACTGTGCCGCAAGCCACAGTACGCCTGGCACTTAGGGACATGAACAGGGGCAAGCTGGTATAATAGTTATCTACGTAGAGGTGATAACCCTTATCCAGCAGTGGGTGCAGCAAGTCCCACACTAGTTTCCCACTAACTGATAGGCCAGGGGGGCATTCTGGGGGTTCTATCCGTGAATCTTTGCCTTCATAAACCCGGAACCTATAGGTGTACCCAGACCTACTCTCACAGAGCTTGTACATTTTTATGCCATACCTTGCCCGCTTGTTAGGCAGGTACTGGCGGAATTTTACCCTCCCCTTGAAATGCAACAGGGACTCATCTATAGAGATGTTTTCTTCTGGGGTGTACACTTCAGAAAACTTGGCGCTGAAGTGATCAAGGAGGGGTCTAATTTTGAAAAGCCTATCAAAATTTGGGTCATTTTGGGGAGGACACTGTGCATTATCGTTGTAATGCAAAAATTTTAGAATAGAATCGAATCGATTCCGGACCATGGCGGCACTGAATACTGGAGTGTGGTACAAGACATCCACACTCCAATACTGTCTCATTTCTGGTTTTTTAATAAGCCCCATGTGCAGCACAAGCCCCCAGAAAATTTTCATTTCTGCTGCTGTTACTGGGGTCCAACCAAGGGGTCTTGCAAATGGTGACGTGGGGTTCTGGGTAATGAACTGCTGGGCATATAGATTAGTTTGGGCCACGATAAGATTTACTAAATCGTCACTGAAAAAGATTTTGAAAAAATCAATTTCGGTGAAGCCCGTGCAGTCAATTAGAATTCCAGAGTTTCCCACAAACTCTGGAATTTGGGGCTCATAAGCGTCAGGGGGTGGGGTCCATGTGGGGTCACTCTAGGGGGCTGCCTCAGCGGTCGTTCTGGGGCGCCTCCTAGAGGGTCCCTCATCGGCGGATGATGATGATGATGAGGGGGGGGTGGAGGAGTAGAGGAAAGTGGCGTCCTCTTCTCCTTCAGTGGCCGACTCGGTATCAGAGGCAAGGATGGCGTATGCCTCTTCTGCCGAGTAAGTGCGTTGGGATGAATGGGCCATTTCTATTTTTTTGGGGTGTGTTGGGTGAAACGTGTAAACCTTTATTTAGTGTGAGGGGTGTGTGTAGTGGTTTTACACGTGAAGGTGTTTTTTTACAGTATTGACTTTGAATAAAAAAAAAAAGGGGGGGGGAATAAAAAAAAAAAAAGTTCTTGGGAGTAATAAAAGTCTTGAAATAAAAAAAAAAAAGAAAAAAAAAAAGAAAGTTTTTGCTGCAGGAAAAACTTTTTACCGCACAAAAGAAAAAAAAAAGAGCAGACGCGATCAGTAATGGATTACTGATCGGTGCTCAGTTCTTGCAAAATGCACGTACGCAGAACACGTGCAAAAACCAAAACTGCCACTAACTGAAATTTATCTAACTACCACTAACTGTGTTTTTTTTTTTTTCACAGAAGTAAAAAAAAAAAAAACACCAAAAATATGCAGATGCTGCTTTCACAGCACGCACGCACACAGACGGTGTGTGAGTGCAGAAACTGCAGTGAATAAATTCACTGCAGTCCTCTGCAAACAGCACGTACGCAGATACTATGCGTACGTGCAAAAACCTATACTGACACTAACTGAAATTTATCTAACTAGCACTAACTGTGATTTTTATTTCACTCAAGTAAAAAAAAATGCAGATGCTGCTTTCACAGCACGCACGCACACAGACGGTGTGTGAGTGCAGAAACTGCAGTGAATAAATTCACTGCAGTCCTCTGTAAAATGCACGTACGCAGATTCTATGCGTACGTGCAAAAACCTACACTGACACTAACTGAAATTTATCTAACTAGCACTAACTGTGATTTTTTTTTCACTCAAGTAAAAAAAAAGCAGATGCTGCTTTCACAGCACGCACGCACACAGACGGTGTGTGAGTGCAGAAACTGCAGTGAATAAATTCACTGCAGTCCTCTGCAAACAGCACGTACGCAGATACTATGCGTACGTGCAAAAACCTACACTGACACTAACTGAAATTTATATATATATATATATGGATTTTTATATATATATGATATATAACTAACTGACACTAGCTAAAGTTTCAAAAAATGTGCTTACGCAGCACGCACGCACACAAAACGTGTGTGCGTGCAAATACTGTAGATAAAAAATTCACTACAGTATAAAAAAACTGAACACTAGCTAAAAATTTAACTTATATCTATATATATAGAGATATGGAGCTCTATATATATTTATATAAAACCCTAACTATACTTTCTTCTTTTTTCACCAAAAAAAAAAAAAAAGCACAAAAAATGACCCCCAGGTGCTGATCAGGCAGGTATGCACTGAAAAGCACTGGGCGGTCACAGCTCGCACGCAGAAAAAGCGGTGCGGAGCTGAAAAATTGTTAAAAAGTAAAAAAAAAATACAAAAAACACACGGACCAAGCGGCGTCCGTAAAAAAAGGACGGGAGGGGGTAGGGGAAGGGAGGGGGGGGGCGGGGGGACAGGAGGGGACAGGGACAGAGGGGGTTAGGGATCTGTAACTTCTTCTTCTTTTCTTCTGTTCTTCTTCTGTTCTACTTCTTTTCTTCTTCTTTTCTTCTTCTTTTCAGCAGAAAAAGGGGCAGATAGCAGTGGTGGTGCACCACAAGTCCCAGCAAGCCAACAGCACACAGAAAGGCACAGAACCTTCCAGCACGCAGTATCCAGCCAGAATGACTGCATGCAGGAAGGATCTGCCTCTTCCTGTGCAACTGTAGCGCTGCCATTGGCTGTAGCGTTGCTCCAGCCAATGGCAGCGCTGGCAGGGGACCCAAAACATCGGAGTCCCCTGCCTGACCCCTGGGTGGACAGGTGCTGACTAATTCAGCACCTGTCACCTTCAGATGACCGGCCCCTTCTTCCTCTGCAGCTCCGGTGGCTTCCGGGAGCTGCGAGAGGCCGGTCTATGGAATCCGGCCAATCGCAGCCACCGGAGCTGCAGGGGGACCGACACACCCCCTTCTGCCCTTACCCAGCATGGCTGCCTGCCGGGCAGTGCAGCCATGATACCCCGGTTCCCCGGCGATTTTTCCCGGGGACCGGGTGTATGCCGCGCCGTACATGTACGGCGCTGGGCGTTAAGTCACGTCCCGTTGCGCCGTACATGTACGGCGCTGGGCGTTAAGGGGTTAATGACAGTCTGTAAACATCTGGGAAGTGAGTAAACCAATTGCTGGAGTTTTGGGAGAGGAATGTTTTCCAATCCTTGTCTGATGTTGGATTATAGCTGCTCAACATTCCTGAGTCTTTTTGCCAGATTTTTGCACCAAATGCTTTGTATTGGTGAAAGGTCTGGACTCAGGTGGATTGGCAACTTAAAGTGGCCCTGGAAAAAATACTAAAAGTGGCCCCATTTTGTAGTGGGGTCAAAATTGATGGAAGGCAGGGCCAACAATACCATATTGTGGCAAATTATACCACTCCAACAGAGCCAAATACCACAGTCCATTACAAAATACATCCCCAAAAACTTCCACTGGCTTGCCATGAGGTGGCCCCTTGAGCATCGGCCCACCGGGAAATTTCCCTGTAAGGTCTATGGCCAATCCGCCCCTGTCTGGACTGCAGGCAGGCCAGTTCAGCACACGGACTCTTCTACGAAGCCATGCTGTTGTGATGGATGCAGTGTGTGGTTTAGTATTGTCTTGCAAGGCCTTCCCTGAAAGAGAAGTTGTCTGAATGGGAGCATATGTTGTTCTATTACCTCTATATACTATTCAGCCTTTCCAGATGTGTAAACTGCTCACACCATAGGCACTAATGCAACCTCATACTGTCAAAGAGGCAGGCTTTTGAATTTTGCACCTATAACAAGCTGAATGACCCTTCTCCACGGGTCCGTGGTTTCCAAAAAGACTTTCAAATTTTGATTTATCTGACCACAGAACGGTTTTCCATTTTGCCTCAGTCCATTTTAAATGAACTTTGGCTCAGAGAACACGTTGGCGTTTTTTGGATTGTGTTCACATATGGCTTCTTCTTTGCAAGATACAGCTTTAACTTGTGGATTGCAAGGTGAACTGCGTTCAGAGACAATGGTTTCTGGAAGTGTTCCTGAGCCTATGCAGTGATTTCCAGTACAGAATAATGAATCCAATATTGACCGTTGGCCTGGTCCCTTGCGCACATGGATTTCACCAGCTTTTGATGATATTATGAACTGTAAATGGTGGAATATTCAAAGTCTTCACAATTTTACATTGAGAATAGAGATGAGCGTACGTGCTCATAACGAGCACTGTGCCGCTCGGCTCCCCTGCGCTCGCATGTACGCAGGCAGCAGCTTACGTCCTCCTCACCCGACGGAAGCGGATGCCTGTGCCCATGCGAGCGCAGGGGAGCCGAGCGCTACAGTGCTCGTTACGAGCACGTTCGCTCATCTCTAATTGAGAAATGTTTTTCTGAAATTTTTCCATAATTTTTAGATGCAGTTTTTACAGACTGGTGAACCTCTCCCCAGCTTTGCCTCTGAGAGACTCTGCCTCTCTATCATGCTCTGTAACATAGTTGCAATTGCTCCTACAGATGTTTTTTATTAGTACCACTTACTTTTCCTGCCTTTTGTTGCCCCTGTCCTGACGTTTTTGAGATGAATTGCTAAACGAGTTCATTTTTTTCATGAAATGGTAAGATGTCTCACTTTCAACATGTGTTCAATTGTGAATACAATATGGGTCTATGAGATTTGCAAATCATTGCATTCTGTTTTTATTTACATTTTAGAGTCCCAAATTTTTTGTGCTTGTAGTAGGTCACCAATAATATCGGGTAACCATTTTGCCTATTTTGTGTTGACCACAGTGGCCAGCAATCCTGGAGCGATGGCCTGCTTTCTCTTGGCCAAATGAATTAACCTTTTACTGGGCGGGATGTCTTTCAATTGGACAGAAGCCACCCTTCACTATTTTGGCAAGATATATGATGTGCTGTAGCATCTCCTCTTGGTCAGCTGGATCAAAAAACCAGGACAGGCCATCCACCTTAATGTTCTTGTCCGCAGAACCGAAATGTAACAATAAATTAAAACAAGCAAACACAAGGATCATCGGCCCTGACAGGGATTGAGTCATTGAACAGATTGGAGATAAGTGAATTTTTTGTAAATAATAACTGGATGATTAGCAACCTCCAGTTGATAACGCCATTCCTCCAGGGTCAGCTTGATGGCCAGTAACTCTCTGTCGCGATAGAGTAATGCCCCATTCAGACGGATGTTCCGCAGCGCTCGGAACACACCCCGGGCGGCCCCATTGAAAATGCCTATACTTGTTCATGCGTACGGACAAGTATAGGACATGTTCTATCTTTTCTTGCTGAGCCGCGGCACGGAGCCGCAGCTCAGCAAGATAGCGTGCCACCCATAGCGGTTAACAGCAAATTTGCGGAATAGGTGCGGACCCGTTCACACGGTCGTGTGAACGGGCCCTTCATTCTGCTCACCTGCAGAAAAGCCCTGGAAAATGCTTGACACTGTAACAAATCAAACTGTAATGTACTTTCTTTAACTGTTTGAAATGAAAAACTCAATAAAAATTATTGAAAGAGAAAAGCCCTGGAAAAAAAACCAAACAAATGTAACCACCTTGCCAGAGGTGGCCTTCTGAGTTAGGACAGCTCCTGCTCCCATGAAGGATACGTCATCTCCAAAAAGAATTGCTTTGAGACATCAGGACAGTAAAAGGCAGGTGCAGAAGCAAAGGCCTGCTTAAGCATTTGGAAGGCAGATCCGGCCTCAGATGTCCATTCCCCCGCATTCATCCACTTGTGAATTAGAGCAGAGATAGGTGCAGTCAAGGTGGAGAAATGGGGAATGAATTGACTGTAGTAGTTTGAAAAGCCCAGGAAATGTTCCTCTTCAGACAATCTGACTCTTTCCACTTGCATGCGTTCTGGTGCAGAAGAAGGAGGAGGAGCCAGTGGTCTCTGGAATGACTGTGCCAACCGAGGTCTCCTCTCAACAGATTCCTTGGCACATTCCCAGAAAACGCAGATAAATACGGGAGGTAAGAGAGATTAAGGTTTGTAGCTGGCATGTCACTTCCCTCCCAGTTCACCCTTTATACGCCCTGACAGACTGTCCGTGAATTGTGCCACTAGCACCTCATTGTTTCAGGACAACTCAGAGGCCAGGGTGCAGAACTAAATGTCATACTGCCCAACTGTGAGGTTGATCTGGCAAAGTTGCAGTAGAGAGGAGGCGGCAGAAAAAGTAAGTTTGGGTTCCTCAAAGACTCCGCCCCATTTGCGGTACCAGTCAGGGTATTCAGGGGGGCGGATATGTTGTGTATGTATGACAGTAATTTCGCCTGTAAGTTCGCCCGCTGTTGAACTAGTTGTGTTACCTCTGGTAGACCCATCCAGTGTGGAACAGTGGGTTCCATGGCCTGAGCTTAGTGTTATGGTCAGTGGGTGTGGAACCACTGCACTAACCAACCAGTTTGACTTTGGGCTAGACCTAAGGGCATTATCCTGCCAGTCCCCTGGTATTCACTCTTTAAGCCCTGTACAGGGATGCCCTTCACTGCAGGGGAGCTCTAGGCCACTACCTCTTGGAATAGTGCCTGTGAGATTGGCAACTGACCCAGGTAGGGTCAGAAACACTGATGCAAAGCACCAAGGGATCAGGCAATACTCATAGTCAGGAAACAGGCAGTCAGAGTTTATATGAATTCATGAAACTAGTCTGAGATCACGGAAGACAGCACATGGTCAATACAGTAAACAGACTAAGGTCAGATCAGGCCGCAGAGGGTCAGAATTGGTAAACAGGCAGACAAACAACAAATTGCAGAACACACGGACGAGCACCCCGTTGAAAATGCCTATTCTTACGCGCCCCACAATAACAGTTTGGAGGAAAAAGAATCCAATATACAAATTTACTACTAAGAGATCCCCTCTCCTCCAATTAAGAGATGTCCTCAAAATAAAGACGCCTAAATCATGTTTGTTTGACAAACCGCTGGAATCCCTACTTTTAGATAACGCAATTCCAACCATAGAGGAACTTAGATCTACTCTTGATAGCCCGTTAGTTAACATTTTTACATATACCTCCATCAAAAACGCACTTAAAGGGAACCTGTCATCTCCGAAACACCCCCTGAACTAGAGTAAGCGATGTATAGTGTAAGTGATGCTGAATCCGAATATGTAAGTTTTATCTTCATACTCACTTCCATTCTGACGCTGTGCTCCCACAAACCTGCAGTAAAATGCACTCAGTGGACTCCGGTGCTCACTTACATAACGGAGAGGACTCAAAGAAGAGTCCAGTGAGTGCATTTTACTGCAAGTTTGTGGGAGCACAGCATCGGAATGAAAATGAGTATGAAGATAAAACTTACATATTCGGATTCAGCATCACTTACACTATACATCTCTTACTCTAGTTCAGGGGGTGTTTCGGAGGTGACAGGTTCCCTTTAAGATCTACCTGGAATTACACACTCCCAATACTCAGATAACTAAATTTGAATCACTTATTCAACAAATAAAACCACCTAGGAAACTACATTCTTTCTTTTACCACACCCTATTAAACACCCAGGTGGGACACTCGAAGGATCTCACCTTTGTAAAAGCCTGGGAAAAGGATTTAAATATGACCCTATCTGATGCATCAATTAGACAAATTCTGAAATCCCCCAAATCCTCCTCTAGATGTATCAGAATACAGGAAAATGGTTTCAAGATTCTGACCAGATGGTACATGACCCGTAAACGGATTAATAAGATTGATGGCTCATACTCACCCATTTGTTGGATATTGGATCCTATTTCCACATGTGGTGGCTCTGTACAAAAGTGACTCCTTTCTGGTCAGAAGTGGTGGATGTTATTAACTCAATCTGTAATACAACTATTTCAAAATCTCCTGAGATCTTTCTGTTACTGTTAATACCACACAGTATCCCTTTGAATACTAGGCTCCTAATTCGCTCATTAATCGCGTCTGCCAGATTGCTTCTTGCTTCCACATGGAAAGCCCCTACCTCGCCTTCTATTCATAAATGGATGGCTAAGGTGGATCAAGTATGTAGACTTGAAGAGATATCTTATTGTTTGAGGAAATCTGGCAGCCGTGGAAAACATATCGGAAGGAACAGGGCATATTACTAAAATGATATTTAAATACATTGGGGATCACTCGCAAGGGGCACTATACCTTCGTACAAGGACCTCTCTTGACCTATTTCAGGATGTCTAGAGGTTATGTGAACCAACTAAACTTATACTTTGCATGGTAGTCCATTTCTAAACCCCCTGTTTGTCTTTGTCTTTCCCTTTCCCGTTTCCTTTTTTCCTCCTACCTCTTCCCCATCCAATATTCAATTATCCCGAGTAGGGTCTTGTTTGCACTATTGCTTATTATACTTATAATAGGGATTTTGACCCTATTTAATTGATCTGTTTAATATTTATACAGAAAAATTGCAGCTTTCTCAACTGCGTATGATTCAGGTCATTCACTGTTTTGACACTTGATGAGTATTTGATGTGCTAAATATCCATTATTGGAAGTAACAGTATGCTCAACCTTGGCTCTGGACTTATGGATATTTTTCTACTATGTAACACGTTACTTTCTTGTATATTACGATCGCCTTTGTACCTGTTCATACTATGTACATTTTACTCAATAAAAAGAAAATTTGAAAGAAAGAAAATGCCTATTCTTGAATAGGACATGTTCTATATTTTCTTGCGGAGCCGCTGCTCGGAAAGATCCTGTGCCGGCCATAGAAGTGAATGGGCCCGCACCTATTCAGCAATTTTGCAGAATAGGTGCAGACCCGTTCACACAGTAGTGTGAGCGGGCCCTTACTCATTTTAAGACTTGCAGTATATCTGCAGACTATCTTGCTTTCTATTACAGAGAATCTGTCAGGCAGCTGCTCTGACGGCTGTATGTGAAGCTATTCTCTAACTTCATCTCCAATATACTCTAATCTTTTATCCTCCTTTCCCCAACTCTCCCCGTTTTTTAACTGTCATGTGAATGAGGCTAAGATTGTTCATCTATTAAAAATTTATTTGGATGCTGGAATCGTCACATAAATACAAACACACAATGGCACACTGTAAACAGAAGGCACAACCATGGCATCAATGTATGAAAAGGCAACTTTTATTAATTATTGCAAATGGTTTGGCATTCTGTTCTCTATTGCTCAATCACCTTCCCGTTAAAAATCTGTTCAGTTCAGTGCAATCCTGTTATTTTTCCTTTCGCTCTCCTATAAAACAGAATTAACACATATGACTTTATGAGTTTACAATTGGCATTACAGAAGAATGTCCATGGACAGCTCATCAGCATGAAAGTCACGAATCAGTGGAGCACGCTTATTTTACATTAAGCCAAAAAGATTCAGCAAAATCTGGACAAAAACTAAAGATATGTGCAATATATCAGGCAAAAGTGTTCTGTGCTTGTTCAACAAGGATCCCTGAAAGGAGTTTTCCTAGACAGCTGATTGATGTTCATTACAAACATAGATGGTGCTAGGACGTATTCTTCTCCTTGTCCTCCCTGGAAGTTTGGGAAGGATCTTAAATGTTTTGGGCATAAATTCCATGCAAGCCTCACGGAACTTCTTTATCCTCCAGCAGTATATGACAGGGTTGAATACAGATTTGAGGTAACTAAGCCACAAAATGCAAGTACTGATGACATAAAAAGAGGAACTGTAGTAGAAAGTCCTACTGAAGACTGACAGTAGACTGAACACAGAATGCGGAAGCCAGCAAAGAGAGAATCCAATAAAGAGAATCAGTATGGTAGTGAAGGCCCTGGTCTTGAAGCTCATGTCCACATTTAATTGATGAGGCCTCTGAAGCCCCATCAACCCTAACTTGCTTACTTGGCTAAGGCATAAGCTCTCCGCATGGTTATGGATTCGGACAGCATTTCGTCTCACTGTGTTTAGGATGCATAGATAAGAATATAGCATTACACTGAAAGGGATGAAGAACACCGCCACCACTAGCATCACTGCATATGCCCTATCAGCCGAAAATTCTGTATATCCCAGAACACATTGTGGTGCTCGTGTCGGAACTTCAACCAAGGTCCAACCTACAACAGAGGGGAAAGAAATGCAGAAAGAAAATATCCAAGAGGTGACGATCATTATTTTGGCACGGTGTGGGTTTAACTTATCCTGTCTCTGCACAATGATCAGGAAACGATCAACACTGATAATAAGAAGGATGGCAACCCCTTCTAAGACGAAGAACCAGTAGAGCATGGCTGAGATCTGGCAAAACTGAGAGCCAAAGTGCCAGCTCCCAGTGATTATGGTGACGGCAGTAAAAGGCATGCAGAACAGTGACAGCATGATGTCGGAGAACGCAAGCGTGGCAAGAAGCAGGTTGATTGCAGAACGCATGGCTGGCTTCTGGTAGACAATAAGGCAAACAATGGCATTGCCCAAAAAAGCTATGGCAATCATGAATACCATTAATATTGCCAACAATATCCTGAGTGGGGTAGGGAATGCACTAAAACTGGGATCCTGGCTCGCTGTCGTCACATTCATACTGGAAAAAGTGCAGCTGCCGAGAGCTGTGCCGTTGCAGCCCATTGTTACTAAGATAATATGGGGAATTTTATTTGCATTTTTCGCACGTTTGTAGAATCCAGAAATCAGACATTATATCCAATACTGAGTCAATTGAATGCCGTCCCGTATCCTTCCACATCTTGATATGTCTGGCAAAAGACAACAAAAACACATGAAAGGGCATTGAATACTGAAAATGACATTGATATAAACAATAGTAAGCATATAGTAAAATATAAAAACAGAGAAACTAAGCATTTTGTGGACGGTTTTTACAAGTCACTCGATTTTAAAACACTTGGCACAATTATTTATTGGCAATTTTATTTATTTCCCAATACCTCAGCTAGTATGCCAACTGAAAAATACCAAGCGAAATAGTCTGCTTCCTCGTAATCACTACAGGAATCCCCCTAGCAGTCATGCCAGTGCATTCCCCTTGTCCAGTAAACACAGCAGTCCTTCCACCACAGTGGCAATAGTAGTGCCCTTCCCAGTGTAACGCCCCCATATACTCCACAACCTGAGATCAGTCTTCAGGACAGCTTCTTGGGATATAAGCAATACCCATCATTTCACCAGCCTGCTGGTGAGCCCACTGGTATGCCGTTACAATGCTGGTGCCATACATGCTGTGTGGTTTTCTTCACTTTATTTCACCCAATTTTGCCATCTTTTGAAATCAGTTGTAGTTAGATGGCTGATGGACATCTGTCAATGTGTCATACAGTGATGTCCGTGCCCTCGGTTCCCAGCCAGACAGGGTATGCTCTCCCATGACAGCAATATAAGACTGTCAATTATGTCAATTATGACGTCAGTGGAGAGTCAAATGGAGATGGAAATTGGCAAAGCTCGAGAAGTCAGGTCTTCTGAAACAGCTTGGGAGAGCTCACAAGGGGGAAGAGTGGAAGAAATCCGTAGACCATGGTCAGTATTTTTTTTACTATCCAGGGGTAACCCAGTTGAAGATGAGGTATTCTTTTAGGATTAGGAAGTGATCAATATTTTCCGTTTAAGGCTACTTTCACACTAGCGTTTTATAATTCCGGTATTGAGTTCCGTCATATGTGTGTGTGTATGTGTATATGTACTGTGTGACATGTGTGGGGCCGGAGCGCGGTTCCGGCCCCACACATGTCCCTGCGGCAGCACAGATCCGGTGGCACCCTTCACCTGCTGGATCTGGGCTGCCGCTAGTGTGAAAGTAGCCTAAGTTGGCAAACCATACTTCTTTTATCAGGGGGTAATCTTTAGAGTGAGCTAAAAAGGCTGCACTTCTTTTTTTTATTTACTACAGGGTTTAGTCTCTAGATAAAATGAGCATTAGCAGTTTTGCACTAGGTTGGGGGCTGGGGAGTGTACGACTTCTTTTGTGGAGATATTGGGGGTCATTTACTATCAGAAATACTTCTATATTAAACTCATTTCAGGCACAGATTGCAGCACATACATTATTTGTACTGCAGTCTGCAGCTTCTCCCTGCTCACGCCAGGTCTAAAAAAGTAGGCATGGTGTGGGCAGGGAAGGGGGCAGGCCGGCCCGTCTCATTCATCATTTTCTATACGCCTGTTTTAGGAGTAGAAAATTGTCTAAATCTACGCCAGCAAGGAAGCTGTCTTACATTGAGACCGGTGGCGGATACGCTGAAGTCATGTAGAGGCCGGCACCTCTACATAACTTCGGCGGATCCACCGCCAGCTAAAGGGCTTATTATCCAAAACGCCGGTCTTAATAAATGACCCCCTTTGTTTTCAGGAGCGGTGTGAATATGAACTTTTATACCAGCAGGTGCTGCACCTGCGGAAGCAGAATTTCGTTCTGAAGTGCTGTCTGCAGTGAGCCACTTTACTGCTCGGAGGATAAAGGATTGTTTTCCATACTTCTGCCTCCTCTGAATTCACTAAGAAAAACATCATTAGAAACTCGCTGCCGGCTACTTGAAGGTATTGCTGGCGGTGTGAGATGGCTTCTGCAGCTGACAGGTTCCCTTTAAAGGGGGTTTTGTCAATATAGTTTAACAAAATCTGATCAGTGGGGGTCCAATTCCCTTGCCGATCAGCTATTTGAAGAGGCCACAGTTATCCGGTGACCTGCGGCCTGCTCACAGCTTAGGCTATTTTCACACTAGCAGCATGCTTCTTTGGCAGGCTGTTCCGGTGGGTGAACAGCCTGCCGGATACGTGCTGCCGCTAGTGAATGCGTGCGGCTGGAATGCCGATCCAGTCCCATTCACTATAATGGGGGTGGGTCGGAGTTCCGTCCGCAGCACGGCAAACATGCCGAGAGGCGGCCGGAATAAATCTACAACATGTTCACCCGCCGGGACAGCCTGCCAGAGAAGCATGCCGCTAGTGTGAAACTACCCTTACCAAGTACAACACCCTATAGCGGCTGTGCTTAGTATTGCAGCCCAGGTCCATTCACTTGGATGGGACTGATCTGTACATAGGTCATGTGACGCATGAACATGACATCACTGTGCTAGGAATAGCTTCAGGCAATGTAACCTCTTCAAATGGCTGATCAGTGTGACTGTCAGGAGTGGGACCCAAACTGATCAGAGACCAATGACCTATCTTGCTGATAGGTGATCAATATCGAACTCCAAGAAAATTCTTTTGATGGGATTTTTCTTATGGCAAGTCATCAGTTTGGCTCTGTTCACACTATAGTTTTCTCCTTATTGACACAACTATTACTGCCATCAAAATAACGGAAACCCTGATGGACCCCACCACACTCTATAAGGTCCAATGGTGACCAGATGATGGATGTGTGTTACTCTCCAATCTTACAGATTTAATTTTTTGTCTGTTCTAATGACTACCTGACATTTTGTTCTGCGCACCATTGAAGTCAATGTGGCATGGAATGACACCTTGGGGTTGGGTATGTTTGGCATCACATTGCAATTTCTAAAGGATTTATACCAGTGTGAACACTAACTAATACTTGCTATATTAACCATTTCCATAACCTGGCTCTGGTACAGTGTTAGCACTGCAATGTACTATCCTATAGCAGCAGCCTGCAGGTATCCTACCTCTAAGGACTGCTCCGTCCACCATGTCACACGCTGCACATTACCTTCCTGACTGGACGCTGCGGCTGTCCCCTCACTGCACGGACACGGCCCCCATGTCCGATCTGCTGTCTGCCCAGAACTCCGCCGGAGCCCCGAAGCCTGCCATGAATCCTCCAGACCGAAGCCTTCCAGGGGTGGGCCCAGCATCAGTGAGCTGCGCCTGCTCCGTGCCTCAGTCATTACACGCTGCTGTGCACAGAGCAGACCGCGGGCGGCCATCACAGAGGCTGAGCTGGTGTCAGCAGCTGGGGGTGTTCCCCACAGTGTCTGGCATCAATCTCTTATATGCCATAGTGACTAGAAGTCAGTGTCTGGTGTCATTTACATATACAGCCATAAAGGATGCAGAGCTGTCTCCTCATAATAAATATTTTCTGTTTACATACCTCCCATCTTTTTGTAAGGTCAAAGAGGGACACTTATGGCTTATTGTGTGAAAGATGCACTTTTCCTGCATATTTATACACTTCAATAGTTTTTTTTCCACAGCACAAAATTTTCTGAATATAAAAACGTCCAAATTGCATTAAATAATGAAATACTATGCAAGGCGAGCTTTAATATACAGATAGGAACCGGGGAAACACATTCTGGATCAATATTGTAAATGTAATAATGCAAATCTATCCCTTAGATCAAAAAGAGGGACATTTAAGGAGCACAGAGGGACACTTAGGAGGTCTGTGTTCATGCGTTTTTCCATTGCTGCAAGCAGGGATATATGCAGATTTCATAGGGCCCCATAGCAAAACTCGGTATGGGCCACCTGCACTTAGTTTCCCAGTGCAGATGCAGAACATGGGCAGCTCCCCAGATTGCTGACCAATTTACGTGTTTTCTTTAATCAAGTGGAAGAAATTTTAACTGAATTCAAAATGTAATTTAAAAAAAAAGTCCCCCCCCCTTTATTCAACTTCTATGTTGGATGCTATGCTTTAAAAATATGGCGCTCATACTGAATGGCGTATTTCTCAATGTATTTACACCAGAAAACTGCCATAAATACATTGGGGGACATTTATCAAGACCGGCATATTGTACAGGCAGGAGCTCGGTAGGAACTAATGTGCGGCAGCTTCAGTTCATTCTGGAGGACTGAAGCTGCCGCACAATGCAATCCAATCCCCCCGGCGGAGATTGAGGGAGCCGGAGCACAGCTGGGTTTTAGCACATTCAGATGTTGTGGTCACGTTTCACCACGGCATCTGAAAGGGAAAAAGTCTGCAATCGACATTACAGCCAGTGGCGGAATTTAGCTGCGGGTGTCTGCTGTATGAAACTGCAGGCACTCAGTGACTATGGGGTCCGCTGCATGCGTCAGCGGGTGCTATGCGGTGTTTTCACAAGGGGAAGAGAAGAACAAGTTCTGTGTCAGGGTGTCCTCCATCCCAGGCCTCTATTATAGGTAGCTCGATATTTCATCTAATGATTGTTAGGGGTCGTGATGTGCCATTGCTGTGATATGACAGTCGCCAGGAGCATAGCTAAAGGCTCATGGGCCCTGGTGCAAGAGTTCGGCTTGGGTCCCCGTCCCTCAGTGCTTTGTGGCCAGGGGCAGGGAAGCACATTGCCTTCATGCTGCCTGAGGCAAAAATTGAAACCCCCTTCATACCAAAAGGCTCTTTGGGCCCCCTCAGGCTCCTGGGCCTAGTAGCGACTGCCTACTGCTCCCCCTATTGCTACGCCCCTGACAGTTGCAAAGAATACTACGCTGTTGGAATTTACACATCGCTTTTCCATCCTTGACCGACCACCATGGCAGTTATGTGTGACTACGACTTTTCTGCATCTCAGTCACAGCTGTAAAATAGAGCGCGACCTCAGGACACTGACATTTTCTTTGGTTGTGCAACTTTCCTAAGACTTGCTGTAGTGTGGCACATGTGGCCGTGTAGTCCCAGCACAGTCAACATACATTAGCTGTATGATGGCTTCTTTTTTTATGAGAAGAGTTGTAGTTTTCATTGGTACCATTTTGGGCACTTGAGGGGGGAGGAGATTTTGCTTTTTCTTACACCGTTCTTTATAAATAATAAGTTTACCTTTATTTAGGATGGGGCTACACGGCAATGTGCCCAGTGACAGAATGTCTGAGAAAGTCACATTACCAAAAACATTTCTGCGACTTGCTGTCTGTTACTATTTTAGAGTTATGATGTCATTGTAAAAACACAACCAGAAATGTTACAGGCAAGACTTGCATTGTGGTTTATGATGGCAAAGTTGGATGTGTGTTCACACCTGCAACCAAGAATACAACAGCGTTGAATTTTATGCAACTGTGATTTCGCGGGATGTCGTGTGTCATCTTGACACCACTGACAATCATTAGGTGTGATGTCACAATGCAACATTATGACCTTCATGTCAAGTGACACTTGTTGATGTGGAGCCCAAGCCTAAGGGTGGCTGCACGCGATGCGGATTATGCACTAATTTTTGTGCGGACAAACCGCAGTGTAAAACGGTACCGGCAAAGTGTACAAGATTAGACGAAGATCTTGTACGCTTTGTCTTCTCTCTGGTATGGAAATTGACCTGCTGTGCGGACTCTGAAATCAATTATTGTTGCATTTTCTTGTCCAGATTTCACCTTTTTCAATGGAAGGATGAAACCTGTGGAAAATCCACATCAAATCTGCACAAAAAAACTGTATAAAAACACAGCAAAATCATGATAAATATTGTGGATTTATGTGCTTTTTTGTGCAGCTTTGGTGTGGATTTTCCACATGTAAATCTCCACCGTGTGCAGCCTCCCTTAGGCTTTGTTCACAGTTCAGCAAATCACAGATGTGTCACGTTGGTGTTCTCCACAGACAGCGCACGCTATTGATTTCAATGTGTTTGTTCGCACATCAATGGTTTTCCACTGACCCACGGTCATGGAAACTAGAAGCTGTGGTGTGGACTAATGGTGGTGGTCTTTTTTTTTTTTAAATTATTTTTTATTTTACACATTATGCCTCCCATAAAGGCACATGACTTTTGGGGGAGGGGCACTTAACATTACATTTTTTTTTTTTTTGCTGCTTATTTCTCTTGTAACTAAGGCACACGACCGTATGTATTTTGCAGTCCGCAAAAAACAGATCCAAAAAAATATGGATGATGTCCATGTGCATTCAGTATTTTGAACAGCTGTCCCCTAATAGAACAGTCCTATCCTTGTCCATCTATTTTTTTGCGGAACGGAAATACGGAAACGGAATGCACATGGAGTAACTTCCGTTTTTTTTGTGGACCCGCTGAAATGAATGGTTCCATATACGGACTACAAAAAAAAAAAAGGAACGGACACAGAAAGAAAATACATTTGTATGCATGAGCCCTAAGGCTGACATTCAATATTATCCCCGGTAACAGGAGGAATACAGCCTCTTGACATGTGGTGCAGAGCTGGTCTGGAGTCCAGCAGTTTGTGCAGTTATCCTGGACTTCGTAGTCATGTGATTGCTGGGACAGAAGCAGGAAGCAACATGACAATGCCCCGCTCTACATTCACAGTACTTATTGATCGCTGTGTGTGCAGTGATGGGGAAGGCCGGGACAGGGAAAAAATGTCTCAATGGGGAACCTGGATATAACTAGCAAAGGGCTCCCTGCTCCTGCAGCTGCACGATCTGTGTACATGAGCGTTTTTTTTCACACACCATTTCTACATTTTGGTGGCCAAAAAATAATGCATTCACCTTATCTGGCCTTTTTTTGTGGTAATTTAAAGGGAGTCTGTCACCTCATTTTCACCAATATAACTAAGAGCACTGCCCCACAGAAGATTGCAGACACATCCCAGACATACCTGTGTGCACTGTGTGTCTGTATTACATGTCCAGGAAAAGTGCTTTTATTCCGCAAGAAAACAGCTCCCAAGTGACTAGCTCTGCTCCTGCAAGTGCCCAAAGCAAACCAGACTGAAAAGGGGAGGGCTGCTTTAGCTGCTCATATCTTGAAATTGGTAGCAGATTCTTTGAAAGCTGACATTCCTAGCTTTCAAATGATACCAATCACATCAGAAGATATAGCTGTTAGAAATCGAGTCAGGAGAGAAAGCTGTTTTTAGTTTCACTTTCAGCTGGGCACTTGGGAGCTGTTTTCCAGCAGAATAAAAGTGCTTTTCCTGGACATGTAATACAGACACAAAGTGTGCACAGGTATGTCTGGGATGTCAATCTTCTGTGGGGCACTGCTGTTCGTTATATACGTGAAAATGAGGTGACAGACTCCTTTTAATGTGTATGTAATGTGTAATTTTGTGGAACCTTTTTTGCTAGCATTTTTGAACGTATTTTAGAGTGAATTTACATTACAGCTGGCAATTGCCGTTATTCTGCTCCATTGTAGGAGCAGAACATTGATTTCCCATCATCCTTTCTATAGGGAAAAACACAATGAATGAATTGCTAGTGGGCAAACACACTGGGGGGGGGGGAGGATTTATGGAAATCACTGACTGTTAAAGGAATTTAGTTAGTTGGTGAACACAATTGTGCTAGGGTTGTATATTTCATTATTAGGTGGTCTCCAACCTCCTTATATCCATATCTCTTATATCTTATAATCTCTAAGCTCCATTAGATGTCACATATGCTTAAAAATAAAAATGACTCATAATCACTTGATATGTCTGTAGGAAAACAGGAACTTAGCAGAAGTTAATATACGCATATGGAATTTCCCAGATAGATGAAGTAATGTGTATCCCATTGGCTGCCATTAACACTTTTTTTGATTTGTTGTGCAATGTAAACTTATATGATTGTGATTTTGGACATATTAAAATTGATGACAAAGGGGGGTGTGATTACACCATCGTGTATTTCTAATAAAATTAGCTCCCTGGGTGTAACCAGGAGAGATCTGCATGATCAGCAATGAGACTGGATGTGCATTTCTTGTGCTGTGGCCGCACCCTCTTACCATGAAGGGGGAAATGTAACATAATTTGAACACTACAGACAACTGAGTATTAAGTCTAATTTGGGACTTATCCTAAATTACATTAACATTGTGGTGCCGAAACGGGAAAAATCCATCAGATATCCAAGGGGACGATCGTGGAAGAGCTTTGGTCATTATGGCAACTGGGAACTACACCTTCAAATACACAGGTAAGATATTTTTCTTACTTTGTGCCTTCCTACTTTTCATGACCACTGTTCGAGTATTGTCCTTTTCGGAATCTTTGAGATTTTAAAAGAACACCTCCTTGTCTGTGGTAGTATGAATGAAATGTGTCTGAAACCTAGGTGTATGATGAGAGTGATGGAGATTGCCTGTGTTTTATAATATGCCGTGATAGAAATTAAGGAACTGGGAAAAAGAGGAAGTTAGAATATCAAGAAAGAGATTTATTTCAATGCCTGCATTTAGTTAGTATTTAAAGTGCCCATCTCTGTGATATCTGCAGATACCCAACACCAACCCAATCTCTGCAAGAACTGTTTGATGTGACCGGAGTTGGAAGCCCAGGACTGGGAGGATTGGTCTGCAAGAACTGTTTGATATGAGCAGACCGATGATCCTGCAATAACTGTTTGATGTGAGCAGGTGGTGAGGCGAATCAGGGTATTCACGAGTGGTGGGAGAAGGGACGGATCCACTCTTCTCCAATGGGATCAGGCAGTCGAGAGGCTCTGAAAAAGGGGCGCCCCTCAAGGAGGGAGGTGACTATAGTGGATATCATAGAGAGAAGATGTGTCAGTATATACTGCTGCTATTAGTGATTAGGAAAAAACCCTATCTTTAAAGGAAAAAAAAATTAAGTGTTTATTAAGTTTAAGTTTTGGTTTGCTTGAGTATGCTTGGCTTCTTTCCCAGACTTTGCGGTTCATGAAAAAGAGGAAGTATGGATAATGTCTGTTTCTTTTGAAAGTAGATTTTCTACTGGAATTTAAAGTTAAGGTATTGATAATAATATCCAGGAAAAAAATTAGAATTGAGTCAAAAAAGAAAATCCACGTGGTAAATAGATGAGCTCATTCTTACATTTGATATTATGTGCACATTATTTTTCATTTTGTTTGTTTGCAAACTAAAGATTTTGTGAGTTTTATTTTATAGCCCAAATTAATGGACGTCAAGGAAGCCTGTTGTTTTTCCCAAATGTTTAATTTGGTGGGGATTGTGCCTAATCTGTTTTTTAGGAGTGAAGAAAAAGACCAAGAAATCCTAATATATTCGGCATATCTGCATAAAATATCATTTTGATTGATTCTGTGCTGAAAACTTTTCATGGAATCATGCATATATTTTGTTTGAGTTTTTATTGGAGCTCCAATGCATACTGTATTTGTTAGTGTGTGAAGTGTGTGATGGGCCCGTGTCTGTCTTTGTTTGTAATCATTATATGTTTCATGTTACACATCTAGCTAGAAATGATCAAAAAAGGAGAAGTTACATTTTGCCATACGACAGAGGGTGTGGTGAGTGACATAGAATTGTATTATACAGAGACAGCCTCTTGTGTTCCTCCCTAAACACGGATAGTGTGATATGTCACTAGAGTTGGAGAGAAAGAAAAAAATGAAATTGGTTCATTTAATTTTAACAAGTCGCATAAGCGTGCAAGTGGGAAAAATTAAGACAATAAGATTGGTTTGTTTTAATAACGTTATTAATATGTGGTATTCAGACAAGTGTGTTTATAAGAGGTCTGTAAACAAGATGATCAAATAAGTATAATAATATGTGGTTATATCAAATGGAATGTCTGAAGTAACTGTGTCACCAAGTATTTCATCTGTCAATGAAAACTAGATGATAGATAAGGTTTTCCGATCGGTTTTTATTTTCTGATTATTTTGTTTTATTTTCTGAACATGATGGGAGCATTTGATTTGTTTGAAAAAAAAAAAGTAACAACATTTGAAAAGTATTAAGAGAATTGTTTTATAACAGTCATGTGGGCTATAAACACAGAGATCTGGAGGAGATACAGCACTTTGAGCATCTTGAGTTTACAGAAGAATTTCTGCATTTTGATAAGAGGTTGAGTTACCAGACTACATAAAGGTTTAGAGGTCATATGAACTACGGAGCAAGTACATTCAAATCTGATTTGTTTATGATAACTTTGTCAAATATTGAGTTTTCTCTCATAGATGGTATAGATGGATCACACAGAAGACAGGATATGCTGTCAGTGCCTAAACTGATGTTGTCACCTAAATACCACTCCCTTCTGTAATGTGAGTACGGGAGGTAGAGCTGAAGGCACTCACTGAGGCTGGTAAGATGGTTGTGGTCAGATAACTAATATTCATATAGATTTCATATATGCCTTTGGTATCTTCCATGATTATGGTCTGATCTGGGGGAGCAGAGCTTTTGTTGGATCCATGGGAAACCCATGAAGAGTGCTGAGTGTGTGAGAGTTGTTTTATGCCCTGATGCTGTCCAGAAGAAGAAAAAAGACAACAAGTTGGGAGATTTAACTGCTATAACTGCAGACCTCCAGCCAATACCTGAAGCCAACCTAAGGTTTACGTGACTTGGCCAACCCAGGCCCAGAAGACCTCTAAAGTAAGAGCAAGGAGTGATAACAAGCCCTGGAGGGTAGGTAAAATGGTGCCTTCTCAAGTGCACTCTGCCCATTGATGATGAATTCAGCACATGGGTTGATGTATGTGTCAGGAGGAGAGATGGTGGGAATTCCAGGGGTCCAGCAGCGCTGCCACCAGGTTTGTCCAAGGTTACATGTGGGCCTATAATAATGTTGGAAGAACTTTGAGAGTTCCAGAAAGGCATATACCTAGGCCATCTTGCCTATTTCAGAGATTGCAGATGGACTGCATTAGGTTTCCAAAGGTGGGGCAGCATGAATATGTCCTTGTCTATGTTGATCTATTTTTCAGGAAACACCTGGCCTGTAGTAAAAGCAAGAGTAACAGAAGATACTGGCTGAGGTAGTAAGTAGAGGACTACTGGATGTAGAGCACTTGACACTTTTTGTCTTTCCTAAAGTGGTAGGAGCCCTTATAGGTCAGCTCTGACTGTTGAACATAAACATGTGTGTGATTCCTTTTTAGATCTGGACTCAAAGACTAGTACCTAGTTCATATAAAAGAAAAGTTTGGATCCCAGATTTGATGGTCCCTAATGAGTGCTGTGTTCACCATTCCAACATTGGTGAAGCCAAACATATTTACATTGATAATATACTTAATGCTTATGAAGTTTGCCAAATAATGAGAGATTATAGAATTAGCAAATAATCCACACAGTGAGAGGAAAGGTGGTGTGGACTCACTTGGATATGGTTTAATCAGGATTGGATTATTGAGTAAAGTCTGAGTATTACATCTTTGCCCCATTATGTTCATTATGTTGTAATTTGTGTCCTAACTTCACTAACAAAGGTTTAAACAGATTTAACAAAAACTGGCTGGTCTATAACATACTGAAAGAATAGCAACCCACTTGGCAAGTATCGAGCAATCGAAAAATGATGTGTTATGTGAAACGGATGCATATAGATGGCTGCCACCTCACCGCTCAGTGGTCTGCACCTTAGCTAACCATCCCTGAGTTTGAAGAAAGAAAAGAGGTCCTTTATAGGTTCCATTATAACGTGTACCGGAGCAGATTTTATTGAGGAAGGAAAAAAGATCATACTATGCACATGTCATGATAAGGATGGTATGGTTTGGGTGGCTGCTGAAGTGGAGTATACTAAGAGGTTAAGGGAGATTTATAGAGACGCTAATTCTAAGAAAGAATTGTCCATTGATTAGACTGATTTGCTGTGTTGACTGAACCCAATTAACTGATTTAGTTAAGTAAAATGATAGGTTGATGGTTGATGCTCTATTTGTAAAAGGATACTAAATTTGTTGTTTCTGATTAAATTGGCAGTAAGGTCAGAAAGAAGATATTATCATCATCACCTGACTTTAATAATAACCTGTATACTGAATGTGAATCATGGAGAATCTACAAAAGAGGAATATACATATATACATCAATCCAGCCTATGAATACTAAACCTGACGATTCAGATGAGAACTAAGACATCGTAGACATGACAACTTTGAACTCTGATGATTATTGGACATTTTGCCTCGCTTCTGATTGTGCCCCTGTGCTGTGCAGGGAATAACTTGGAATAACTTAAAGGAAAATGCAGGGAAAAAATGCTGAGTGTCCAGTGGAGTCTACCATAGATGATGAATGGCTTATCAGCCCTGATCTGGGGAATCCAGTCAGAATGTAGTTATTGGGGGAGTCCTCTGGATACCTAAGCAGGCTGTGTACAAGAGGAGGAAGACACTTATTTACTTGTGTCTCCTTCTCCATCCCTTGAACAAGAATGATATATATATATATATCATATAAGATATAGGATCTGCATTGATGATATAGGGTCTGTTCTGATCGATACCCCTCAGATTAATGGATGGCCCATAGGCCCTGGTTTGAACTGAATATAGTCAATTGGGAAACTCTCTTTAGACTATTAGCAAATTGTATTCAAGAGGAGGAAACTGTTAAAGGAATTTAGTTAGTTGGTGAACACAATTGTGCTAGGGTTGTATATTTCATTATTAGGTGGTCTCCAACCTCCTTATATCCATATCTCTTATATCTTATAATCTCTAAGCTCCATTAGATGTCACATATGCTTAAAAATAAAAATGACTCATAATCACTTGATATGTCTGTAGGAAAACAGGAACTTAGCAGAAGTTAATATACGCATATGGAATTTCCCAGATAGATGAAGTAATGTGTATCCCATTGGCTGCCATTAACACTTTTTTTGATTTGTTGTTCAATGTAAACTTGTATGATTGTGATTGGACATATTAAAATTGATGACAAAGGGGGGTGTGATTACACCATCATGTATTTCTAATAAAATTAGCTCCCTGGGTGTAACCAGGAGAGATCTGCATGATCAGCAATGAGACTGGACGTGCATTTCTTGTGCTATGGCCGCACCCTCTTACCATGAAGGGGGAAATTTAACATAATTTGAACACCACAGACAACTGAGTATTAAGTCTAATTTGGGACTTATCCTAAATTACATTAACACTGACCAAAACACTGGGGTGTCAATGAGGCATAATTGTCAAAAATAGCACTTAAACGTATTGGCCACTTTCTGAAGAATTGTGACTTGATATTACTGAAGTATTCCTTTAAAATTCTACAGTTCAACAGATTTTTTTTGGTCTCGTTTCCTTAATTAATAGGTAAAGCTTGCCATCTAGTGGCCGTTATGGATAACTGCAATAGTAGAAACAAAGTAAAATAATGTAGCATCTATGCCACCAAACAAGGCAAATTATTATAATTTCAAGCTCATCAGACTTCCATTAATAACGATTCAATAAAAAGGTAGGGGTTGGTAATCGTCTAGAAAAGTTTCACTGCTTCTTAGTAATACACTGCTGTAAAATTCTATACATTTACCATGGCGCCAAAATATTCTGCTTGTAATTTCACAGAAAGGTATTTCATTCATTTCCTAGGGCTTGTGCACACAAATGTGGAACCCGCATGAAGTCTAAGCCTGTTCAATAGTTCTTCTTTTCACTGTCAAAATGGAAAATACAGACACGGCTGTGTGTGACGTCCGTGTTGCATCCATTTTTTTGCGGATCTATTGTAGTAATGCCTATCCTTGTTTGCAAAATAGACAAGAATAGGACATGTTCTATCTTTTTTGCGGAGCTACGAAAGGGACATACGGATGCAGACGGCACCTAGCGTGTTGCCGACATGAAATGAATGGGTCTGCATCCTATCTGCGAAAAATGCGGATCGGATGCGGATCAAAAATACGGTTTTGTGAACAAAGCCTAATACTGTAGAAGTAAGGTCATGCAAAGACACATAGCATTATACATTAGTATAAGGGCTCATGCATATCCTTTTTTTTTTTGCAGAACTGCTCATTTCAATGGGTCCGCAAAAAAACAAAACGGATGTTACTCTGTGTGCATTCCATTTTTGTACTGCAAAAAAATAGAACCTGTCATATTATTGTCTGCATTACGGACAAGAATTGGACTGTTCTGTTAGGGGCCAGCTGTTCCGTTCCGCAAAATACGGAATGCACACGGACGTCATCCGTACATACAGTCGTGTACATGAGCCCTAATGCAGTGCGTTCCTGTGAAAGGAGCAGTGTCCATAACGGAATCATGCTCACGCACACAGCATGATTTCCGCACAGGACACGCCTTATTGTGGATCGCACACACAGCATGATTTCTGCACAGGACACGCCTTATTGTGGATCGCACACACAGCATGATTTCCGCACAGGACACGCCTTATTGTGGATCGCACACACAGCATGATTTCCGCACAGGACACGCCTTATTGTGGATCGCACAAACAGCATGATTTCCGCACAGGACACGCCTTATTGTGGATCGCACACACAGCATGATTTCCGCACAGGACACGCCTTATTGTGGATCGCACACAGAACCATTCATTTCTACGGAACTGTTAAGAAAAAAAAAAAAACTGCACATGGATGTTATCTGTCTGCTGTTCTCTTCTGTATGTCCCACAAATTATAGAACATGTCGTATTCTTGTCAATTTTGCGGATAAGAATAGCCACTTTTATTAATGGGGCTAAGAAATATGTGGACAAACAGAAGGTATCTGTATTTCACAGATCTGCAATTTGATGATCGGATACAGTCCTATGCATGAAGCCTAAGCAATAGCATATGCAATTTGACTGGCAAAAAGGAAAATAGAGACACGGCTGTGTGCATCAAGCCTATGTAACAGCTTTCCTCTATACTATACAAAAGGAAAATATACAACATAAATATAACATTTTTTTAACCAGTTCAAGACCAAGACAGTTTCTGCCGCACATAATTAGACACAATTTTTTTTTAAAGCTTCAAAAGCAAGTGGTTTTTTTTTTTAAATTTTTGTTAGTACCACAAAGCAGGGTGGATAAAAATCAATGTTTTTTTTTTTAAAAAAATCAAAAAAATCGGATTTTTTTGATTTAAATAGGATTTTTTTTAATTTAAATCGGATTTTTTTGATTTAAATCGGATTTTTTTCAATAAACTGCTTTTTGATGAAAATATTTTACCATCCAAAGGTTCTTCCATCATGAGATAAAGCTGAGTTGTTTAACTCAGTAGAATAAAGGCTATATATGTGTAACATTCACAATGCCATGCTCTTCCAGAGGTTTCTGTAGGATTAGTGGGCAGTTTCTCTCCTATATTATCACAGACGCTCGCTTTACTTCAGTGCCAAGTCCAAGAAGTTGATCTACAGAGGACAGCAGGGACAGTAGTATTTAAGTTTTTCATGTGTTGGCTGGGCTGACAGTCTAAGTTTCTTAAAATATACGCTATATATATTTTGTTTAGCCAAATTAGTTAACAAACATGGATGTTTGTTTAAGCAAATAACTTATGCTGTAATGTTATTGTTTCAGTTGAATAAATCTATTTAAATTGTTATTAAGGTCAGGATTATTTTTCTCCTTCCTAAGTACAACAGAACAGTGGTGTCCAAATATGAATGATTAACCCATTAAACTGGGGAGAAAAAAGTAATATAAAAAGTGATTCTAAAAATCTTCATCTACTTGCATGTTAAAGTAGCAAGAACTAGTTTAGGTAGAAACTTTGATTTAAATCACCGATTTAAATCAAGCCTTACTGACTAGTGATTTAAATCGTGCTTTAAATCAGTTAGATTTAAATCAAATCCACCCTGCCACAAAGTGTAACTAAAATTATTTTTAAAATTTCCCCCCTTCCGTTGTAGTTGTTTTGAATCATGCAGACATAAAACCTGTTCTGGATGGCGGCTTTTTTCACTCATTGACATACATTGGGGCGGACTGGGAACTTAAAGAAGAACCCCCGCAAAAAATTTTATTCCATGTCCTGCTAGAAATGTACATGATGTAATCTGTAGTGAATGTCATTTTCTTACCAGTAGCTGAATTTTTGAGTTATATCATCCTGAAGTTTCTTATCTATGTCATGTAACTAGGAATTAGACCCACCAACTCACACATAGACTTATGTGTGGACAGGAAGTCTAATTTTCTATGCATTCCTATGGGAGCCTCAGTTTCAGTCTCATAGGAATGAATAGAGAAGTGAATGGCTTGCTGTCCTGGGTCAGTTGGAGGTCAGGGAGTTGGTCACATGACCCAGCTACAATAAGAAGAGAGTGGAAACTCTCAATTTCAGCCTCTGATAAGAAAATTAAATTCACTACAGATTATATCATGCACCTTTCTAACTTCTTTAAAGTGGCCCTGGAAAAAATACTAAAAGTGGCCCCATTTTGTAGTTGGGTCCAAATTGATGGAAAATAGGGCCAGCTTTACCATATTGTGGCACATTATACCACCCCAACAGAGCCAAATACCACAGTCCATCACAAAATACATCCCCAAAAACTTCCACTGGCCAGTTGTGAGGAGGGCTTAGGCGGCCCGCTGGTCATTGGCCCACTGGGAAATCTCTCTGTAAGGTCTGTGGCCAATCCACCCCTGGTCATACAAGAGCTTTGGAGGAGGCCATTTTAACATTACTTTTTTTTCTCTTGCTGATTTCTCCTATAATATATTAATCCCAGTTATAGGGGAATAAAGCCAGAGCATTCCTACAGAGCTGATCTGGGACTCCACCAGCTCCTGGTGATCACGATTGCTGGGACAGGAGCAGAACGTGTGATGGCTTTTTCTCATTGAGCACCGTGTATATAACAATGGGGACGGCAAATACGGTAATGAACCATCTTTACATTCACTGACAACTAACTCCCCGCTTCTGGAAACTCTATAAGAACCTTTAGAAACTTCCATGCAGAGTCATTTGCTGACACATTGATAGTTGGCTGGTGGTCCGCCAGTGGGTAGTCTGACATTCATGGGATCTGATGGTTTCCAAATGATTAAATATTCTGGATTCTCAATTTTGCTATATGGCATGGGACTGCTGCCGCCAATCACTGTCCTCAGCAGTCTACCATGTACATACACCTGAATTTCACCACTGCAGTTTGTATACAAGCAGAGGCAGGAGGACCAGATCGGTGGCACAGATCATGGTGCTGGAGGGAAAAAAAAAAAAAAAAAAAAAAAAAAAAAAAAAAGCAATTTTTTTTTTATTTAGTACATTTGGTGACTTGTCCGAGATTTTTATTATCCCTTAAAACCTATGTACATCTTTGAAGTCAATTTTTTTTATAACTGATTTATTTGTATTTCGAACTAGTAAAAATTAAGCATCATTTGGTTTCTACATTTCACAGTATATAGTAGCTGCAGAAGACTGTTCTGTGATAAATCCAATAGCATCCCTCTGACCTCATCGAAGCCGATTTCTGCCCAAATCAAGGTAAAATCTGGATTTGGCCATAAAAGATCTTAGAAGAGGGTTCCACAAAGGTCATAGCTGTGCAAGGGAAAAAAAGTTGAGGTTAAAAGAAGGCTTTTTAACGATTAATCAAGGAAAATAAAACTTCCAGTTAAAGACAAATTCCCATTAACGGGGAAATGAACACCCGGCACCCTCTCTTTTCAGATGCAGATCTGTCAGCTCCCAGGCTCCTTTTCTTCCATCCAAGATGGATACCCAGCTTTTCAGACTACCACATACACACTGTGCATAGGTAGTCCTAGAAAGTCCTGCTGCCCACTGCTCACACAAGGGCAGGGCTGGACAATCAAGAAGAGTCTTGGGACTACCAAATGCACAGAATACATCAGGAAGCCATTGTGAAAGACAGAAGAGGCGCCCAGGAATATACAGATCTGCAGCCGAAAAGATGAAACAGAGGTCACCATGTAAGTGATGTGCTCCCTAGCTAATGTGATTTATATTAAAAAAATATATATATGAATTAGAGGGTTGCTTTATCTTGAAGGATTCCGAAGGAAAGTGTCTCAGTAAATGAAAATCTAGTCAAACTAAAGGAAAATTCTTAATGGAAGAAGGAGAGGACAATCTGGAGAAGTACATGTATAAAAGGAGTAAATGTTGTGAGAACACGACTCACTTTAAGGGCTTATTCACATGGCCGTTCTGTGCATTGGGGGCCGTAATTTGCCATCCCCAATGCACAGACAACATCCGTGCGGCTGCCGTAACAGATCCAGGCCCATTCAACTTGAATGGGTCCGTGATCCAACCAATTTGCAAAAAAAATAAAAATAGAACCTGCTCCATAGCGCTTCCGTGGGGTTCTGTGCCTCCGTTCCGCACCAACCTTCCAAATTGTGAACCCATTCAAGTGAACTGGTCCGCGGGATGCACGCGGCTGGTGCCACATATTGCGGACCCCGTTTGCAGCCCGCAATACGGGCATGGCCGAACAATGGCCGTGTGCATGAGGCCTAACTCCAAGGATCTAGACAATCTACTTGCTGTTTTTTTAACCTATCATTTTAGACAGAACGTACAGAAGTACTACAGAGACATACATAGGCACTTCCCGTGCTGCTGTATGGTGCCTCTGATAATGGGGGTCCCTACTGTAGAACTATTCTTCCCTTAAAGCAATGCTCCTACTGGAAAATACCTCTATAATACAGTTTCCAGTGGAACATAACACAATCTTCTTTTGAAGTCAGATGCATGAAGTAAGGTCCTATAGACATCTATGTACATCTGCTGGGAGCAGTCATATTGTATTGTGCATGAAACCATGTTTTCATCAACCTCTTATAATAATTAATTTTGTAATGTATTTCATATACCTTTACTGCACTTATCTTCTGTCCTGGGCTGTGGTCACATGACCATGTCCATGCAGCTCTCTTATTTCCTGTGAGGTTATGTGTAAATAGGGGAGTGTCTATGTAACTAGCTGGTGGGAGGAGCTATACACTAGCTGGGTGTTGTTGTGGCAGTAATAGTGGAGTGTCTATGTAACTAGCTGGATGGGAGGAGCTATAAACTAGCTGGGTGGTGTCAGGGGCAGTGATAGGGGAATGTCTATGTAACAAGCTGGGTGGGAGGAGCTATAACTAGCTGGGTGTTAGGGGCAGTGATAGTGGAGTGACTATGTAACTAGTTGGGTTGGAGGAGCTATAACTAGCTGAGTGTTAGGGGCAGTGATAGGGGAATGTCTATGTAACTAGCTGGGTGGGAGGAGCTATAACTAGCTGGGTGTTAGGGGCAGTGATAGTGGAGTGACTATGTAACTAGTTGGGTTGGAGGAGCTATAACTAGCTGAGTGTTAGGGGCAGTGATAGGGGAATGTCTATGTAACTAGCTGGGTGGGAGGAGCTATAAACTAGCTGAGTGTTAGGGGCAATGATAGGGGAATGTCTATGTAACTAGCTGGGTGGGAGGAGCTATAAACTAGCTGGGTGTTGATAGATGCTGCCCTATGACTGCCCCTATGTAACTAGCTGGGTGGGAGGGTGTTAGGGGCAGAGATAGGGATTTCCCTTTGGGCAGTTTTGATAAATTATGCCCAAATCGTTCACCTTAGAATTTTGGGATTGCTATAGTTATGTGGTATAGACAGAACAGAACTATTAGAAAAAAAAATCTATAATACAGCCAGGCTTCTTGCACTGCTATAGCTATTACTTCCTATGCCTACTTCACTATTGGGTTTGGGGAAAAGAAATGTGCACAGAGAAAGCGCAAACAGAAACAGGGTATACATGAGTGATATGTATGTTTACTCGTCTCCTTTGTTACGGCGCTGGCTGATGTGAGATCAATGGTCTGTGGACTAGATAAAAAAAAAAAAATCATAATTGATTATCCTTTGTTTTGTCACTGCCATTACTTAAATATAACTGAAATGGACCTGTATAATTTGGGTACCGTAAGTAACAGTAAGTTTTTAAGTTTATTGATAGTTCAGTTTAAATGGTCCCTAACAACTTTGCAAAAAGCAATAGTACAAGCGACCATAAGAAACTTTAGAATATATGTTATCAGAGAGAAATGTCTTGTTATAGAATTATCAGCTGTTTCTTTAACTCCCTTTTCTAAAATGACTTTGTCTTTAAAAATCATGAGAAATCTGTCTTGATTAGATCATCCCATACAAGTATATGGAAAGTGGAGGAGCGAGCAGAAAGCGAGCGAGACACACAGACAGAGAGACTGCATAGCTAAATTGACAGTTCCTGTCTCAGCCCAAGAGCTATAATCACAACCATACTGGCGAGTACCTCTCTGTAATGTCCTCCATAGAGATGAGCGAATATATTCGTAAAGATTCGTTATCCACACGGATATTTGCGTACTCGTAAGTATTCGTTACTCGGCCGAGTAGCGTGTGAAATTCGTGTTTTTTTCTTAAACTCCTCCCTGCATGTTTAGCGCCTATTTCTTAGCCAATAAACATGAAGGGAAGCATGGGGGACCTCCTGCCATGACCTACTAAGTTTTCTACGTGTTTAGGAGTGATTGGCTGCCTGCATCAGGTGACGTGCTATTATATATATGCGTACGCCTGGGGCTCGGATCACACACCTTGTGGTTTTAGGAAAGGGAAAGAGTGTGTGTGTGATAGGGATAGCGAAAGCGTACGAAATAGGAGAATATTCGTTTCTATTAGGCAGGGAACTGCATTTGTGAAATCTGAGTTGATCTAAACATAAGTGATAAATCCTGACACACATGACTATTAACTTCTATTAGATCGTAATCACCCAGCTTTCTTAGAGTCCTGATTAACAAGTTGTCATTCAAAAATCTCAGAAAGTTGAGCTTCTCTATGCTTGCAAGTGGTAATGGTTTCACTGTCTTGAATTCATACTCAACAGCGTATAGAGTAAATTATACGTAGCAATAGCGTACGCTTTATCGGACAAGGTCCTGTCGCCCCTTGCACTGTCTCTGCCTGCTCCATGCATGCTGCCCCTGGTGTTCCCTATCCATTTCCGTGGTGTTTCCATCACTTTCAGAGGTTTTCAGGTGTTTAGGCCAGTGATTTTCAACCAGTGTGCCTCCAGCTGTTGCAAAACTACAACTCCCACCATGCCCTTCTGTAGGCTGATAGCTGTAGGCTGCCTGGGCATGATGGGAGTTGTAGTTTTGCAACAGCTGGAGGCACACTGGTTGAAAATCACTGGTTTAGGCAACCTTGCCTGCAAAGAACTTGGGTCCCCTGCAAAAATGCTCGTATCTCCCATTGACTTCAATAGGGTTCGTTATTCGGTACGAATATACAAACTTTTGGAAAAGTTCATACCGAGTACCGAGCACACGAGCATTTTAATATTCGCTCATCTCTAGTCCTCCATGATCCTGAGGCTGCATCTGAGTAAGTAAGAGAAGGTTACAAAGCAGATTTTCCTCTACTTTCTGTGTGCAGCGGATGGGAGCGAGTCTCCACCCATTAGATCTGGGAGAACTGCAAACTAGAAACTTAGTATGCATAGGAAAATTGCTAAAAAATGCCAGATACACGTTATAGTGGCCGGAAATAGTGTTATTCCTCATGTACATACACTGTACTATTGATAAAGGCAAAGTTTGTTGAAATGTTAGGTACGCTTTAAATATACCGTCATATAACTGCTAGATAACCAAAGTACATTAAATCTGTAGGAAATAAGAACACGTTTAGTGATATATTACTATTTTATTAGAAAAAAACAAGCTATAATACAGCCAGGCTTCTTGAACTGCTACAGCTATTACTTCCAACATCTGTGCAGCTGGTTAGCGTTTCTTCCATGTGAATTTTCTGCGGGCACCCTCCTGGCCTGGTTTTTTCCGTTCCCTGTTGCGTGGATCTACAGTGAGTAATCCAGCTAAAAGAAAGAGTTACAAGTCAGAAAGATGGAAAGAGACAAGAACCGCTCAAACTATACAATTCAGGAAAATTTAGCACAGCTTGTTAGCAAAGTGCTGCTCACTCTCACCAGAACACGACAGTGATTTCCTCTGTCTGCCAACTAGCCCCACATAGCGAAGTTGCTGGATGTTAATCAGCTGCTATGGCAGCCTGGGGCCTTCTGAAGACTCCCAGGCCTGCCACTGTAAGCTGCCTATTAAAGTGAATCTGTGACCAGGGCATTCAGTGTTAAACCAGGCACAACGCCCTGTAGGGCTAGCCAAGCTGTATGTAATGATACGTTTCAGCTGCACATGAGCAGTTAAGTGCACCAATGGTGGCCCGATTCACTCTAGCACTCACACACTAGCTCTTCCTACTTCCTCTGCCTGCCCCTCCCTCTCCTTGATTGACTGGACCAGGTTCCTGCATAGCCATCTTGCCTGGCCCTGTCATTCAACTGGTATCACCGTGTCCAAAGAGGTCCAACTATTAAAATAGAAGAGTATTTATAAGTCAAGATCAAAGTCATAAAAAAAATTATCAAAATGAATCACCATTTTTGGTCACCCCCAGACAAAAACTGAATTAAAGGTGATCAAAAATGTATATGGGCTCCAAAAGTTTTTCCCACAAAAAGCAAATCCTCAAATAGCTGGAAATATATATAAAATGTTATGGCTGTCAGAATATGATGATGCAAAGAATATTTTGTTTTTGTTGAGGTTTATATATTTAAATAGGAAACGTAACAAAAACTATATAAATTTGGTATCGCCATCATTGTACTGACCCACAGACAGGCTCAAACTGGCCTACAGGGGTACATGGGAATCCCCCGGTGGGCCCCTGAGTAAAGTGGGCCCCTAGTCTCCCACCTACTGCACAAGTGGCACATAACACAGTAGACTTACTGCACTACATACATATATATTAAATGTACAACACCTCAACCAGCCTATGTTCATGTAAAAACTTGTTAGATTATTATATTTGAATGTATCCGTATGGTGGGCCCCCAAAATAAATTTTACTGGTGGGCCCTAGGCCCCCCCGTCCGACACTGCACACAGAATAAGTGATTCTGCCAGTGATTTTTAGCAGAGAATACCGTAAAGACAAAAACTGTGATGGCACCTTGTCTAGGGTTTTTCCCCTAAAATGTTTTCTTTAAATAAAAATGTTGGCCCCCCCTCCCCAGCCAGATCTTGTCCTGAGGTGCCGATGGGTGACATTGAGAGCACTCTTCCTCTTTTAAACTCACTTGATGCCACAGTTACCAGACATGAGACATGTACACTAATAAAGATCAGGGTGAGCCCTGGCACCAACATCTCCGGGAATCCAGAGGATGCCATTTCACATACTAAGGGCTCAAGCACACAAACGTATTTTCTTTCTGTTCCGTTTTTTTGCGGACCATATGCGGAACCATTCATTTCAAAACCCACAAAAAACCAGGAGGTACTCCATATGCATTCCGATCCGTATGTCAGCTTGCAAAAAGCTAGAACATGTCCTATTATTGTACACATTACGGATAGGACTGTTCTATAAGGGGTCAGCTGTTCCGTAAAATACGGAGTGCAGGCGGACCGCAAAATATGCATGAGGCCTAATAGAAACTGTCATGTCCAGTCAGACGTGAACAGTAAGAGTAATGAGAAGCAGCTAAGCTTTATATAGGGAAGAGCGGACAAAAAAAACTGCACAGATAAAGGGAAAAATTCTGACATGAAGTATTGTGCCTAAAAATGGACTAAACAACATGTACCGATAAATATGTCTTACTGGTGAAGCAACTGTAAAGTATTCATCATGTGGCTTTAATTGCATCACTACATTACCTTGTCGCATGGCCTCCATTTCTTTTTCAGAGACAAAACTGAGCAGGGCCCTTGATATGGCTAATCGGATAGCTCCGGTTTGTGCTGATCTTCCACTACCCGTCACTGTACATTCTGTATCGTGCTTCATCAATCGGTCTAAAAACTGAAACGGGAACATGAGTTGCTCCCTAAAGAAAAATAAAAGAAAGAATAAGAAAGGTGACCACGGAAGTACAATCCTCAACCACGGTTTCTGCTTAAAAAAAAAAAAATCACAGAACAGTAAGAACAGTAATTAACCCTTTTAGTAAACAGAATTATGGATGTAATCAAAGTTTCATTTACAAGTCTACATAAGGAACTAAAAAAGGGTAAAATACAAGACAAACATTAAACAGATGCATCATACACAAAAAAGACCCAATACAGGAACAATGCTTAGAGACACATGGATTGTATTAGAAAGATATTCTGCTAATGAATACTAGGGTCAAAGAATTACTGATGACATTGCCAACACATTAGATAATGCCGTTCATGTCGGAGATCGGAGTACCCATCTTACACAGTGGTCAGGGTGGCTGGAGTTATAGAAACAACTGAGTAGGCTGTGCTGGTTTCATAACTCCCACCGCTGTTCTGTAATTCAGGCCACCCTGGCTGCTGATGGCCACTATGATGGGCACTATCATTTCAGCAATGAAAGGCTTTGTTAGAAGCTGTGACATGCTACCAGAGATCTGCCACTCCTAGCTCCTTGCTGAATCTCACACTCGACAATTTTTCATTGAACATTTTGTCATTTTTTTTCTCACTGAGAAACTCATCTGTGTTATTTATGTTGTTGCACAGTAACACAAGGAACCTGTTCTGGCCTCTGTGCTTCAAATCAAGTAGTATTCCCTCTTGTTTCCAATAGGGGATGCTAAGAAGACACGCACTGAAGCAGAAAACGTGCCATCATTGCATCTGGAGGTGTTTAAAGACTAAAGTACAATACAAGAACCAAATAAAATGTTGGTCTGTACGTTATGGACCACTTTCACATGGCCATATTATGCATCTGGATGAGACTAAGCCTGTTCAAATCTCATAATATAGACCCAAAAACTTGCGCATATTAGCCTCATGCACATATATTCGGTCCAAGTTGGATCCGCATATTTTTGCAGATCAAGGGCAGACCCATTCATTTTTATAGGGCTGCAAAATGCAGGCAGCACATGGATGTCATCTGTGTGCTGTCCACATCCATTTGTTTTGCAGATAAGAAAAGACATTTTTTAAAATAGCGTGGAACGCATACGCCTGGTGTTTTGCGGATTCGCTGTTTGCGGACCAGAAAAAACATATGGTTGTGTGCATGTATCCTGATGTTTATGGGATAGCAGCTGAAGGCTGAAACTGCCTCATTCCTCTATTCTATCTAACATCCTCACCCTCTCAATTTCTGTTCTCAGTTTTCAAATTTTCATAATTAGTGAAAATGGACTTTCTAGGTTCCTTTTACAAACCAGGGTCGTGAATTTTTTTTGTCCACTAAATGCAAGTTCACAAGGTTCTCTGTACACTATAAGTGATGCTGCCGTTGCCATAATGACCCCTCTTCTATGACATCAATCATTCATGCCGTACATTATACTGTGAAATATCACTAGGATATGCCATCACTTACTAGTTAATAGGGGTCTGACTGCCAGGACTCTTACTAATGGGTCCGCATCTATTCCGCATTATTGCAGAATAGATGCGGCCCCATTCACCTCTAATAGAGCGGGCAGCCGCAGCACGGAGCCAGCTCCGTGTCACTTCTCTGCATGAAAAAAAAAACATGTCCTATACTTGTCCGCAACAGCCGACAAGTATAGGCATTTTCAATGGGGTGCCCGGCCGTGTGTTCCGAGCGTTGCGGAACACACGCCGGGCGGCACCAGCTTCAGCTAAAGATACAGTGTAAAAACTACCATAGACTAGATATCATTTTGGCGACTTCTGTACAGCTCATTAACATGCAGGCATTTCATTATTCCCTGTGGTGCTCAGGGCCAATAGTGTACACAGCACTTTGGAAACTTCCATTTGAGGAGCCAAAGCGAAGGAGTTATAGGCCCTGGTGTGTTACATGATCCTAGTAGCACCACTGTATCAATTATGAAAATGTGTCACTTCAAGTAGCTGAACAGTGAATTGAACCAAAATTAAAAATATGAAAACATTATCCAAATTATTTCACATCATTGTCTCTCATTAACACATAGCTTATACATAAAACATGCATAAATTCTCTACCTGTCTTGAAGTACTGTAAAATAATCCAAATACTCCTGTCCATTGATGGTGATTTTTCCTTTTCCTTGGTCCCGTACTATAGCTGTTGCCACTGCCGTTTTCCTCATTCCTACAAGTAATAACATACAGTACATGAGTAGTGCCATTATGTTACAACATACCCAAAGGCATGTAAGGTAACCACCACAAAAACACTTTACTGGATTTTTAGACACTTTTTTAATACTCAAAACTAGTGTCGAGCGAAGAAAGCTTCCAGACGCTTGTTTCAAAACTTGAGAATAATACTGTACAGAGATCCATGTTGAGAAGCAGAATCTGAGCTCTGTGCGATTGCAAGGTCCTGGCAGTGCAGTAGGGTAGAAGCAAAGTGTGCTGTATGTGTATGTTGTGTACATTGTCTGCTCCATTTTCTATCCAGTTTCTTCTGAAACAGCTTTAAAAGAGCAAAAATTGGCCAAAAGAAGGCAGCGCTTATGGGGTGAATATGTAAAGAGGCAGGTTCCCTCGTAAGGGTATATATTCTGCTCACCTGTGTATGTTGTGCAAATTGGCCATAACTCCAGTAATCATTTGGAATGATGAGGAGACGGTCGGTGGAGCTGATGTTATCCTGAACTCCAGAGGCGGAAGCCGATCAGCCAACGGAGTGGACGAAGCTCAAGGAGAAAGACACTGGTGGACTGCTTGGGTCTCATTTTTGGATGATTGGCCTAAGAATCTTTATGGCTCTTTACTTGTCTATATGTATAGCTGGACCCTTATGATCTTATTGAGGGTATTTGTACTTGTTTTTTCCCTATTCCCACTTTTGATTGGTTTTTATAACAATAATTGTTTTAGACTTGAGATTGGTACCCCAAAACGTGTTGTCTATCTAAACACATCAATAAAAGATTCATGGTTCTCATCTAGTCCAGTTGTGTTTTGCACCCACCAGCTATCATCCAAAAGTGAGACTCAACTAGGCCACCAGTGTCTTTCTGATTGAACAGCTTTGAAAAGGGCAACTCTTCTTTCTTCCTGTGTTAACGCCATTGGATTCTTTAGGTCTGGCGTTTCTCACTGTGGCAATGGCATGGGGCACAGTGGCTGGCAATGGGATGACAAAGGATAAGAAGTGAGAAACAGCAGACCTCCAGAATCCCAGCTAATACACTAAGAAGAAGAGCTGCTCCTTTTAAAACAGTTTCAGAAGACACTGGGGCAGATTTACTAATCCTATAGATGGCATAAACTTAGACCGGCTTCTAGACTTGCACCAGATTTATCACAGGCTGGATGACAAATGATGCAGGGACAGACATTTTTGTTTATCTGTATACCAATTACTGGTTGGTTTACTTTGAGAAAGAATTCAACGCTAGAACTGTGGTACAAAATGGCCGCTCATAGGCCACACTCCTTTCCTGCAAAGTCATGCCTCTTCCTGCTAAGCTCCACCCACCTTTATAGTGGGAAAAAAAAAATCATAGAAACCCCGGCTGCACCAAAATGCACCACTTTTTAGGCACATTCTAGAGGCAGATACATTGGTAAATGTGTGCTGGGAGTCGGACCTCATTGATCAAATATTGAGGACCGATCCTGAAGATAGGTTATTAATATATATTATCAGGAAAAACCCATTTACTCTTAGGAATCAATGATTCCTATTCTTACAGAGATTTAGCAAAGGAAAAGCATTTAAACTAGGTGCAAATTGGTGTGAGAGTGCTTATATAGCCCTTAAGAAATATTTGAGAAAGATAATGTCGAAAGCCAGTCAGGGCCTGAGGTGGAAGTCTTCTTAGGGTGTGAACATGTCCCAAATAGGCTGGTATTGTATGTCACCATTACATGTGTATATCATACTGAATTGCTTTTGCTGTTGATACTTGGCCATCTGGATTATTTTTTGCACTGGGCCTTGACTCCCCATTTGGGATGATTTTTGGATCATGTGAAGATTTAATTTTACTTCACCAAATTTCCAAACTTTTATGAAATATAAACCAAGCAATAAACTATGGACATCAATCATTAATTAATTGTCTATCAGAAAAAATATTGGCAGGTGTTGAGGAGCTTGGTGAAAATAAATAAAAAAATCCAGGAGGACATGATCTTCATTGGATCCTGATTTTCTTTGTAACGTTAGTAGGAATTTTTACAATGCAGCTGTATGTGATTTATATGGCTTAACAGAAAGATGTCTTAGCCTTAAAACTGTTCCACAAATGTGACGTAAAATTTAGTCTCCAAGTAAGCCATCCAAAGGTTGGTATAGTGTTAAACAAAGGTGTCTGTCCCTCCACCAGAATTATCATTCAGGCTGAGCCATTGTGATAAATCTGGTGCAGCTCTAGACAGCTAAGGGCATTTACTAACGTCTTTAAGTGGCGTAAAAAAGTAGCAAATTATGGCACACGCCATATATGCACAATAATCTGCGACTTTTGTAGCTTCTTGATACTTTTCTAAAGTGGTGATAAAAGGGTGGGGCTTAATTTGAGATGTGGGGCTCAGCACTGCCTGCTGGATTTACTATAACTGGTGTAGGTAAAGCCGAAGACTACACCAGCCGCTGGCTAGCTTAGACTTCAGTTTTTGGCGCATGGACTGTCAGAGAGGTGCCTAATTAATTAAGAGGCATCTGATAATAAATTAGACTGACTCCTGCGCAGGGGATCAAGACTGGTGTATAGAAACGCTATTCTTTATAAATGTCCCTCAGTCTGTCAAAATTTACACCATCTAGAGGATTAGTAAATCTGCCTCACTGTCATTAACCCTTTCACTCCCAGGGGTTTTTTCGGTTTTGCGTTTTTGTTTTGCGCTCCCTGCCTTGATACAGCCATAACTTTTTTATTTTTCTGTTCACATAGCTGTATGATGACTTGTTTTTTGCGGGACAAGTTGTACTTTCCAACGCCACCATTTAATATTGCATATGGTGTAGTGGGAAGCGGGAAAAAAAATTCCAAATCGGGTGAAATTCCAAAAACGCAATTCCGCCACAGTTTTACAGGTTTTTTTTTTTATTTATTTACGGCGTTCGATGTGCCTTAAAACTGACCAGTTTCTTTTATTATACTGGTCAGTACGAATCCGGTGATACCTAATATGTATAGTTTTTCTTGCATTTTGATAGTGATAAAAAAAATTATAAAGTTGGACATTTTTTTCATTTTTTTTTCAGTTCTTGACCCCGATAACTTTTTGGTATTTATGTGTATGGAGCTGTATGGGGGCTCATTTTTTGCGGGGCGATCTGAACTTTTTATTGATACCATTCTGGGGTGTGTATGACTTTTTGATCGCTTTTTATTTCATTAAAAAAAAAAAAAAGCGACAATAAATGGCGAATCGGCCATTTTGACGCTTTTTTCCATTTGGGAAATATTTTTTATTTTTATAATATGGGCATTTTCACACGGCGATACTCATGATGTGTATTTTTTAAATTTTTTTAATACTTTTATTTTCGGGAAAGGGGAGTGATTTGAAGTTATTTTTTTTTTAAAAAAACTTTTTTTTTTTTACACTTATTTTTTAGTGCTTTCCTATGGAGCCCTATTACAGGCAAGGGCTCCATAGGAAAGCCTATGCAGCAGCTTCCTGTCATTTACTATGACAGGTGCTGCTGCAGGCACGCTCCGGCTCCTCCGATCACCACACGGGGGAGCCGGAGCAACACTGGAAGCGCACACTTCCGGTGTTTGCCGCCTTCGGGTGCAGCGGTCAGGCTTGATTGCGGCACCCGAGGGGTTATGCCGGTCACGGACGTTAGCCGCGGGAACCTGCTAGTGGGATATGCAGATGACCCGCGGCCATCTTTAAACACGAGCCCAGCGCCGTACTATTATGGCACTGGGCGCAAAGGGGTTAAAGGGTTTTTTATTGATGATCTATCCTCTACTGGTGCTGCTGCCCTCTCGAACAGCTGATTGGTAGGGGGCCCTGGGTGTCCAGAGGACAGGTCATCGCTAAAAAACTGTCAGAAAACCCATTTAACTGTACAGTGGTGGTTGTAGATTTTTAACAAATCACTGTATGCTCTGGATGGGTGTTTGTGGTAGATTTGGTATGCCATCATAGGTAACCATTTTGCCAGAATGCAGCTCCAGCAGCAGAAAAAGTGGAGGAGGAAGGACTGCTTTAGATGCTGCTACCTCCTGAATGGAAGCAGCTAGAAACATGCAACTGATCTTGTTTACCAAAATGACAGCAATATGTTCAGGACAGAGGAAGATATCACTGATAGAAATTGGGATGCTGTGAATGCAGCTAATGGTGAAAGTAAAAACTCCAGATTATTCCCGACTTGATTTCTAACAGTGATTTCTCCTGTGTTGTTTGGAATTTAGCTGTCATTTTGGTATTGTATGAAAACCTGGAGTGTCAGCTTTCTAGCTGCTACCATTCAGGAGATAGCAGCATCTAAAGCAGCCCTCCCCCTCCAGTTATCTACTTTTCACACTGCCCGAGCTGGACTTGGGCAAAACAGTTAGGTGGTTAAAGGGGTTATCTGGGAAAAGTGAATGATGACTTATCCTCAGGATAGGTCATCATCACATCAGTGGAGATACAAATCCCGGCATCTGCACTGATCAGCTGTTTCAGGAAGTCGCTGTACTCACTGGAGCTCTCGTGAGTGATGCGGGCTCCCGTTAGCTTTCCAAGCATAGCACCGTACATGGTATAGTGGCAGTGCTTGGTATTGCAGCTCAGCCCCATTGACTTGAAAGGGATGAGCTGCAATTAGGCCATGTGACCGATGTACAGTGATGTCACTGGCTAGGAAGAGGCTGTAGCGCTCAAGGAGTCCCGGGTGTTGCACCCCACAGATCTGATACCGATGACGTATCCTGGGGATAAGTCATAAATATCTTTTCCTGGATAACCCCTTTAAGGACAGTATTGTCTATATGTATTATGTTCCCACTTGTGGTCTGATTCCCATTGAACGGTTTATATGATATCTGCCTGAGAAGAAACAGATATGAAAAGAGAATGGCGGTTGCCATGTCATTTATAATAAGTTCAGCAATTCATTTTGACAGGACCGGCCTACCATGTAATGTGTATTAGATGTTTGATAATGTGTATTAGATGTTTGACCACCATTCTTTTGAGAGATGTCAGATCAGGTATCTTTAAATGTAATCACGCCCAATGCTTTACCACAGATGTCTGGTAGGAACATACTCTCTTCTCCCCAATGAGAACACACAGACTTGGTAGGGATTAGATGAACAGCTGCTGATGGTGTATGGCCACCTTTAGCCTCCACACTAAAGCTAAATGTATGACATACAAACCTGATGGAAGCAGATGACGTGTATCTAGTAATATGTCAGAATTCACACACACTAAATACCACACCCTGAAATATATGATGAAGTAGTTACCTTCCCCAGTGCTGAATGCTACCCCACGTTCATCATACTGCAGAGGACTTATCGTCTGCTTTTTGGACTGGATTTCAAGATTCTTGCAGTATCTCAGTATAAAGTCCTCCTCGATGCTGCTGTGTGGCAGGCTCACCAAGCGTTCCATCGTTTGTAAAAAATACAGGTACTGCAGGCAAACAAAAACTCATTAGGAGGTGTCAGAGTAATTGCCTGTGCTATAGTTCTGGGCTGAAGCTTGGCAAAGCAGGACTCTCATTGACATTCCCTGTCAGATTGACACTTTGGCATATGGATGTTCATTTTCAAACAGTGTGAGACAATACATTTCTCTGCTCCACAAAATCCCCGGGCCCTGTTTTGCAGACAACAATGAATCAAAGCAGTTTTAAGCTACTCATTTGTAATTGAAGGAATCTTGTCACAAACCTCTGCAAATTATATGAGCCTTCAAGAATTTCTCTCCACTTGCCAGCTGATTTGCATTTTCTTTTGGCACTTTCTACAAATGGCGTTTATGAAATTTCGCCACCTTTAAGACCTTATTAGACTTTAATCTCCTTGAACAATTAACTTTCTTTGTTTATGGGGATGCGGTTGTTATTACAGGAACTTATGCTGCCAAAATGTGGGTAAAATACAGTAGAAATAATATAGTTTTTTTTTCCATTTTCTACCAGTATGTCAGGTCGGTGAAAAAAAATAATGTATATCTAGAAATCCTTTAGTCACCTTTAGGAAAGTGGCTAAAAATTCTGCTCAGCCATTTCTTAGTTATCTACTTACTGGAAAGCTATGTGATCACTAACATAGCCGCCTTCAGTTTCTATAGGAGCTGACCCAGACATAATAGTAAAGTGCCATTCCTTTATCACAGTGAACAAGGCCCGATTCAGGCAGCCATTTAGATCTCCATCCACAAAACGGACATATATGGATTCCGCGTGCCATCCCGATGCGTCTTTTTTTCTTTTTTGGATCAAATTATTTAAAATCAGGGATGCCCAACCTACGGCCCTCCAGCCATTGCAAAACTAAAACTCCCAGCATGCCTGGACAGCCTACAGCTATTAGGGCATGCTGGGAGTTGTAGTTTTGCAACAGCTGGAGGGCCACAGGTTGAGTATCCCCGATTTTAAATCAATGAGTTTTAGACAGAAAATGGACAAAATTGGTGTATGCTGTGAATTTCTCAGCATTTACTTTACAGGGAGTCACCTGTAAAATCCATACCAAACTAGGCACAATGACTAATGATTAAATTCATACTTCTCTCTAGCCAATCTGTCGCCACAATTCTGAGAAAAAAATACGCTGATCAATATGCTAATTGTCTTAAGTGCACAGAAGGCGGACCTGAGACACTCCGTGTACCCTAGCTTCTCTGCCCTCCCTTTCTAGCCTTTCCTCCTTCCAGTGGATTGACAGGGCCAGGCAAGAGGACGATTCAGATGCCTGGCCAATCAACTGGTAGGGAGAGTGCCTAGCATGGGGGAAGGAAGGAGCTAGGCGTCTATCGCTTTTATTGCACAAGGCTTTGCTTATTCTCCCTTTTTTTTTCCTCTTTCTGTCAGGGTTTTGTATAAGGAAGGGTTAATGCCATACATCACAGATGACAATGATTCCAACAGGATTCCACGTCTGACATACCATCCACACATGGGTAATAAACATGTGGAGACACTACAGTTTGACAACTAGTACTCATATGATTAGAAGGAAGGAGAACAGCATTAGGCTAGCACTACACTACAACTTCGGCTACGCAGCCAAACAGCGCAGTATCCAGATGCCACATCGCAACAGAATGAAAGTGAAAGTAGTCACCTTGTGACCCACAAGTTGCACGGCCACGACACGCAAGTCGCCAGACATCCAGCGGATGTTACGCTCTAGTCCCAGTCCTTTCTCTATTTTAACTTTTTTTTTACCTATTTACTATCTATCTAAATTTTTTGTAGGTTCAAAACATTATTGATTTCACGTATCAATTTTCTGATATGTTGTCCTTTAATGTTATAGTTTTAACGTAGTTTTATATGAAGGGCATATGAAGGTACAGTCATAAATAAAAATCTAAAAACTATTTTATTTGCAATAAATGATTACTCACGTCTTGGTCGGTCAATTTTTCTACTAGCAGGCTCTCCAATTCTTCCTTAATCAGCCATCTTCTGCCAGTGAGGTCTCTGTTCAAAGCAAACACACGGAATTACGCACCCGCTAATTATTTAGCCAATTAGAGACGCATCACCTGATATCACTAATCCTGGCATCCGAGGCTTCATGATACACCAAAACACGGGAGAAAAAAAAAAATCACAATTTCAACTGCTGCCTAAAAATAGCAGATTTTTATGAGAACAGGTGGTCTGCTTCAGTGATATCAGAAACATAAGGAGGCGGCACGGGGTGAAAGACTGACATTTCCAAGGAAAGGTGGAACGTGATATATAACATCAGAGAAATATTTTATTTCATGAAGGAGATCATAGATCATGATAATTATGTCAGCTTATTCCAGGAATGGGATATCGGGGCACACAGTCCTACTGTACACAGCCCACCCTCATTCAAATGCCATAAAAATGACAGACCTGCTAAGGCTTTGTTCACATCTGCATTGGAGGCTGTTAGACACCATCAAAACAGCACATAATGCCAGGACCCCATTATAGTCAGACGCCATTCAGGGCTGTCGTGTCCAGCAAGTAAGGGACAGGCAGTAGCAACCAAAAGTGGAGATGTGAAGGAAGCATAACGGGAAGGTTCACCTATACACATCTTCTGACATATTACAAGATGTCATTAAAGGATCTGTGAAGTGTGACCCCTAATACTGCTCTGAACCAGGGGTGGATTGGCCCTAGACCCTACAGGTAAATTTCCTGGTGGGCCGATGCCACAGGGGGCCACCCAAATCCTCCTCTCTGCCGCTGACTGGGTACATAATGAGCTATCAACAGTAATTAACACTATGAGAATCAGGTACTCATTTACTTGGCCAGCGACCACACATGTCCTCCTTAATTCAACTGCTGTGGCTGCACCTCCCATCCTAAGACCCTTTCTCCACAGACAACTGGAGGAGGAGGACAGAAGATGGTAGCTACTGATGGCCAGCACAGCTTTTAGGGCAGTATATTGTGCTACACTGTGGTATTTGGTCCTGCTGGGATGGTATTTTGCACTATGGTATTGTTGACCCCACCTACCTGTGTTTCTCCACCTTCTGTAAATTTGGACCTGCCTACAAAATGGGGCCACTTTTAGGGTTTTTTTCCCCCAGGGCCACTTAAAGTTCCCAGTCTGCCCCTGCTCTGAACCATGTGCCCCTTATATATTCTGCATACTCAATACAGTTCAGTGGCATTGCCCCTTCATTCTAGCAATCGTCGGGGGCCAGAGGGCACAAAGGCATGACCTTGTGATATTTTTAGTGACAATGTTAGAAGATGTGTAAAGGTGAGCCTTCCGTTTAAAATGGGCTGTGACGTTTTTGGGAAATAAAGTTTAGTCAATGTATTACAAAAATACTATAAGACTTTATAATATATTATGAGAGAGATTTATACAACTAGCGCAAGGCATAACAGAAGTAAAAACCCATATAAACTTAAAACTTCCATGGCTCATAGGTTTGCTACAATTGCATCCAGTTTAGGCAGACTTCAATGAAGTACAGATGTAGCTAGTGTTATCTTGAATCCATGGCGGTCACTTTGACATGACTTGTATTATTGTAATGTGATTAGTGTCAACACGTTTGGGAACGTTGGCTACATCTGTAGCTCTCCTGTCCTGAGAAGTAGCTACAATGCAGCAGTATAGTTCAACTGTATAAGTGTAATAGTTCACAGTATATTGCCAGGCATTTGGTCGGACAACAAAGATATCTTTGACACACAAAATATATTTGAACGTTGATCAAATTTTTACCATAAAATGCTCTATTTTAATTACTTCCACACATCTGGGAGCCAGGGGTGTAGCTAAAAGTTCATGGGCCCTGGTACAAGGGTTGAGCTTGGGCCCCCTTCCCTCAGTGCTTTGTGGCCAGGGGCTGGAAACCACATAGCCTTCGTGCTGCCTGAGACAAAAAACAAAACAAAACGTACCACCCATGCCAAATTCTTGACCTAACCCCTTCCCTCCAGCCAGAGGTGTAACTTGACCAGCAGGCACTTCCTATAATACCAGTGTTTTCTTATGTGGCACAAGGGTCTTTGGGCCCCTCAGGCTCCTGGGCCCGGTAGCGACTGCTACCTCTGCACCACCTATAGCTATGCCCCTGCTGGGAGTCTCTCCTATCTGGAGAATGGGAGTCTGCTGATTTCCAGCAGCCACCTTCACTTGTTCTGCTCTTTCCATAACTTCCACTGACTTAAATAGAAATGGCTGTGTACAAGGGCAGCAACCCCTCCACTGAAGCATATGAATAATGTGAAAAAGGAAAACGTGTGGAACCATGTTAGCCAGTTGGAAACTAGTTTAGTGCTCTTAAGGGCCTGTTCACACCATATTTTTGGCGCGGATCACTCATGGACCCATTCATTTCTAGGGGTCCACAAAAAAAATGGACAGCACACCTCGTGCTGTCTGCATCTGTATGTCCATTCTCCAGTCCCGCAAAAAAAGATAGAACATGTCCTATTCTTGCATGTTTACAACGGGTCTGCAAACAAACAGATGCAACATGGAAGTCACATGGACACCATCTGTATTTTTTGGTGCTAATCTTTTTATTAGAAATTTTTAGAAAGTTAAGTGTGACATTTCACATTTTTACGGATCCGCGTTTTGAAGACCGCAAACTACATACGGTTGTGTGAATGCAGCATAAGAGTAACAAAGTCTTCAGTTTGATACATTTTAATGGCCAACAAAAACAGAATCAATGATGTTACAGAGTAAGCTTTCTGGTCTCATTTTCAAGATCTTTTTGATAATCTGTTCTTTTTCAAATGTCCATTCATTTTGCTATGTAACATCATTGTTTCTATTTCTGTTGGCCATGAAAAGGTATCATACCTGTAGACTCTTTGTTAGGAAAAAGCACCAGCCTACTCGCACTCCCGAGGTCTCGGCCACCAGGGAGGTCTGCAATTTTTCTACATTGTGCAACCGTTACTGGATTGCAAGGTGGTCATAACCATGGAAACCAGCAGTGTATAATGTGATGGAGAAAATGAATCCAGCCAGCAAAGGAAGCAATATGTACAATCACAATACATTAGTAAGTGCCTTATATTAACTTTCTCTACATGATAAACGCCACTTGCTGAAGTGAGACAACCCCTTTAATAAGAGCACTAAACTAGCCATAAATCGGGAATAGGGTCAATTGTTGATACACCTTTTACTATGCAGATTACTTTCAGCACTACTTATAACAGACATCAATACTATCTCCTGCTTCTCTATTTAGGAAAATGTTATTGTCTGTGTTTTTTTATATATACATACACGCTCCATACAAGTAACAGTAAATGGATGCCTCCTGCCTGTCACACTCCAAGGATAAAGAGTCCTCGTCAACTCTCTACATGAGACACTACATAATGAAATATACTATATTGTCCATCCCACAGAAAGTATTAATGCAACAGTTTTAACTACAACTAATGAACTCCAACTGTGGCTACACATGAAAAGTTAATTATATATACCCACATCACTGGTTTTTCATTTTCCGCACTTAAGCCTTTCCTCTTGACTTCTTCTCCATGTGCTCGAATTGAGAGAAACTTTGCATGTGAATCCTAAAAGCCAACGGATAAAAGAGAATTAGAGGCATGGGTACGATGACATCCATTGTGGCCACATTCAAACCAGCATCATGCATTATAAGAATGTAAGCCCATATTTCCCACACTTGAAGTAAATTGGCTTGTCAACATCTCTTACATGAAGAACAATATTATATCTCTTTATACAACCATTTAAAGGGAATCTGTCACCAGGAAAGTTACTGCTAGCTCAGATGAATAATGTTACCTTCTATACTGTGATCCACTGCTTCATTCTGGAGATAGAGTATTGGGATAAGCAGTTATTACATAGTACTGCTGCTACATAGGAGACAACGCGAAGGTAAACTCTGCAGTGGAAGCAGCGCTTGCACAAGCACCACGACCCCTTCAAACAGCTGATCAGCGAGGTGCTGGGAGTTGGAGCCCTGCTGATCTGGTATTAATGGCCCATCCTGAGGATAGGTCATCAATATTACATTGCTGCACAACCCCTAAAATGAAAATTACATAAATTTGGTAGTTTTACTGACCTGCAGAATAAATGTAACATGTCATTTTTACCATAAATACAAAACACGTAAAACAATGGTGGAGAACAGGAAATCATACAATGGTGGAGTTGTGTTTTTTTTTTCCAGTTCTACCGCATTAATAATTTTTTCTGAGCTTCCCAATACATTGTATGGAACATTAAATTTGTTGTCCGGGTTCAGAGCTGAACCTGGACATATCCCCGTTTTTACCCAGGCAGCCTCCCTGATACGAGCATCCAGAGAGCGCTCTCCTTTGCAATGCTCTGAATTGCGCAGGGCAAAGGCATTTTTTTTTTGAGATCCGGTGACGTACTGGGCTCTCCATGGTTAAAGCTAGGCGGCACTGTAAACCGGCTAGGGCAGCGCTAAAGTGCACCCATCAGTGCCAGTGACATCAGCGTCAACACTGCTAGGCGGAAGCAGTGTAAAAAATATAAACAAACAGCCCTTGCCATGTACGATATAGTGCAGAGCAAGGGAGAGCATCGGAGCATTAAATGGGGTGAAAATGGGGATATGTCCAGGTTCAGCTCTGAACCCGGACAACCCCTTTAAATGGTGCCGTTAGAAAGCACAACCTGTCCTTCAAAAAGAAAGCCCTCATTTGGCTATTTGGACGGCAAAGTAAAAAAAAGTTATGGCTGTTGGAAGGTGGGGAGAAAAAAAAAAAAAAAAAAAAAGATTCTTCACAGCACTAAGAGGTTAAAGGGAATGTGTCGTCATTTTTAACCTACTGTATGTGGATGTTCTTAGTAGGAACATAAGAAAAAGTTTTAATCTGTTGCACACTGTAGTGTGAAGTGTCAGCGGGGCATTTCCCCTTACTGTGAATTGTCCTAGGCTCTCTGGAGTAAACCCCCGGTTGTCTCGAGGACAGCTCTAGAGTACATCCAGGAGACCACCGAGTGGTCACTGAAGAGCTGAGGGGGAGGGTTTGGGGAACATTTATTCTGGAGAGCACAAGACACTCCTCTCTGGTTGGACAACCAGCAGACCCTTGGCATCACACTGTGTGACAGATTACTGCTTTTTGTCTGTCATGCCCCTATTAAGACTGTCCACATAGATATGTTAAAACCGAATTCTTAGTCACAAATTTAGCATGGACAGCAGTTTTGTGGGTCAAACCATCTGACCAGTTCCCTTTAAATAATATCACGGCTCATAAGGCAGTCAAGGCACAATGCCATCATGATTCTGTCAGTTTTCTCTGATGAGAATGACATCCCCTGCTGTGCAATTCTGTCCGGTCCGTCTGTCCATAAAGAGTTACAATATTTCTGATTAAACGCAATGGCTCAGAGATGTAAGCCCCTTTCAAATGAATCCTGCAAATAAGGTTATTAGGCCCTTTTCTTGTACGGACAACCATTACAAAAAGTGGTTATGAAGAAATATCAATTTAGACTTTTCTGACAAAATATTATATGCCGTTATGGGCCGAGCAGAATTTATTCTAAACCGCAGAGAAAGCAGCAGCTGTGAGCACAGGTATTGTAAAAGGGCAGGCAGGTTTACACATTGTTATCCATCCTAGTTATTCTCTAATGACCAGAAATGGGTTTTAAACTGTATGTAAATGAATACTAATAGCGGTGATATTTCCCAGATTTACTACTCACACGCGCTTTGCTATTCACCGCCGAACCCTCCGCTGAGCAGAAGACAGACAAGAGCAATGAGGCTGTCATTACATGAAACAGCAGCTGAGGCAGGGGAGCAGGCACAAGACTACAGGACCACATTACCCAGAAGACTGTGTGCCATTTATAAGCGCTGCCGGTTCAAGTCTAAACTCCCCAAGTCACTGGAGCATAAAAGACATATTGTAAAACACAACTAAATAAACGATAACATTTATATATAAAGTCAAGGGTGAGCAGAAAGGGCCCTGCAAATGGTCAGAACCGCGGGAGGAACTGTACTAGTAATTGATGAAATGCCATTCAGTGTCACATACAGTAATGTACTCTGCTACACATCTTACTGTCATGGACCACTGCGGCTTCTTTGTATAAGTTTTATATTGTCTCCATTCATACAACAGGGGATACAATGAACAACTAACACATTGTAAGAGCTATAAATAATATACGGTATATTGGTCCGTGCAGAGACAAATCGCAGAATGCTCTATTCTAGTCCATTTTTTCCCCTCTAGACTAGCCTATTGAAGTCAATAGGTCTGTGTAAAAATTTTTTACAGCACATGGATAAATATCTGACTGGTGGTGGTCCAACCACTAGAGGTGCCAGAGTGAATGGAACAGTGGGCAGGCATGCAAGTTGCCGCTCCATTCAACTCTATGAGCCTGCTGGAGATAGAGTGCTGTACTTGGTAACTCTTCGGCAGTCCCATAGGGTTGAATGGGGCGTCACCGCACCTCCATGATCAAACACTTTTTCCCTATCCTGTGGATAAGTTCTTATGGGGGGACAACCGCTTTAAACAGGTATTTCCATGTCAATCTTTCGTGGCCAAGATAGGAAGAATCAGAGTAAGCTCCAGCTGGAGTTACAGAAACATCTGAGACTGCTGCGCTCAACTGTTTCCTGTAAGGCTACTTTCACACTAGCGTTTTTGCTGGATAAGGCAGGGATAAGCAATAACACTTCCATTACTGTTAATGGATCCGGTTGTATTATCTTTAACATAGCAATGATGGATCCGGTATGAACTCTACTGAAAGTCAACGTGGGACGGATCCGTTTTCTATTGTTTCTGAGAAAACAGATCTGTCCCTATTGACTTGCATTGTGGGTCGTGACAGATCAGCTTTGCATGCTGCGGTTTCCTCTCCGGTATGAGAACGGAATGCATTTTGGAGCACTCTGTTCTGTTCCTTTACGTTTTGTCCCCATTGACAATGAATGGGGACAAAACTGAGGCGTTTTTCTCCGGTATTGAGCTCCTATGATGGATCTGAATATCGGAAAATGTAAACACTAGTGTGAAAAGTAGCCTAATTCCTATAGCAGTCAATGGGAGCTAAGCAAACAGCGTAGCACGGTAAGCTATAGTCTATCCGTAGCCCCCGAGTTACCAGAAACAGGTCAGCTTGCTCTGCTGTGCTATATCCGTAGCTCACTTCACTGCTATAGGAGTTACCGAAACAGTGGAGTGCAGCAGGCTCGGATGTTTCCATAACTCCAGCCACCCCCACCTGCAGCTTACATTACCAAGCCTCTAAAATCCAAATTTGGTTATAAGAAAATATGGTGTCCTCTAGGAGGTCACTGACTCCCCAGAGCTCTTTTGGTTGCTAGAACCTAAGCAATGGTTTTACCTTACACGTTCCATACCACAGTGCCATTATAGTACTGTTCACCAGACAGAAGTATAAAGTATACGCCAAAAACTACCTATAAAAGCGTGCCCGCAGTGTATGACACAGAAACATACCAGATACATAGTTACATAGTTGTTAAGGCTGGAAAAAGACAAAAGTCCATCAAGTCCAACCTGTAATCCTGCTATGTTGATCCACGGAACAAATCCCTGGATCAATGTCCATCTTTCTTTCAAAAAGGGGTTGGGCCAAAGGGAAAGGGTGTGTAGAACAAGATCACTAAAGGAAATAAATAGGCGGAGCTAGCAATAGCCGGTTTACGCCTATTTATGAATATTAATTGATAATATCCCACAAAATAGTATTAATTAATACCTCCTTTAACAGTTGTCATAAGCCTCTATTATACAGGATAAGCCTCATATAGGATATCTGACTCCCATTATGGTTCTTTAGGGCCCGTTCACACGACCATGTGAACGGGTCCGCATCTATTCCGCAATTTTGAGGAATAGATGAAGCCCTGTTCACTTCAATGGCCGGCGTGTGATCTTGCCGAGCCGCGGCTCCGCAAGAAAAAATAGAGTATGTCCTATTCTTGTCCGCAATAGCAGACAAGAATAGGCATTTAGAACGGGCCGTGTGTTCCACAAATTGCGGAATGTTTTTGCGGATCTGCAATACTACGGCCATCTGGACGGCCCCTTACTCTAAGAATCCCGCTAGTGACTACTCAAATGTAACAATCTTTTACTGTGCCAATCACAGAAGACCGTTAGTGCCATCCGGCATTCCAGGGCAGTGCTTCCACTCACTGACAGCAAGCAGAGGTCTTGAATGTATACACAAAGTATATTAGACAATGGTAGAAATTCATTATACCAGGCATGCCCAACCTGAGGCCCTCCAGATGCTGCAAAACTACAACTCCCAGCATGCCTGGACAGCCTACAGCAGGGCATGGTGGGAGTTGTAGTTTTACAACAGCTGGAGGGCCACAGGTTGAGCATCCATGCATTATACAATAAATCTTGCACAAAACTGGAAACCTCTATTAATAATATAAATAGAGAATATGAATTTGGACAGGGGGAATAGGTGTTAATGGGGCTGTCCCCAGATGACAACCCTATGCATACGTATTCCATCTTAGAGGGTGATTGCCAGATCAGGACCCCCTCTATGTATCATATGTAGCTCTGTAAGCTACACTTCCCCAGCAGGAATTACTGGAGGTGAAAGAAGCTGGACCCCAATCACCATGCTCACTTCACTTCCACAAGACAACCCCTTCAAATTAAGTCCCACCTCACATTCCATAGCTTGTCCTGCAGAGATGCCTAAGACAGGAGCTTCCGATCTATCTCATACACCTACAGATAATCACATATAGATGTATTTCTAGACCCGCATACTTATATGTACACTGATATGCATGATAAAGCTTGGATGGAAAGTGAAAAGGATGAAAAGGTACCTTGTCTGATTGCAGGTATGATCTGAGATGGCGAATCCCAGCAGGTTAAATGCCTGAGGTACTTTCAGTATTGTCTGTGACATTATACTTTGAGGTGTTAGGGTTAAATGGTTCTGAAGCACAGGCACTACAAATAAAAGCTTTATTCTTTCCAAAATGTGTAATTTCTTCATTATGATGGAATGCAACAAACACATCTTGCCCTTGGGTTGCTCTGTTTCAGCCAAAACAAATGCAAATGGCTTGTGGGATGACAGCTGTTTGATAAGGCCTCGACAAGACCTGCATGCTAGACTTTTTCTATTTTTTTTTCTTGCCTACGAAACTTGGGATGAGAGGCGGAAGGCAGGAAGAGAATTAATGTAGCATACAGTCTAAAGGCAATGCTACAACCGTGATTAAGTAGAAAAGTTAAAAGGCACAGATTTTCCACAGCCTCGCTGCGTGCAACCCATCCGTGTAACGAGTTGACAGGCCTAGCGCGTCCTCTCCATCATCCACTCCGACAGCTAAAACGCAGCACTGCATCCTTTTTCTGAAGAAATTTGCGTCTGCACCATGAAGCGTTGTACATTATTTCTTAGCACTGCAGGGGGCTCAAGTCCATATGGAACCTTCACAAATATTACCACAGATCAAACCGGCGGCATCTCCAGGCAGATTTGACATACCTATTTAAATGAACAGCAGGGGTCCTGCGGCTGCCGGAGGCTGAGCAGGAGAGAAAACCTCTGTGGAAACTGTGCTGCAGCTCCATTACTCAGCAAAGGCACACTCTGCATTTATCACCCCTTTCATTTCTGCCAGGGCACAAAAACTCATTTGCTCAAGGTCAACGATAACAACAGAACTTACATTAAAAAACATATTATATACACATTTATGTGTCGAGCAGGGGAAAAGGTGCAGACCTTATAGAACCGCAAATATACCACACAGCTATTCACGTAAGGACATAACCACATGTAAAATAACCATGTATGACATGGCTAAAACTGCACTATCCAGCAGCGGCGGCTTAAGCCGTATATCACGCTAGTGTGCCGAAAGGATTCTGCATAACCCTTGTTTAACCTTTTCCTAAAGATTTTTTTGGAGGGACTTGCCAACACCACAAATTTCACACATATTTTCCAGCCTTTTTTTTTTTCTTATTCACACATTTTTTATATGCATTTCTTTCTATAAAGAAGCCTATGGAAAACTCCTAAAAAAAGGACCATGCAGGGCACGTGAAACAGCAAAAACAATACAAACTGAACAATTGCAACAAAAGAAAAATGCCCCAAATAGGATTATGTTTAAATACGCCTAATTTATTAGGTCTCTTAATAAATTAGTCGCATCTCTGGCACCAGAAATTTAAGTCTACGTCAGCTAGGGGCTAGCTAAGACGTCAGCTATAAATTATGCCAGTTTCTGGTGTAAGTTTTAGTAATTCCAAAGGGTTGCGGGGAGTCCCTCCTCTTCCCGCTAAGACCCAACCTTTTATCTCCATTTTAGAAAAGTGTCGAGAAGCTCAAAAAGTTTATCCACATTTATCAACAGTAGAAAAAGAAATGTGTCATTAGAAAATTACCTATTCTTTAAAGGGGTATTCCGGTTAACATAAATATAACATGTTTTAGACTAACTCATCATCAATCATTACCCAATATAATGTAAATTTCACATATTTACCATTCAGTAGTAACAAAAGATGTTTTCTTCCTCTACTACCCACTGTGTTTCCTCATAAGTTACCATGGCATCGACCTGTTAGCCTTTGTTAGGTCGAGCATGCTCAGTGTGTTGCTATTAATTCTCTAGCTAAATGTCTTGTGAAACAAAGGGGGTGTTAGTGTGCTGCTGATAACTGAGTAGAGGGGGCGTGACCGGACTGTGTATCAGGCAGCCAATCAGTATACTTCAACACTCACAGCAGGAAAGCTGGGGATTGTGGGGATTGTAGTCGGGAAGCTCAAAAAGTTGCAAATTATGGCGCAAATATATTGTGTGCCACAATTTGTGACTTTTTTTACGCTGCAATAGTGGTAGAAAAACTTCATTAAATACCCCTGACATTGTGCGGCTAAATTAGTTTTCCTTTACATCAGTTTTGATAAATATGTGAAAAATGTGAAACCACCCTAAACCCTAGACTTCATGGAAATAGTCAGCAAAAATACTAAGCACTACCAGATATAGGGTGCTTCAAATGACTTTAGCAAAGTTTGCACAATGAGAGAAAAAAAAAAAACAACAAAAAGCAAAGAAAATATCCTCCTCTGCATTTTCATTACATATTCATTCACCTCCATAATGTAATTTACCTTAGAAATTAAAAATAGTGGGATTAACATGCAACTAGGAGTAATTGAAATTTTCTTTGCCAGCAAAGAAGAAGCCACTAAAATCTTGTTAAAGCAGGCCACACACATTCGATCAAAGTTGACTAAATCCTGCCGACCATTGTACAAAATAAAAAAAAATTGCTTGCCGTAGCCAACGGCGGACTTCTTTCTTCAGAAAATGTGATCAGCTAGGTTGGTGAATTGCTGAAACACGTTATGGCATGATCATTTGCCATTGTTCTCAAGGACCAGAAGAAAAAGAACTTCTTTAAAAATGGAACCATGTCATGAGCATGTGAAGTGTATCAACGGGCCAAATTCACATAAGCTGTAAGATATATTAGTACTAGGCCTAAAATATATTAAGATTTCTTGCCCTTTGAGAGCAGCCCCATGGCCATAGACACACTGGTCAGGAGGGGATCTCATTGACTTCTATGGGAGAGTTTTGTAGGCATGCTCTGTGACCTTTGCAGAGGTCAGGAGCCAGTAGAGAAGATGTAATATCACATGGTGGATACTGGATTATCCATATAGAGGTGTTAGGAGTCATTGTTTTTTTTGCCTGTGTTAATAATGAGATAGCTACCTAGTTGCATATATATATATATATATATATATATATATATATATATATATATTTTTTAATACAATTAACATAAAAATGTGATTTAAACAATAGGTCCCTTTAAATTAATCTTAAAATTCAATGGCCACATACAAACAAACCACACTTACATAGTTCACCCCTAGTCATAGAAAAATGTGGTTAAACACAGAAATGTTAAAGAGGTTCTCTAAGCTTTTTAGAAAAAAATAATCCAGCAGCCCTCAGCTGTGGTGGTAAGATAGCCTGGTCAATACTAACCCCTCCATCGGCCCACTGATTCTGCTGTGCTCTCGCTCAGGTCCTGGCTGGATGTGTTTCTGTTTAGTTGCATGTATAGTAGGCATCTGAACAGGAAGAGCCAGGAACACATCTGGTTGGGACCTGGGCAGAAAAGCTTGCAGACAGGTTTTTTTTTTTTTTTTTTTTACAGGTGAAACATTAAATCAAGATGGTAACTTGCTACACATTTTATTTTTTTCACAAGTAGGACACATTGATTTAACATGTTACTTGTAAAAAAAAAAAATTGCAAACAATTAAAATAATTTTTTGATGCATTTTTTGAAAATTTTGATGCATTTATCAGAGGGTCAATGTGGTAAAAAAAAAACAGTCATACCTTGTGAAAACTGTCACACATACGTTGATAAAGCTATCCAATTAGGTTTTAGTAATACATAAGTAATAATTATACATTCAGTATAAGCATATGCAACAAACTATGTATGCAAGGCCTGTCTGATGGAAGCTCAAAGACACGGAGGACACATGCAGCCTGGTACACCGAGTACTGAGCAACTAGAAGGAAGTCTGAGAATAATTCTCTGGCCAGTATCACCATGAAATCTGTCCCAATAAGCTTTTCAAGGCATTTATTTATTGTCTTGGAAGGAAAGAGGAAAGGCCCAGAGCCTATTTGATGGAGTCCCCGGTGTAATTTAATGCTCTGGCTTGCGGTTCACACGATTTATCATACAACATAAGATACTCACGTGCAGTAATGAGTAAAACGCTTGCTTGCCAGTGTAGAATAGAAAGTGGAATGGACGCTTGTCTTCTCCCCACTGAATTGCTGTTGGAGAGAGAACATCACTTTAAGACATTTCCTAAAGAGAGGTGTTAATTAGATACAGGACTGATTTGCTATGTCTAAATGATGATATCATAACCTTAAATTACTATACCAGAACAACTGTATCTATATTTGGTGGATTTGAGGATCACAGCTGTATCAGATGCATCAAATGGGAGCAGTTCCCAGAATATTCGACAAAAGCGAAGTTCAAACAGAGCCTAAGGACCCATTCACATCTCCCTTTTTGTTCATGTTTAGAGTGTATGCTGGGAAGCACCCAATATACAAACTAAACGTGTTCAAGGAGGTTCACCGTCAAACAGAAGCTATATGGGCAGTTACCTCAGAGGGGCTGCCTGGGCTGAGCAAGGAGGACATGAGCCTCAGAACAGAAACAGCACCAGAACCTTCCTGGGATTAGAGATAATTGCCTGTGGATGGGGGACATATGTTGAGATGAGACTGGAAAATGAGGTGAGAAACACCTAATGTGCAATGCCTTGCAGACTGCCCTCCACACAGATGGCCTTCACAAGTTCTCCCTAGCCTGCTCCACCACCCAACAGCATAGTCATGGCAGAATTCTAACCAGACTCTGTGTGGGGCAGCAGAGAGAGCTGTCTCAAGGAAGTATGGCTGAACCTGGTCACAGAGAGAGGAGATACTGATACTGCAGGTCATCTGCTAGAGCAGTGGTCCTCAACCAGTGGCTTGGGAGCCAAATGTGGCTCGCCATGGTAGCCCTGAGTTATGACCATATGTACTGGCAATTGATATTGTTCAAGACCTATCCTAGATTTACCACAAAACAGTGCCAATTTGGATGGTATGATACTAGTGTTAAATTTCCCACTGAAATATCGGGAAAAGTTTGCACTTTCATGTTTTTTTTGTTTCTCCACATTCAAAATTTCTCTCCTGTTTTTGAACTGCCTGTGCTCCCGGCCAAAAGTTTAACGTGGCTCACAACGTACATGCTAGAGGGAGGATAAAATGCGCTAGCTGATGTAGGACATAGTGGGCAGGTCATACAGTGCTGCAGGTGCTCCCGACAATATGTTTATAGCTGATACCCAGAACATGGGATGGGTACTCATGGAGTCTCTCATGCAGTTGGCGTGAATGTAGTGCAGCACTGACACTGCTGTGGTGCACTGTACAACAGCAGCTGTAGTCTGGCAGATAGATGTACTGTAAGTAGGAGGCACATACAGTTGGATACGTTGCATCCTTCCGTTGAATGTACAAGTCATACAATGTATACCTCTAACGTAGGCTGTGTAATGTAATGTGAACAGAGCCTTAAAGGGGTTATCCCACGAATAATGTAAAAAATGAAAATCAGACATCATATAGTACATGACAACCTCTTTCTAACAAAGCTAGAACCAGCCCTGTACCTCACATGGATCCAGAGATCTCCCCGTTCATTGCTCTGCTAGATTTATATCAAGCTGGCAGCTCAAGGGGAGTGTCTTTTCTGCTGCAGCTCAGGAGGCGTGTCTCAGCTCTACCTATCACAGCTCAGGAGGCAGTTGAAGGATGAAACTGAGCATGCGCGGCCTTCTCAGTGAGCAGAAATAAGAATTTAAGTGGCACGATACAGATATATTTTATTGAATAACTCAGTAGCTATACAAAATTTTTAATTACATGCAATTACAAAAGTATTTAGATCCAGGTGCTGGTTTGAAAACTGTAGAATATTTTTCGTGGGACAACCCCTTTAACCTGCTGGAGCACACTTCCGTAACAGTACAGCACTGGCAGAAGTAAGATCCTGCACAGCTCCATCATTATTATTACCATGCTGAGGTTGCATGGGCACAGAAGCTCATAATGTACAGCTGTGTTCTCACTTAACTTCTGCCCTTTAACCCAATGTTTGCCATGGCTAAAGTAGATGGCGGCACAGAGGTAAAACAGAGGATGCTCCTCTGTAAATGCTTCATTTATATGTAAGGGGATGAGCTGCAAAACACAGCCCACAGATACATGTAGTAATATTTCTAGAAAAAAAACAGATGCTGTTTTCATAGTAATGGATAACCCCTTTAAAGGCTATGGACACCTTGGCAGCAATGATTTTATGATTGCATTTTACTAATTTGGGGCTAAATATCAATTTTTCAATTGTTTTTTTATTAAAAATGTTCAGCCATTCTGGAGTTACAGTGGTTAAAAATCAGTCTGTTTGCAAGTTGTAACAGTCTGTTTTCACTGAATCCAGTCATCTGATAGCTCATGTGTAGCTCTTCACCTCATAAACACTTATTCAAGACATATGTATTCTTATCAGTTTAGTTAAGAATTGATCTAGGAGTGTTTATGAGGTCAAGAGATCAAAGACCATAGCTACAGATAAGCTCTCAGGGATTCAAAGAAAACAGACTGACAGGATGCAAACAGACTGATTTTAACCCTTGTATCTCAGAAACAGCTGAACATTTTTAATAATGACCAAGTGAAAAAAATGATGTTTAGTTGAACATGAGTAAAATGTAATTATTAAAAAAAAACGCACTTGAAGGTGGGCACAGCCTTTAATTTTTTTTTCTTTCAATTTCCCTTTTAAGGGCCCTTATTATAGCCATTTGAGTATTGGTGTCACTTACCCAGCTGCTTTGGAAAAATCTCATCAGGGTGCTATAAAACAAAATTGAATATTACATTGAGAGATACGTAGTGTGCTAGTGTTTTAGAAATGATATTAACACCTTGCCTTCTAACATTGTTTCTATTTTCTAATGTTTTGAAGCTTTCAAGAAAAACTCTAGTTATGTCACAGCAGCATATGCAAGGTTTTGATCGGGGGTGATTTGAGTGCTGAAACCTCCACTGACTGCTAGAAAAAAGCAGAGAGAAGGGCTCACATAGAGCACTTCACACCTTGCTGCAGAAGATGGGCTCAACAGGAAGTCCATGTGTCCATTCCGTCTCCTTCAGAGAGAGCTTCTCTCTAGCGATCGGAGCCAGTCTCAGCAGACATATCAAAATTTTTTTACCCATTCAAAAAGGGTTGTTCAGCGAGGACAACCCTTTTCCAAATGCCACCACAATAATCCAGGCTATATTTACATGTGCATGGTTAGTTACTTATTAACACCTTAAGGACCCAGCCATTTTTCACCTTAAGGACCAGGCCATTTTTAGCAAATCTGACATGTCTCACTTTATGTGGTGATAACTTTAGAACGCTTTTACTTATCCAGGCCATTCTGAGATTGTTTTCTCGTCACATATTGTACTTCATGACAGTGGTAAATTTGAGTCAAAATATTTCATTCTTATTTATAAAAAAATACCAAATTTACCAAAAATTTGCAAATTTCCAAATGTCAATTTCTCTACTTTTAAAATACATAGTAATGCCTCCAAAAATAGTTATGACTTTACATTCCCCATGTGTCTACTTCAGGTTTGGATCACTTTGAAAATGTCATTTTATTTTTTTGGGACGTTAGAAGGCTTAGAAATTCAGTGTCTCCATAGTCAGAGAGCTGTAGTTTTTTTTATTTTTTGGGCGATTGTCTCAGATAGGGGCTCATTTTTTGCGGGATGAGATGACGATTAGATTGGTACTATTTTTGGGGGCATACGCTTTTTTGATCGCTTGGTATTACATTTTTTGTGATGAAATGTGACAAAAAAATGCCTTTTTTTAGACAGTTTTTATTTTTTACAATGTTCACCTGAGGGGAGAGATCATGCTATATTTTTGTAGAGCAGGTTTTTATGGATGTGGTGATACCTAACATGTATACTTATTTTTATTTTTTTAAGTTTTACACAATAATATCATTTTTGAAAAAAAAAAATCATGTTTTAGGGTCTCTATAGTCAGAGAGCTGTAGTTTTTTTTATTTTTTGGGCGATTGTCTCGGGTAGGGGCTCATTTTTTGCGGGATGAGATGACGGTTAGATTGGTACTATTTTTGGGGGCATACACTTTTTTGATCGCATGGTATTACATTTTTTGTGATGAAATGTGACAAAAAAATGACTTTTTTTAGACAGTTTTTAATTTTTATTTTTTACGGTGTTGACCGGGCGGGCTGGATCATGTGATATTTTAATAAAGCAGGTTTTTACGGACGTGGCGATACCTAATATGTATATTTTTAGGTGTTTCTTTATGGGAAAGGGGCTTTTTTTTATTGAAACTTTATTTTTTTTAATTTTTTTTATTTTTTGTTAAAACACTTTTATTTAACTTTTTTTTAACATTTCACTTATGTCCCAGTAAGGGACTAACATTTCAGGGTCTGATCCCTGATTGAATGCAGCACAATACATCTGTATTGTGCTGCATTCAACTGTCAGCGTCTCACACTGTGAGACGCTGACCGTTGCCTAGCTGGGTCTCCTGGGCTTCCATAGATGGGAGTCCCGATGCCTTTGGGCAAGGCATCGGGGCTTCCATCTCAACCATCGGGCCCCCCCCCACCGCCTCACGGGGACCCGATGGCTTTAAAAGCTGCCGCAATTGCCTTGTATGCCGCAGTCAGCGTGACCGCGGCATACAAGGGGTTAATCCGCCGACATCGGTGTAATCACCGGTGCTGGCGGATACAGCAGAGGCCCGGCTGTTAGTATCAGCCGGGCCCCTGATGCAGACTGCGGCAGTGGGGCAGCAGCAGCACCTTAACCCTAGAACGAGAATGCTTGTCCTAGGGCGTTAAGTAACGCCATATTAGGACGAGCATTCTCGTCCTAGGTCGGCAAGGTGTTAATAAAATGTTCACATTTAGATGCATTTGTGGAAAATAAATTATTTTAAAAATGTAAATGTTTTCTGCATGATAATGACGGAATCAGTCAGCTGCCTGACGTTAGAAAGGAGCTTTGGGGGCAACGTATCATAATTAGATTTTTTGACTTTGAGTTGGTGAAAGGGGCACCATAATTATCAAATGTTGCACAATGTTTGTTTGTTAAAATTGTAACATCTTTAACCCCTTCCCGATGTGACCTAATAGTATGTCACATGTCGGGTCTTTAAAGATGGCACCCTTTCTAGAGCAGAGCGAGCGCCATAGCAACCAGGTGCCTGATGTTTCAAACGGGCTAAGGTCTGTGATCGGAGATAATGCCAGTCGCAGACATTTAACCCCCACCAGATACCATGGTCAAATGTAATCACGACATCTAAGAGGCCAGAAAAAAATAAATAAAAGAGTTACAAAAAAAAAAATTCAAATTCAAATCACCCCCATTTACCCAAAATAAAAATAACCGAGAAAAAAAAACATCCGAATGTCGCATCTATAAACGCCTGTACTAATATTAAAAAAATAAAATAAAAATTAGCCCTGTTTTTTCATCACTTCACCTCCCCCAAAAACTGAATAAAAAAAGTGATCAAAAGTCAGGCATAGACCAAAATGGTATCAATAAAAACTACAAATATCCCTGCAAAAATTGATCCCTCTCACAGCTCAGTAGATGTAAGTATAGAATTAAAAAAAAAAAAAAAAAAAAAAAAAGTCATGGGGGTCAGAATATGGTGATAAGTCAGTTTTATTGGATAGTGAACACCGTAAAAACAAAACCCTTAAAACTGTGGCGGAATTGCCTTTTTTCCCCCAATTCCACCACATTTAGAATTCTTTTCGGCTTCCCACTACATCCTATGCAATATTAAATGGTGCCATTAGAAAGTACAACTTGTCTCACTATGCAAGTCCTCATATGGCTATGTGTACGGAAAAATACACATAGCCATAAAAAGCTACTGCTCCAAGAAGGCAGGGAATAAAAAAAAACAAACAGAAAATCGCTGTCAGAAAGAGGTTAAATCTTACAGTTTTGTCTACAAATTCTAATCAACTTTTCCTACTCCCCTCATGGGCGTGATCCTTGTGACTTTCTGAGTAACTGTTTCAAAAAGTCAAAAAGATAAATCTGGCATGAAACTACCAGTAATTACCATACCAAACCACGTCCACTTTTAAAGGGAGTCTGTCATTTCTTTTTCACCAATATAATTACGAGCACTTCCCCACAGAAGACTGCAAACGCTTTCAAGCATACCTGTGCACTGTGTGTCTGTATTACATGTTCAGGAAAAGCACTTTTACTCTGCTGGAAAACAGCTCCCAAGTGCCCAGCTGAAAGTGAAAGTAAAAACAGCTTTCTCTCTCGATTTCTAACGGCTACATATTCTGATATAGTGGATATAATGCTAGCATATTGGTATCATTTGAATGCCAGCTTTCAAAGAAAGTCAGGCCCATATTTCTATCTGGTACCAATGCCAAGATATGAGCAGCTAAAGCAGCCCTCCCCTCTTCAGTCTGGTTTGCTTTGGGCACTTGCAGCAGCAGAGCCGGGCACTTGGGAGCTGTTTTCCTGCAGAATAAAAGTGCTTTTTCTGGACATGTAATACAGACACACAGTGCACACAGGTATGTCTGGGATGTGCCTGCAATCTTCTGTGGGGCAGTGCTGTAAGTTATATTGGTGAAAATGAGGTGACAGACTCCCTTTAAACCACTTTTCAAAAGTGGAGAGGGTGGTGTCAAACGGTAAAAAGTTGCACATTTTAGCGCAAAACAGCACTTGCGCCAATGTTTGTGACTTTTATTAGCCAGAAAACTGGCATACATACTTGATATATTCCCCTTTGGCTACTACATATAGAGGATATAACACAGTACCTTCATAAGTGGCCGGGCTTTCTTCTCAAATAATCCAGAGGGAAAGAGATAGGCAATGGCTTTCTGAAATAAGAGAATAAAAGAGCAGAATGTTCAGAAAATATGCTGCACTACATACACAACCATTTTTTACCAGTATACTTGCATTTAAAAAGGAAAGACAGAGTATTAGCATTGAAAAAACGGAAGTCCAGTGTCACATGACTGGAACACAAGTGAATTTCTGCGCCCGTATTTATTATGGCCACAAATCCCAGAGCAACTGTGGGTGTAATGACCCAATACTAATAGCTTTCTAGGGGACCTATGATGCCGTTAGTGTTGGTCATTAGACCCGCGGTCAGGGACAATATTACGTTAGGACCCCTCACACTAAACGGACCTAATAATATAACCAGGTTACAAAGAAAAATACATTTATCTACGATGTAACTGGAGAAAGCGGAAGGCATGCGTGCCCACCTCTTATCATCCCATCCTCAATTCCTCTTTAGAAGATCACTGTGCGTCAAATTGCACTCAGCCCGACTGCACCTTTAAGAGGCTTAAAAGAGAATTCAAATAATTTCACAGTGCCCCCTTAACATCATGCCCACTTCTTATTTTACTGTGCCCCCTGGTAGTGCCACCGCGCCTCTAATATGGAAGATAGATGTGAACGACCACCAAACAACCACTCACATGTACCCTCCATTTTCTCCATCATAAGAATCCCACCACTCTACCGTTAATATCATAAAATGTTACATTATAATAGCTATGGGTAAATAAAAACCATCTACTTTAATTCTGTGATATAACAAAATCACCCATGATTAATTTCATATGCCCCAGGATTAATGGTAGCACATACATAAATAGATTCCCTACTGGCCTCATCGCCATTTTGACTAATACTGAAAAAAACAACAACTCTCTTGCATTTTATATAATGTTATATATTTTAAGGTGCAAAAAAAAAAAAAACAACACAGGATAAAGGTCACAGACATAATAAAAACTGCAGTGTACTCAGATGACCTTTCATGCAGCGATATACATAAGTGGCCTTTCATTTTCCTAATGAACAAAATTAACATATTAAATTAACGGCATGGATACCAATAAATTGTGATTAGACATAGAAATATATTTGGCACCAATTAGGAAACCGTGAAACTGTCAAGAAGAAGTTGCTGTGCAAAAGCAGAGAAAAAAAAAACAAACAAAAAAAAAAATTGCTTTAGTGTTCACTCAGTCACATTAAAATTTGAAAACCTCATTTAAAGGGGTATTCTCATCTTAGACAATGGGGGCATATCGCTAGGATATGCCCCCATTGTCTTATAGGTGCGGGTCCCACCGCTGGGACCCGCACCTATATCCAGAACGGAGCGGGGAGCGCTGCGCCTGGAGGACCCCGGGTTTCCGGGGGTCCGGCCACCACCAGGCGCAGGTCCCCGCTCCGCTCATAGAAATGAATGGGAGCCGGGCCGTGCATGCGGTGCGCTCCCATTCATTTCTATGGAGCCGACGAAAGTAGCAGAGCCAGAGCTCGGCTATTTTCGGCAGCCCCATAGAAATGAATGGAGGGCGGCTGCGCATGCGCAGTGCGCCCTCATTCAGTTCGGAGGCTCCGTTCTGGATATAGGTGCGGGTCCCAGCGGTGGGACCCGCACCTATAAGACAATGGGGGCATATCCTAGCGATATGCCCCCATTGTCTAAAATGAGAATAACCCTTTAAATACGTCACTTTTTATTGCAGATTTTGAATTTATACCTCAAGTAAACATATCTTAAAGGGGTTGTCCAGGTTCAGACCTGAACCCGGACACAACCCGATTTGCACTCGTTCATCATGAAAAAAAAAAAAAAGCGTGCAAAGCTCTGGTGCTCCCCCTTGCCTTGTGTTGCATAGCAAAGGGCTGTTTGTTTACATTTGGACACTGCTGGACGGAGGCTTCCCCCTAGCAGGGATTCCGGTGATGTCACCGGCTCTGATGGGTGGTCTTTAGTGCTGCCCTAGCCTGTTAAACGGGCTCACTGCTAGGCGGAAGCCTCTGCTTAGCTTATCCATGGGGAGCCCGGTACGTCATCGCATCTGTAGAAAATTCCCTTGCCCTGAGAGCATCGGGGTGTGAAAAGCTACGAAGCTCCACTCATTCATGGTAAATGAATCCAGATCAGGTTGTGTCCTGGTTCAGGACTGAACCCAGACAATCCCTTCTAGTGCATTTTAGGCCTAGTTCACACTTCAGTGATCTGTCAGTGTTTCATCAGTGATTGTGAGTCAAAACCGAGTGAGTCACAATCCCTGATGGAAATCACTGACCAAATAACTGAAGTGTGAACTAGACCTTAGTGATGCAACTTTAGCTGTGTTCCAGTGTTAGAACTTTCTCATTAGTTCTTTAAGCTATGTGAAACCTAGAATGTTGGTAAGTTTTTATTAGAACAATTCTGGTGTACATACAATGTATTACAAAACTTTGTTTTTTGGGAATTATTTTATGGCATTTCCTCTTGTGGTATAGATAACACTGTATTCTGTGAGTAGAATTACAGAGATGCCAAATTTATATAGTTTTTTTTAAGTTTAATAATTTGTTTCTATGTCATCGCATTCCATGACCCATAACATTTTTATTGTTCTGATGGTATAACTGTGTGACGACTTGTTTTTTGCAGGGCGATTTGTAGTTTTCATTGGTACCCTATCTGAATGTATTAAAGGGGTTGTCCAGCCGTTAATATTAATAATTAATATTGATGACCTATCATAAGGACAGGTCATTAATATAAGATCGGCAGGGGTCCACTGCTTCCTGGTCTTTACACTATGCATTGTTTCCTGTGGAGTGATGGCATAGATTAATTACAAGTACCCACTGCATTCTCCTGAATGGTGCCAGCACTTCCAAGACGAAGCGCAGTGTAAGGGTGCATTCTCAGGACCTTATGTGTTTTGAGATCCACAAAACTCGGATACTGGCCGCGTGCATTCCACATTTTTGCCAGAAGTCGGACCCCCACCAATCTGATATTGATGACTAAAAAGGGGGTGCAGTTTTGGGCGTGGCTAAACACCGCGGGTTATTTGATACACAACAGTTTGTTCATTCATACCGTTTTTTTTCTTTTTAATTTCCTGTCACTTTGAAAAGAACGCAGCTCAAAGTGATGTGAAGCCCTTATGTTTGAACAGATGTTATTGAATAAGCTCTTTATTGGGAGTCAAACACAAAGCCAGGAAATATACATTCCCTACACCTATTTCAGTGCCGCTTCCTCCCTCCCTATAAGGTGCCATGCAGAGCTATGCAGGACACCACTTAAAGGGTTGTCTGAAAATCTACAAAATGAAAACGATTGAAATAAATGTTAAATTAAAAAAAAATATACATTTTACTGCTCCAGCGGTCCCCTCAGTTCTTTGTTTATTTTGATCCGATTATGAAATGCCGTACCACATGTATGGATGGTTGGATACAGCTGCATTCACACGACCACTGCAGCCAATCGCTGGCCTCAGTGATGCTAGAATGTACATCATGTGGCCGATGAGGTCGGCGCTTGATGTGGATGCAAACCAGATCATTGCTGTAGCAAAGTAAATAAAGAACGTCGGGAACGGCTGTTGAGTAACAATTTATTTTTACTTTATAAAATTTATTGTGGTCACTTTCAAACTGCAAATTCTCGGACAAACTCTTCAAGAGATAATCGGTGCAGATTAACTAAAACTGACCCTTCAATTCCAACGTTCGTATGGAGTAAGATGTCACCATGATAAAGGCTGCCAATCCCTGAATTCTTATTTTTTTTAATTGGATGAGGTCCTCGTGCTTTGATATAGAATACACTGATTTATGATAATGACTTTTAGAATAAAGAATTTGGCATTGACAGATATGTGGCAGGAATAATTCAGTCATACCCAAAAGGAAATTATGGATTAATTACACAGCAGTAAAAAGTTGACAATTACAAATTTGTGATTATCCACTTACCAAGCCTGGGTAAAGAAATACATCAATGTCTGCGGTGCATTTGTTCTTCCATGCCCTCATCATTAGAGAAATGTGCAATAAATAACTTGTGTTGCAGTGTGTCAAAGTAAAAAAATAAATAAATTGTGCTTTAGGAACAATCTCTCATCACAACAACACTGATCCAAAGAGAAATTCCAACCTGATGTGCCGTTATTACTTTATAACAGAGCTTCAGTAATGTCAGAAGATGAAAATGTATACAAATAGTTTGCTCACAATTTTACAAAAAAAAAAAGTTATTTTAAAATTGAAAAAATGTAAATGTTGGACATTTTCAGAATTAGTAACTATTGGGGTGACGATCCTCGACACCACAGGCAACAACTACTGCTGCATGTTACTGGGTATACAGCGAGGCCAGTGACTGGCTGCAGAGGTAATGGGTTGTCTACGAGACATCATTGCTGCAGGAAGAACTGAAGCCGCAGCACTGGATATTACTGCTAGACTGGTTTTTGATTTCAGGCCATTCACTAGAGTTTTCTGGTTTGTTGCTGAAACCGAACAAACCAGTTAAAGAGGACCTTTCACCACTCCTGACATGCCTGTTTTAATAGCTTCATACATTCCCCATGTAATAGCAAGTCTGGAACATCTATTCTTATGTCTGTATGTTGTGCTATTCCTTTATTATTTGCACTAGAAGTTATGAATGAATTGCTATTTGCCTTCAGTAAGGGAACAGAGGGGAAGTACCCAGTTGGGGGTGTGTCCCTGCACAGTCTGAACATGGCAGCACTGATTGGCTAGAGTCAGTCTGTGTAGGGACACACCCCCAACTGGTCACCTCCCTTCTGTTCCTTTACTGAAGGCTAATAGCAATTCATTCATAACTTCTAGTGCAAATAATAAAGGAATGGCACAACATAGAGCCATAAGCATAGATGCTCCAGAATTGTTAGTACGTGGGGAATGCATGAAGCTATTAAAACAGGCATGTCAGGAGTGGTGAAAGGTCCTCTTTAAGGCTATTTTCACACTAGCATTTCTATTTTATTGTCAATGGATAGAAAACGGATCCGTCCCCCATTGACTGTCAATGGTGTTCATGACAGATCCGTCTTGGCTATGTTAAAGACAATACAACTGGATCTGTTCATAACGGATGCAGATGGTTGTATTATCAGTAACGGAGGCGTTTTTGCTGAACCCTGCCGGATCCAGCAAAAAGGTGAAAGTAGCCTCATACTGGGAGGTCTTTAAAAGTAATCTGCCTTCCTTTCTGATAAAATTGGCTGTCCTATTAGAACTTATCCCCTGTCCTGTGGATGCGATGATGGTCCAACCGCAGGGTTCATAAGAATGGGGGCTGCCAGAGCTACTCATGTGCTTCTACTTGGTTATCTCCTGCAGTTCCATAAAGCTGAATGGAGTGGTGGACATGCATACGTGTTTTCCGTTCCATTCAAACAGGAAAAACGCTTCTTGCGATCAATGGGGGCCCCAGTGTCTACACCCCCCACTGATCAGACACTTCTCACCTTGACAGAAGTTGGTGTAATGGGACAACCCCTTTAGGCAGCAGAAAGGGAAATTTGGCCATAGTTTTGTTCAGTTCTGTTCCAGTTATTTTTATGTTTACAATTATTGCTACTTATTTCATTCTTGATTTTTTATTATTTATCACCAAACACTGTGGATTTTGGTATTCAGATATATAACATTTTAGGCAGGCTTTAGCATTTTGGTCAGACCAATAAAAAGTGCAGTACAAAACACTGAGCAGACAATAAATGCTAAAAAGGTTCCTATCCAGATGCTTAAATCCCAAGGATAAGGAGTCTTTGATGTGTTCTTGGCAGCAAACCAAGTCAGCGCATGTGTCAAAAATTCCCAAAGGTTAAAAAATAAAATGCATCTGTTAACTAGGAATGTGCGACCTGTAACTTCTATTTTATTGAAAGCTATTGAGCTAAAGAAAAGTTCATTTTGCTCAGCTTCCAGTAATTCTTTTATCCATTAGAAGCTTCCTCTGGAGCCTTCACTAAATGGACTCTGGGAAGCGGAGCTGGCTCACCGGAGGCATCTGTGCTGCATTAATCTATTACTTAGCATATCTTTTCTTAATCAAGGTTTAAAGACTCTCCCCATCCAGCCTACTGATTAAATAAGGTTATAGAACTGACTCACAATAAGATTTTCCTGGAAAACACCTGTTTTGCATTGGCCATAAATCGAGCCTTTCTCCTGGCAGTCGCAGGCAAGATAAGATGGCAAAGCACAAAAGTCATTATGTATCAAAAATCTTTATAAATGCAAGCTTCTTGGGATGTTTTATAGTGTATGATCTGTGCATGCATAAAGGGGTTTTCCGTGATAATACTACTGATGACTTATCTTCTGGATAGGTAATCAGTATCTGATCAGCGGGGGTCTGACACCTGAGACCCCCGCCGATCAGCTGTTTGAGAAGATACTGTGAACGCAACGGTCAGTGACGTCATGTTCATCTGTCACATGGCTAGGTGCAGCTCAGCCCCATAGAAGTGAAAGCGGCAGAGCCCGATACCAAGCACAGCCGCTATACTATGTACAGCGCTGTGCTTGGTAAGGTGCAAGAAGGCCACAGCCCTCACAGGAGCACCAGTGCCTTCTCAAACAGCTGATTGACGGGGTTCCCAGGTGTCGGACCCCCAATGATCAAATACGGATGACCTATCCTCAGGAAAGATCAGTAGTAAAATCTCGGAAAACCTTTTTAAACCAAATGACTTGCAATGCTTAAAAGGGGTTCTCCAGGAATTCAATATTTTATTATACTATTACTAAATTAGTTATAATGGCTCATTTTGTCTTGGGAGCAATCATTAGGAGAAAAAAAATGGCCGCCGTCCTATTAGTACATACAAAACCTGTCCTAATCACACAGCAGGACAAGTTACTCCACAACACTGAGGTAAAGAGCTGCCTCATCCGCTTTTCTGCTTGTCAGGGATTATGATCCTGAGTACAGTTTAATAAGATCTTCTGCTGAATCTCGGTAGGAATGGAGATCATGAGGAGATGTGAAGTACAGAGAGGAGGTGGGAATTTGGTTGATGAACAGCAGCACTTGTATGCAGTCTCCATTACCACAGTCTGTCCTGTCCTTCCTCTATGCCCTTCATGTCTCCTCATGAACTAAATTCCCCAGAGATTCAGCTACAGATCTTATAAACTGTATTCAGGATCATAATTCCTGACGAGCAGAGCAGAGAGGAGGATGAGGCAGCGTTCTGAAGTAAGGTCTTTACTTGTACATGTACAATAGATTTTGGGATTAAAAGGAACTTGCAGAGTTTTGCATAAAGATCCATTGATCATTCTGAGATTTGGAGTCATATGAGTGGTCCTGAATTGGGAGCCTCTCCCGTTTGTATTTACATACTGATAAAGACCACTCGATTGACTCCTTAGGTCAGAAAGAGCATAGATTCAGAGCCATAAATTACAAGTGATACTGATTTCCACAAAACTATATATCAGTCTGCTCAGCTCCTCCTGCTCTATGATCTGCTGCCTGCAGATTGGATGGCATTTCTAACATGACAGGTTCTCTATGATGATTTACAGCTAGGTGTCTAGGCAAACAGTTGGACAGGGAGGTCGCTGGTGACTCTCTTTACATCTTGGATTTGTCAGCAGCAGCTTGACAACTATTTCTATTTAACAAGTTTATTTTCATAAAAAAAAAAAAAAATTAGAAACAGCAAAATTTACAAGACACTAGATTTGACATATTTGGACTATTAAGTCAATGATAAAGCTAGAGACAATGTAAACTGTTAACCATTCACTGCTCAGTGAAATTTTGATATTACATGCCAGTCAGGCTGTCAAGGAATGAATAGAGCAGCCTACACTACATAAATAATAAGGCTGGTCTCAATCTGTGCACGTGCCCACTGAAAGGATAACTAAGTGGTATTACCACCCTTACCAAGACCAGAGCTGTCTAGAAACCTCCTCCTCCTCTTCCCCTGCCCCTTATGTGTTCCAGCTGAGTAAGACTAGTGCCATGAATAAAACATAACCTTATGCCTCACATTTCTCTTGTTTTTCAGGAACAGACTGAATGCATTTTCATTATGTTTTTACCTCATACATTTGGCATTTAATGAGACTGTAATGTATAAAGCTTTATGCACTCAACATTTTCATCTTCGGTTTAACAAAGTTTACATTTGTAAGATTTGGGCGACATAATTTTAAGGGTGGGGAGGGGGTGGGGGTCTTATGGCATACCCATTTGGTTGACTACTCCAACAATGGAGGTTTGCGGAAGAGAAAATATTCCCTACAGACTATAAAGTAGAGTGATAGCACATGCAGAACACCCTTTTTTCTTAGGAATGGTTGGGGGTCCAGCAGCTGGACCCCATGGATATATCCTTTATGGTACATCCAGTAGATACAGTAATGACTATCTTGATGATGAAAGAGCACCACGCTTGTGTTTATAATGGAGACCTGATGGATGCACATGGTAGGCATGAAGAAACACCGTGCATCGTGAAACCTATACCATGTAGTCAAAAATATACAAAGTATAGCAAGAGGCTTATGCCAGATGGACACTATCAAACCAAGATCACACGTCCTATAAATGTAATCATGGCCCAGGGTAAACTAAAGATTGCACTGACACTTCTTGCAGTGAGTTACCTTCTACACATTTTCTCAATAATCAGATACTGGGGGGATATTTATTAAACTATTTTATGCCCGTTTTCTGGCACATAGAAGTTGCAAAAGTTGCACCAAACTTTGTGACTTTTTTTTTACTTTTCTCATCATCTTTGAAAATGATGAGAATAGGATGGATTTAAGTGTTGTCTGACTTCAACAAGTGGCATTTATCATGTAGAGAAAGTTAATACAAGGCACTTACTAATGTATTGTGATTGTCCATATTGCTTCCTTTGCTGACTGTATATACTTTTCCATCACATAATACACTGTTCGTTTCCATGGTTACGCCCACCCTGCAATCCATCAGTGGTGGTCGTGCTTGCACACTATAGGAAAAAGTGCCAGCCTCTCTGGTGGCCGTGACCAGAGGAGCGCACAAAGGCTAGTGCTTTTTACTATAGTGTGCAAGCACAACCACCACTGATGGATTGCAGGGTGGTTGTAACCAGGGAAACCAGGCACCCCCACCGATCAGCTGTTTGAAGAGGAGGCGGGCGCCGTGCCAGTGCTGCCTCCTCTTCATTGTTTACATGCTCGCCGTAACATCAGTAGCGGTGAGTAGGTGTAATTACACAATTAAACAATGAAGAGGAGGCAGCGCTGGCATGGGGCGCGCCTCCTCTTCAAACAGCTGATCGGCAGGGATGCTGGGTGTCAGACCCCTGCCGATCTGATATTGATGACATATCCTGAGAATAGGTCATCAATATATATAACTTGGATAACCCCTTTTTGTGGAAGGGAGGGACCACCGTCGACCCAACAGGTTTAATATAGTTTACACAAGATATTGGCATAAATTATATTGCACATTTACGCACACTCATAGCAGGCATAGATTTAAAGGGGTTGTCCAAGTTATGGGAAAAAAAATATAGCACTGTAAATCTGATGGGTAGCAATATATAACTAAGTTTAGCAAGTTTTAGGCAAAAAAAAAAAAAAATCTATATTTCCTAATTTCCCTGGTTCTCTTCTGGCCTTTGTTTACATGCAGTAATAACAATCTCTGCCCCTCCCCCTTCTCTGCAAAGGCAGTGAATATAAGTGCTGTGAGTACATGTCTGCCTGCTGGGATACTCAGCAGCATGTTGTTTGTGTAGGACTACAAGTCCCAGCTGTACAATGACACTGCTGATAAACACAGGAAATTCTCCCTACCTGTTCTTGTACAATTCCTCTATAGCTCCTTGCCCAGCATTTGTCTCCTCTCACTGCTGCAGCTACTATTTGTTGTAAAGCCTTGAGCCCTCAGTGTGTTCTGGCTGAAGGGGTTAATGTTTTATCTGAAGGAATCCAGGGAGAGAGCAGATAGCAGCCCGGCAAAGAAAGGGGGCGTGGCCAGTGACGTCTCGTGTACAGACTGTTATCTGAACTCTGAGGCTTGTACACGAAACATCACAGGCCAGGGAGATAAGGTGACATCACAGGTCATGTGACCCTCAGTCAACTCTGAGAAACCAGCAGCTTTAGAAACACAAAGTATATGGGAAAGTTGACAAGTTAGAAACATATAAAGAACAAAAAAATAACTCGGACAACCCCTTTAAATTTCTAGTGCACAGACAGACCTCTATGAAGCGTCTAGGTAAATTTCCTCTGCTGTGTTTAGTTGCTCAGTTTAACATAGGGAAACAAATCCTAGGCAAAAATCCTAAACTGTAACTTTAGTAAACCTAGTTTACAGTGGATATTGACGTGGTGTTTTAGGTTATAAAATAATGCACCAATCAGATGTTACATTAAAGGGGGTTACCTTGTGTCATGTAAAATTGAAAATCATACATAATGCAGTAATCATACTAAAGTTCTCTAATTGCATGTAATTAAAAGTATTCAGATCCAGGTGCTGGTTTGAAAATGTAGAATATTTTTTGTTGGACAACCCCTTTAAGTGGCACGTAATGGATTTAGGTAATGGATGTAAAAATCGCACTGTGGTACTGGTAGTACTTAGTCACAAATGGGTTCTCTACGGTTAACTAGTAGAGAGAAGGGGCCCTTGCGATGTTCTTGTGTGGGGGCCCCCATATAAATGAGGACTTACCCAGTTTTACATACACTACAGGTAAATGTACAATCACAAGCAAAAGGGAAGTGAAGCGAAACGGAAAGCGCTGATTTGAGCATCCCATGGTGTGGGCAAAGCGCTAGGTCAGGACTGCTATCTCTATTCATTAGCCATCCCAGCTGGGCAGTGGGTAGGCAGCTGTTAACGTGATCAATGACTTACCTAAATGTCATCTCAACTGATTCGCTTAGAAATTACCAGCAAGTGAGACTAATGTACAGGTGCTAATTTATTTAAACCGTTCTCCTCACTTGTACGTAGCATTAGAAACTGCATCTGGCACCTAATGTTAGCTGTCAGCTGTACTTAGTCATGCCTCTTCTAATGACTCTGTTCATTAGAAATGAGCACAAATTATGAAATATTGTGAAAAATGATACGGCAAATAGAACGGACACAGCAAATCAATTAGAGAAATTTCCTGCAGAACGTGCTCTCCTAGCAGGAGGAGAACATGCAGGTTTCCGAGCAAGAGATGAGATAACAATTAAAAAGCAACTGACAAGAAGTTGGCAGCCGTATTTATCAATCTGCTGGCGCTGCAGAATCATGCCCTGGCATGTAGGCAAGGAATTGTTTCTTATGGAAATGTACATATATTTTTTTTAATCATACATGTACTGTATATACATGCACAGTGCTGATGGTGTTACTATCACACACCAGATAGCTTACAGTGCTGCACAATCATCAGAGGGCATCCTTTCCCTCGTGTACACTTCCCTCAAACAAATGCTGAACACAAAACGCGTTAGCAAGTAACTGTGGAGGCATGGCATCATTTGTTTTCCTACATACAAAAGAACATGACGGGGACGAGGGATTTAGCTAATATCTAGCTTTTATTTTAAGGGAAAAGTATCATATTGTTCAGTGTGAGGGAAAGTTCACACATGCCAGATATGTTGCTGATTTTCCATCGCAGATTTTCCTGCAGCAGATCAGCAGCATGTGTACAGTACCTGCAAACTGGATGAGATTGTAAGGAATTTCATCCACACGCTGTGTAAAAAATCTGCACAGTAACTTGACCAGTGGGGTGAATTTGAAGTCTACAGCATGTCAATTTTAGGCTACATACACACGACCGCGCTGTGTTTTGCAGTCAGCAAACTGCAGATCTGCAATACACAGATGCTGTCCATGTGTGTTCCGCAATTATAGAAATAATAGGAATGCCCATTCTTGTCCGCAAAACGGAAAAGAATAGGACTAAGTTCTATTTTAATTTTTTGCAGCATGCATCTTTTGCGGCCCCATTGAAGTGAATGCAAAAAACGTGGCTTGGATGCAGACCCAAAGAACATGTGTATCAGACCTAAGGGCTCATGCCCACGACCGCATGCCGGCAGGGCCCGTATTGCGGCCAGCAAACAGCAGGTCCGCAAAGAACAGGCCCCGCATCACGGATGGGTCCGCAATCCGGAAGGTAGTGCATTCACTACTTTTTTATGGTGTGGACGATCAGATGCGGATCCTATTCAAGTGAATGGGTCCGCGATCCGCATGCGGTGGCCCAACGGTCGGTGCTTGTGCATTGCGGACCGCAATTTGCAGTCTGCAACACCGGCCGGAGCCCTTTGCAATGGAGAGGGTGAAATGAGCACAAATTATGAAATATTGTGGAAAAAAAGCTACATTTTCCACTATATTTTCACTCTTGTGTAGACATACCCTAAGGCTAAGTTCCACAAGTCATGGATTTCCATGTGGATGAAATCCACATGTAAATTCGTTATGAAATGTTACTCAGATATTGATGTGAACGTGTAGATTTTGACCCAGATTTGATTCCGGATCCGTAATGAAATCCACACATAAAACCATTATGTCTTGTGAATTTCAATAAAAAAAAATTAAAAATCAGCGGCCGATTTCAAAAACTGAATCCACAAGAAGAAATCCATACTAAAAAAAAAACATCTGCAGCATGTACACATTGTGAGCAAAACACACTGGGGGGAATATCACACCCTACACTCCTTTCTGGCTTCAAAAAGTCGCAGGCTAGAGGCTTTGCAAACTTTTTGAGTCCCCTGTGCAAAGATTTTGCAACATTTTGCGTTCCTTCCAGTTTTGAAAAGTGGGTGGTGTTGTTCGCTATGTTAAATGGTTTCAGACTGCCAGATCCGTGCTACCGCTAGCGCACCATGCTGCTGGAAGTCCGCTCCGGCCCCATTCACGGAGGTCCGGCGGCAGCACGGTAAACATGCAGAGAGGAGGCTGGAATAAAACTATAACATGTCGTAGTTTTACTCTGGCCACCTCTCAGCATGTTTGCCGTGCTTATAGTGAATGGGGCCGGAGTGGACTTCCAGAGGCATGGTGCACTAGCGGTAGCACGGATCCAGCAGGCTGTTCCACCGCTGGAAACCCATTAACATAGCTAACAACACAACCCACTTTTCAAAACTGGAAGGAATGAAAAATGGAACAAATACTCTGCATCATTTGATAAATTTGGTAGAAAGTACACCAACGTAGACCACTGCAAAACTGACTTCAAATATTATTCTCATGCTAAATTCCCGCTACTATGATAAACTGGGTGCGGATTTGGGGTCTGAACTCTGAAATGTGTGAACTTAGCCTAAGGTAGTACCACATGAGACCTAAAAACCAGTGAAAAAAAAATACCACAGATTTTGCTGCTGATTCTCTACATCAGGGATGCTCAACCTGCGGCCCTCCAGCTGTTGCAAAACTACAACTCCCAGCATGCCGGGGCAGCCTACAGCTATTAGGGCATGCTGGGAGTTGTAGTTTTGCAACAGCTGGAGCGCCGCCGGTTAAGCACCCCTGCTCTACAAGACCAGCAACAAATCTGCACCAAAATCTTAATGCGTTACATGCAGATTTAACGTGGACTTTGCCGTAGATTGGCTGTTAATTTCAGCCTATGCACTGCAAAAGGAGAAATTGTCAGTGAAACCTGCAGCACGAATCACGCAGATTTTTAATGCAACATGTGGATGAGCTTTGTATAAATCTCATCCACTTTGGTACTATTGTAATACACTGAAAATGTTACATCTGCAAATCCACAGCAAAAAATCTGCAGCACATACAGTACATCTGGCTGCACGTACTTATGGGTTTGGGTTTAGAAACAGAATATCTGATGGATTTTCGAGCGGACCTGCTTTTCCGTACCAAAAACCATGTGTAATTTTTGTGCTTTGTTGCGGATTTGATGCAGATTTGCTGTAGATATTCTGTGTTACAAAAAAAATCCCAAACAATTGACATGCTGTGAATTTCTAAATCTGCACAGCAGATCAATTTCCGTATATGGAAAAAAAGGAAGTGACCTACAGGTACCTGCACCCATTTTTTCCCGCATGGATTTCCGTGCAGAACAATTGCACCATAATTAGACACATCACATGTACACTTTCCTTTTTTTTCTGTGCGGGAAAATGACCTGCCGTGCAGATTTAGAAATGCGATTTTTAGTGCAGATTCCATCCTTAGCAATGCAAGAGTGAGGTCTGTGGCAAAACTGCATTAGGAAGTTTAGAAATGATCGCAATAAAGAATATTTCTGTTCCATCAACCTAAGGCTCTTATGTTATTGTCAGAGATGTTCTCTGTGTGGTCACTGCTTTGTCACCAACAGAGAGTAGTAGAGAGGCTGTACTCTGCCCTCGAAGCATCCATGAAGGAGGATCTGACCAAGGCAAATTCATAGATTTCTTATTATTAAAAGCTTAACAAAGTTTTCCAATTATTACTTATTTACCTACAGGAATTTAAAGGAAACCGATCACCTAGAAAACACATACAAAACTGGAGACATGGCTGCATAGCTAGAGAGGCAGTGAGTCCATCCATACCTTTATTGGACTCTTCCATGGCTGTAACCTTCTAAAAAATGTTTTTTATTGTCACTGTGAAGGGTCAAAGAGGCATGAATGAGGCACCGAAGTGCCCCAGACTGCATGGTCTCCCTCCGCTCTCTAAGCCCTGTAGAAAACCTGCGCATGTGCCATCAGTGACAAGTAAGCTGTATCTCTCTCACTGATGCTTCACGCACAGGTTTTCAGCAGGGCTCGGATAGCTCTGTCTATCAGTCATGAAGGGACAGGCAGAGCCGAGAGACGCCTTGGACCAGGGCACTTAAAGGAATATTCATATTTTGAAAAACATCTCAGTGGGGCTCTCTCTGACCCTTTAAGTTATTCGTTCATTTTGTTATTTGTTCAGAAATTGTATTCCAACAAATCTGCTTTATGTATCTAAGCAGCCGGATTATTGATATAAGACCTCATGCACACGAACAAATTTTGATCCATTCATTTCATCAAAAAATGTGGACAGCACACCGTACAGACAAGGATAGGCATTGTTACAATGGATCCGCAAAAAAAACGGAAACACGGATGCCATACGGAACGTCATCCGTTTTTTTGCGGACCGCAAAACACATACGGTCGTGTGCATGTAGCCTAAGGCTTCATTCACACGACCATATGTGTTTTGCGGTCCGCAAATTGCGGATCCGCAAAGAAAACCGATGACATTCCGTATGGCATTTGTGTTTCCGTTTTTTTTGCGGATCCATTGTAACAATGCCTATCCTTGTCAGCAAAACGGACAAGAATAGGACATGTTCTATCTATTTTGCGGAACGGAAATACGGACATACGGAAACGGAATGCATACGGAGTACCTTCCGTTTTTTTTGCGGACCCATTGAAATGAATGGTTCCGCATACGGTCCGCAAAAAAAAAACGGAACGGACACGGAAACAAAATACGGTCGTGTGAATGAAGCCTAATGGTGAGAAAAAGCCCGACATTACCATTTTACTACAGAAAATAAAAATAGTAATAAAATTACTAATTATTGGCTATTTATGAACGAGTCTGAGCAGGAGTCGAACCTTTGGTGTACTGACTCCACAGCCCTGACGGAAACGCAAAGAAATCTGCGCAAAAATCCATACAGATATTCAGTTTCTAAATCCATGCCTGTGTGAATGTACCCTAAGGGTGCACTAATAGATTTGTGCAGACTGTCTCATTCATTAGACTGTGGTTTGCAGAAAATCATGAGCTTACCACCAGAAAAACCCAATTCAGATGGATGAGAATGGTTTTCAGTCCCAGACACTTATGCAACAAATCTGCCACAGGCGTATAACGCTGCAGATTGCCTGCCACAACAAGTCTGCAATGTTAAAAGGTTTGTCCCATCATAGACAATGGGGGCATATCGCCAGCGGTGGGACCCGCACCTATATTGAGAACGGAGTGGGGAGCGCTGTGCCTGGAGGATTCCCGGGGTCCGGTCACCACCAGACGCAGCTCCCCGATGCTCCCATAGAAATGAATGGGAGTGTGTGCACTGTGCATGCGCAGCCACCGCTCCCATTGATTTCTATGGAGCCAACGGTAATAGCCGGCTGCGCATGCGCAGTGCATCCTCCATTAATTTCCCCGCTCCATTCTCGATATAGGTGCGGGTCCCTAGCGATATGCCCCCATTGTCTAAGATGGGAATACCCCTTTAATAGTACCAATACAGCAGGTTACACTTAAATAAATATCATCCATATTCTGCAAAAAGAATCTGTGTGAGGGCTCGTGCACACAGCCATTGGTCGGCTGTTCTGTGTATTAAGGGCCGCAATTTGTGGTCCCCAATGCACAGGCAACATCCATGCTGATTCCGCCAACGGATCCAGACTCATTCAACTTGAATGGGTCCGTGATCCGTTCACACCGCAAAAAAACTGAACATGTTTTTTATTGCGAGAAACATGCCTCCGTTCTGCACCGACTTTCTGGATTGCGGGCCACAATGCGGCCGTGTGCATGGGCCCTGAAAACTGACGTGGTGCAGATTTTAAAACTTCAGCCTGTCAACCTATGCAGCAGATTTCTCAATTTGCAGCAAATGCACAACATCCAGATTTTTCTGCAGATTCAGTGCAGATTTTGTAATGGAGCCTTGGGCCGGTGTTATGTTCTACTCCCTCCATTGCTCCTCTGACACTGAATTACTGGCGTCCTCCTGGTAGCTATTCTAACATCTTGATCACAGCTCTGAACATACAGCAACTCTCTGAAATGAAGAACTTCCTTGATATACGGTGGAATTACAGTGTAATGGAAAGCACACCAGAAGTCTCCTGTGTTATACACAGAACTTGTCGACAATATGACCCCACAGTGGTCGTAACAAGGAAGTCACCGCAGTGTGTTATTTAATGTGACCAGTCCTACACAAGACAGCACAACAAATGCCCTGGCTTTCGACAGAAACGCGCTCAGCATTACCCCGACAGTTTGATTAAAATTCACAGGGAGTTGGGACAGTTTCACAAGAGTTGAAGAGATTTCAATATGAAACTCTGCACGAAATTACTTCTCCAACCGAGCAGCTCTACTTACATCAATATCCTCTTGGGTAAATGTCTCTGGATCCTCTCCCATCATGTTGGCTAAATGTCTCTTTCCAATGTTGAACTCTTCAATCTGTTTTTTAATAAAAGCCTCTGTGTACTTTTCAGGTCCCGAGGCTGCAACATTTTTCCTCTGTACTGTGGAACTGGTATGTATTAGTCGAGACGCCTGTGCCAAAATAAGAGGGGCAGGGATATAAAAAAATAAATAATAGAGGAGAAAAACAAGTTAATCAAATGATCCCTAAACACAAAATAAAAGAGCTGGTAGAATACATAGAAGACAGGTACGGCCATGTTCACCATATAGCATCAGCACTTACCAGCAACATAAAGTTACAATACAATAATTGATGAAGTATAAAAATATAATAAACAGAATAAACTTTGAAGATTAACTGCTTCTCATACTCACTGTAATAAAATGAATACTATTATAGGCAAGTAATGTCAGTATTGTAATATGCCATACTGGAAGCAGATTTGTAATGGAAAGGAAAATATATCACAAAGTAGTCGGAACGTCGTGGCTTGTAGCACTGCCACTATTTTTGTGTACACGATGGGACATCATTAAAGCTGGAAAAGTAGGACATGTCCAAGTCATTTTGGTGGACAAGGAGTAAATTGCCATGGCATTCTGTTGCTTGACCAGGCTGTCATAAGGGACGAGTAGCGCTGTCCTCAATAGTAACTGTGTTGCAATCCTTCTCTTTAAAGGGTTAGTCCCATCTAGGGTTGTCGCGGGTATCGAAATTTCGATACTGAATTGATACTTTTGTACAACTATCAATTCGGTACCGGAATTTGCTCTTTTTCGATACTAAAATAAAAATTTCTCTTACCTGTCCTACGCCGCGGCTCCGCTCTGGGCCCAGCGCTCCTCTTCTTCTCCGGGCCCGCGCTGCACTGTCCTGACCGCGTACAGAGAAGAAGAGGAGCGCCGGACCCGGAGCGGAGCTGCGGCGCAGGACAGGTAAGAGATTTTTTAATTTTATTTTGATGGGGGCACGGTGGGCTGATGTTAGGTCTGATGGGGGGCACGGTGGGCTGATGTTAGGTCTGATGGGGGGCACGGTGGGCTGATGTTAGGTCTGATGGGGGGCACGGTGGGCTGATGTTAGGTCTGATGGGGGGCACGGTGGGCTGATGTTAGGTCTGATGGGGGGCACGGTGGGCTGATGTTAGGTCTGATGGGGGGCACGGTGGGCTGATCTGACGTCTGATGGGGGCACGGTGGGCTGATCTGACGTCTGATGGGGGCACGGTGGGCTGATCTGACGTCTGATGGGGGCACGGTGGGCTGATCTGAGGTCTGATGGGGGCACGGTGGGCTGATCTGAGGTCTGATGGGGGCACGGTGGGCTGATCTGAGGTCTGATGGGGGCACGGTGGGCTGATCTGACGTCTGATGGGGGCACGGTGGGCTGATCTGACGTCTGATGGGGCACACAGATTTTTTGTTTTTTATTTTTTTGGCGTGGTACTGAATGGTATCGAGTATCGAATCCTTTTTCTTGGTATCGAATCAAAACTTTGGTATCGTGACAACTCTAGTCCCATCTAGGACATTGGTAGGAAATTGCTAGCATATGCCGTCAATGTCAGACTTGGGACCCATGCCTATCTCGAGAATGGGGCCCCCAAAGTGAACAGACAGCAGCCAGGCATGCACAGCTGGCCTCCGTTCAGCACTGGCTCAGTTATTTCCGGCAGTCCCAGAGTGGTGAATTAGGGAGGTGAGTGTACCTGCATTCACACATGGCACACTAGCTCAGCTATTTTCGGGACTCCCATAGGGATGAATAGAGCGCACACCACACATGCGCAGGGTGCTGTCCTTGACTTCAGGGGTTCCATTCTCAAGATAGATTGATGGCATATTCTAGCAATATGCCATTAAAGGGGTTTTCTGAGACTTTTATACTAAAGAACCATCCTCTGGATAGGTCATCAGTATCTGATCTGAACTCCCGCCAATCAGCTGTTTGAGAAGGCAGGCTCCTGTGAGCGCTGCTGTTTTCTCTCAGTTTACCAAGCACAGCACCGTGCATTATATAGTGGTTGTGCTTGGTACCACAGGTCATCCCCATTCACTTCAGTGGGGCTGAACTGCGCTTAGGCCATGTGACCAATAAACACATGACATAGGCTAAGCTGATTGGTGGAGTCCCGGGTGTCAGATCCCCATTGATCTGATACTGATGACTTATCCAGAGAATAGGTCATAAAAGTCTAGGAAAACCCCTGTAATGTCCCCGATGGGTGAACCCCTGAAAGGAAAGTTCACTGGAAAGTTGCAGATATGCTACAGGTTTCCTGTCTGATATTGCAGGTGAAAAAAGTGGAAGTGATTTATAAAAAAAAAACAAAAAAACATATGGATAATTGACAATCCACAAGACAATACAATACACACAATTTCTAAAAGCAGAAACAAAAATTCAAATCATTAATTTTCTGCAATGTAACAACTTTAACAACTAGGGTCCACAATACTAGTCAGATTCGGAATAAAATGGCCTACCTACTGTCAGCTTTAGGGGACTTCAAAACCATATCTTAGGTGCGTATCAGATTCGGACCCATTCATTTTAATAGGACCACTAAAGATGTGGAGAGCAGACTGCCTGCTGTCCACAGCCATAAAGCCAAATAAAAAAAAAAAAAAAAATAATTTTTATATATATATATATATATATATATATATATATATATATATATAGATATATGTTTTTAAAAGCAATGTAGAAGATCATAAGCAAGGCGCTGCACCTTACAGAGAAATTCCATACCTGAGAAGCTGACGTCTAAATATACAGTACATCACAAACCACTATTTCCTGGAGTAGCAGAGGAAATACTGTACTATGCCAGATGTAATACGCTCAGCAAACACTCCCAGACAGTCTCCACTGACCCACCACCAAACCCATTTCTAATTATGTAGCTACTGGCTAGAAGCGCAGCACTGAGACTGCACACACGGCTTCCAGGACACCCAAATCTACTGTACGAGGAGCATGTGCTTTCCATTTATTCTCCAGATTCCCCTGTGGGGAAGATAGAAGGAGACTCTGCTTTTCTTTGCAGTTATTTGCTTATAAATACTATATAAGTATTAAAGGGGAAATCCTGAGAAAAGTTTATTCCGATATGTTAGTATGTGAGAGGATCACACTGGTGAAGTCTATGATCTCATGCCAGCCCCAATTTCCAGAAATGAAAGGGCTCTACATATGGCATAAACCCCTTTGGCACGGCTTGGAGATCTCCGTTACATCTGCGTTTATGCTTTTATCAGTGGATTCGTCAGGATTTACCTCACTTTTGACGAGAGGAACAGCAAAGTTTGCATCTGCCGAAAAATGGATCACACAGATGTGAACTGAGTCTAACCAAAGGACCATTCAACCCAATGACAGTGTGCTTAGAGGCTTGTGCTAGATTTCCAGAACTCTCTGAGTGGTGCCAAAGTGGTCTGAGCAATCTATAGAGCCCTGTTTATTGTGGAAAGCACTGGTGATCCAGACTTCACCACGGTGATTTTCACACTGGATTCCCCTGCTAATCACCTACAAGGGAAAGGATAGGAGGGGAAATATATTATATTAATGCATGTAACAAGAAATTACGTTTCAATATTTCTATATGTTCCATAGGTAAAAACCTTGACGGCCAAACCATTTGCTAAGGGTGATGCTATCTGGATCAGGTAACACCAAATGAGATCTGGGGGGCTCCGTTTTATTCCTCATCCTCATACACTACACACACAGACACATTACAATAATACCAAATGTGCCTAAGGCTGCTTTCATCGTATTTCTGGATGGAAAATACGAGCCATGATCTATGATGCTGAGCGTTCCAGCCCAATTACGGATCAACTGTCTGGGACTGTAGACCCATAGAGTGCCTAAGGGCTCATGTACACGACAATATGTATTTTGCTGTCCACAAAACACGGATCCACAAAAAATACGAATGGCGTCCGTGTGCGTATTTTGAGGAACGCAACTGCTGGCTCCTAATCCTATCCTTGTCCGTAATGCAGACAATAATAGGACAGGCAGAGGTCGCGCTACGTTTTTTTCAGAAGAGTAAAAATACTCCTCTGACCATTTTTGAGGAGTATTTTTACCCGAGGAGGAGTACGAAATCTGCGGTAATTAAAATACATAATACGCAGGCCTGCACTTGCTCACATCTGTGTTGGAGGCTGCATTTGGAGCCTCTGTTGCAGATTCTGTTGAAAGACCAGACAAAAAAGCCTTGTATGCAGGAGTTTTGTGTCTGGTAAAAAGACAGATCGCAAATGGAAACTGAACGGATCCCATTGTAGTTGGTGGAGTCTGTTCAGCTACCCTGTAGGGTGACAGAAGGAGGGGGAGCAGGGTCACTAGTGGGGAGACAGGGGGAGCAGGGTCACTAGAGGGGCGGGACAGGGCCGAGGCAGGGGCGGTCACTAGAGGGGCGACAGGGGGAGCAGGGTCACTAGAGGGGCGACAGGGGGAGCAGGGTCACTAGAGGGGCGACAGGGGGAGCAGGGTCACTAGAGGGGCGACAGGGGGAGCAGGGTCACTAGAGGGGCGACAGGGGGAGCAGGGTCACTAGAGGGGCGACAGGGGGAGCAGGGTCACTAGAGGGGCGACAGGGGGAGCAGGGTCACTAGAGGGGCGACAGGGGGAGCAGGGTCACTAGAGGGGCGACAGGGGGAGCAGGGTCACTAGAGGGGCGACAGGGGGAGCAGGGTCACTAGAGGGGCGACAGGGGAGCAGGGTCACTAGTGGGGCGACAGGGGGAGCAGGGTCACTAGTGGGGCGACAGGGGGAGCAGGGTCACTAGTGGGGGCGACAGGGGGAGCAGGGTCACTAGTGGGGCGACAGGGGAGCAGGGTCACTAGTGGGGCGACAGGGGGAGCAGGGTCACTAGTGGGGCGACAGGGGGAGCAGGGTCACTAGTGGGGCGACAGGGGGAGCAGGGTCACTAGTGGGGCGACAGGGGGAGCAGGGTCACTAGTGGGGCGACAGGGGGAGCAGGGTCACTAGTGGGGCGACAGGGGAGCAGGGTCACTAGTGGGGCGACAGGGGGAGCAGGGTCACTAGTGGGGCGACAGGGGGAGCAGGGTCACTAGTGGGGCGACAGGGGGAGCAGGGTCACTAGTGGGGCGACAGGGGGAGCAGGGTCACTAGTGGGGCGACAGGGGGAGCAGGGTCACTAGTGGGGCGACAGGGGGAGCAGGGTCACTAGTGGGGCGACAGGGGGAGCAGGGTCACTAGTGGGGCGACAGGGGGAGCAGGGTCACTAGTGGGGCGACAGGGGGAGCAGGGTCACTAGTGGGGCGACAGGGGGAGCAGGGTCACTAGTGGGGCGACAGGGGGGAGCAGGGTCACTAGAGGGGGGAGGGCTGGGTTATTAGTGGGGTGACAGGAGGAGGGGGAGCAGAGAACTGGGAGACTGGACAGAACCATGGTTGGGGGAGGGGGAAAATCACTCACTTGAAGATGGACAGCTTTTCACTGCCACAACTTTCCTATCCCTCTCCACCTGGGGGACACAGGCCGGAGGCAGCTCTTCTCCCAGGCAACAGTGACATCAGTCCGCGGCCCTTTACCTCTCCAGCCGCACTGTTTTGTTCCCCAGGGTCCATGCTATGCGCGCTCTCCTTCCAGCCTCGGGAGCAGGCCCCTCCTCCTTCCAGCTCCCTCCGGCTTCCTCTGCCTCACCCGACCTGTCTTGCTCTGGCGCACCAATAACAAAGCTCCTTGCTGTAAGGAGCTTTGTTATTGGTTATTTCAGGCACAGGCGCTGATGAAAAACTGAGAAAAGTCTTAGGCGTAGTGGTACGCCTTAGACTTTTTTCAGGGAGTAAAATTGCCTAAAAACGCGTGTTTTTGCGGAACGGACATACGGAAACCGAATGCACACGGAGTAACTTCCGTTCTTTTTGCGGACCCATTGAAATTAATGGTTCAGCATACGGTCCACAAAAAAGACAGAACGGACATTGAAAGAAAATACGTTTGTGTGTATGAGGCCTAAATCGTAGACAGTATTAGTAAATCTGTCCCACTGTGTCCATGGAGTTGGCAGTAAACCTGCTGTCCATACAGCCGCGCTCTCCAAGATATGAAAGAGACACTTCAGAAAGGGGTATTTTTTTTAACTGCTTGCTGACCATCCATTCACTATATACGTCAGGGCAGTTGGCACATATTTCTGTCCATAGGTTTCTTGCAGAGATCACAGCTGCATGCTGTGGGAGCCAGGGGCCCACTGTCATAGACAGCAGTGCTCCCCATAGAGAAGGGCCTTCCCTTTGTCTCCATACACAACGCTCAACATCCAGAGGCAGCAATGCCGCTTCATGCTCTGGTTCCAGCAGTCATGTGATCGCTCACGGCTGGGAGTCTGCATGATCTGCTGGGTCTTAGCAGATCCAGATAAGCTAGGCAGTGAGGCACTGGGGCTACTATGCCAGCCCAAGATACAGGAAAAATATTCAATAAATAAAAAAAAATAAATAAATAACGTAATGTTAAATGTCCCCCAGAGGTCTTGTATGACCTGGGCTGCACAAAGTGTAAAGTGCAAAAAAAAATAATAAAAATAAATAAATAAATAGAAAAACCCCACCACATGCTACAACGCAGCTTCTCATCCGGGCCCCCATCAATCATATAAAAATAACTGTTAAGGAAAGAAGACATTATATTAAGAAATAAATATATATTTTAGTTGCATATTGTGTTGTTAAAAATTGAAAAGTGAAAAATAGTCTAACCCTCCTCCCCCTTTTTTCACACACATTCCGGGTTATAAAAAAATTAAAAAGGACATATATATATAAAGCCTCAGATAGCACAGAAAAAGGGCGTAAAATTATTTAGAGAACCGAATAGAAAAAAAAAGTTATGGTTTTCAAAAGATGCATATATGTGCCTGGTCAGGAAGTAGGGTAAGGCCCCTTTCACATGAGCGTGACGGATTAGGTCCGGATGCGTTCAGGGTGCGCTCAGGAAAACTCGCACCAGTTTGCAAGCAAGTTCAGTCAGTTTTGTCTGCGATTGCGTTCAGTTGCTCAGTTTTTTCTGTGCGGGTGCAAAGCGTTTTGATGCGTTTTTCACACGCATGATAAAAAACTGCAGGTTTACAAACAACATCTCTTAGCAACCATCAGTGAAAAACGCATTGCATCCGCACTTGCTTCAGGATGCAATACGTTTTTCACTGAAGCCCCATTCACTTCTATGGGGCCAGTACTGCGTGAAAAACGCAGAATATAGAACATGTTGCGATTTTTACGCAACGTAGAACTGATGTGTGAAAAAAAACCGCTCATGTACACACACCCATTGAAATGAATGGGTCAGGATTCAGTGCGGGTGCTGTGCGTTCACGTCACGCATCGTACCCGCGAGGAAAACTTGCTCGTGTGAAAGGGGCCTAAAAGGCCTGGTCTTGAAATGGTTATACTATGTTGCAGAGCCAGCAGGCAGCGATGGAGCAGCATCCCAGCGGCAGAGATCAGGTAAGTATGATTACCATCATGGGTCTGGTCAGACTAAAGTCTGTAAAAAACTAAAATTTTCACAAAGCTGAACAGCCCCTTTAAGCCATATTAAAAAATTCAAATAAAATCTAACTGCTATAGCCAAGGCAAGTCACAATTTGAAAACCACCACTAATGGTCCTTTCACACAGACCAATAATCAGACCAATTATCGGGGACGGGTGTTTGTAGAAACAATCGTGTCCAATAAGCGGCCTCTGAAAGATGACGGCAAACACTTGTTCATTGGGAGATCGTGTCTTTCAGACGGAAACTAAAATAATTGTTTCTGTGCAGCAGATTGTGCTGTGTGAACAGGGATCTACTTTTCCCCATACAACAGAGGCAACTGCTGCATGGTAGAGCAGCTCTCATCTCTGCTGACAATTATCTGGAACATTTAGTTAATTCGTGATAATTGTCTGAAACCTTGGTTCATGTAAAAGGACCTTTATGCATTGCAGAAAATCTGTGGTGATTGTAGCGGGCAGCAAACACTGTTTTCCTTTTAGACAGTCTCAAATCTCCCCCATTAGAACTGCTCATTTTCCTATAAATTATGGCTCATGCAGACAAACGTAAGGGCCACGTGCTCGTATCGCGGACCGGTTCACAGATGTAGACCCATTCATGTGAACGGGCCCGCGATCCACAAGATATGGCCGAAGATAGGACATGTTGTATCTTTTGCGGAGTGGAGGCACGGATCGGAAGCACTACTACGCACTTCAGTGGGCTTTCGGGTCCGTGTCTCCGCACCTCAAAAGATAAGACATGTCCTATCTTTTGCCATATGTTGTGGATCGCGGACCCATTCAAGTCAATGTGTCCACAACAGTAATACGGAGTGCACACTGCCAGTTCACATGCATTGCAGACCGCTATTTGCGATCCGAAGCACAGGCATGGAGCCCTTACCAGCAGACATTAGGAAATAATGGCAGGAAAAAGAACACCACAAAACAGGAACCTAAATGCCATACATGAACCTATTCTGATGGCGCTAAATAAAAATTGGACACAGGCTTCCATGTTCCCACACAGTTTACAGCTCCTAATAGAGGAGGCCATGAAATCAGCTTTATTTTTTTTGCAAGACCAATGTAGGAAAAAATTACTTCTCCAAAGAAGACAACCCGATTGAGGTATTACCCAAAAGCACTGTCTAGACTACAGATGTAAGGCGCTGGATCCCTCGTGCGCTGCATTTCCACACACACTTGTAATATAAATACATTGGAGATCATATGTTGTAGTGGAACGTGTGTCAGCACCATGGCGGCACAGCCTGCTGCTACGCCGTCACTTCAAGTACATCTGCTCTATACTCACATCTAAGAGATAATGTTGAGTCGTAAAGAAAACCAATTCAGCAAACATAACGGAGAAAATAAACTTTGGAGGCAGAAGCTGGTAATTATGAGAGGTGGAGGGGATATTTTATCTGGTTACAGATCCCGCTTCATGGAGGCTTTAGGCTGTGACTGGGAGAACACAGCACTGAACAGAATAACAACGTCCCACTAAAACCTGGGAACCATCATGGCACCCCTCATAGAGAGGAGCTCGCTTCATGTCATTCCTAAGGAAGAGAAACTGCGACCTTGAGATTTCCCCACACTGTTCTGCACATGGAAAGGATGAAATAATAAGACTACTTTCAGACCAGCGGCAGCCTCCTCCGACAGGTTGTTCCAGTGGGGGAAAAGCCGGCCGGATCCATGCTGCCGCTAGTGCACGTGTGCCGCTGGAACTCTGCTCAGGCTCCACTCACTATAATGGGGATGAGCCGGACTTCCAGCCGCAGCACGGCAAACAAGCCAAGATGCGGGCGGAATGAAACTACAACATTATAGTGAATGGGGCCTGAGCGGAGTTCCGGCAGCATGGATCCGGCAGGCTGTTCACCCACCGGAACAGCCTGCCGGAGAAGGCCGCCGCTAGTGTGAAACTGACCTAACCTGATCATCCAGAAATAGTCTAGTGAGCAATCATGTGTAAGGCCTCATGCACGTGGCTGTTGCCCTTTTGCGGTCCACAAACAGTGGATCCACTAAATATGGAAACCGGTGGGGTGCATCCTGCACTCCCCTGTTCGCTGTCCGCAAAATGTGCAGGATAGGACATGTTCTATAATTCGTGGAAAAGCTCCCTGGATGCTGACAGCACACTGATGACATCCAAGTGCTGTTTGCGTTTTTTGCAGCACCACAGAAATGAATGGGTCAGTGTACAATCCACAAAAAAGGTCGTGTGCAGGTTACTACAACTTATTCCACCAGAATTTACCTCAGGAACTAGGCAATGACTAAATACATACTCCAGTCAGTCCAATTCTGATAATCCGATAACCAGCAAGGTGCCAAATTAGCAAATCATTCAAATAAAAGCTGGACAAATGTCACAAAGCCAATGTGCCTACATTTTTGAGGTTTTTTTTTTAGTCATTTATAGCTTTGATCAAACACAGGTTAAAACTGTAAGTGGACAGCCCCTTTAAGCCCTTCGCGACAGGTGACATACTATTACGTCACACGGGCAAGTGACTTGGAGCATTTTGACATAATAGTACAACATGGTAAACTCTGCATGGCAGGCAGCCATCTTTATTGAAGGTGGTATTTCCGCCCTCCTGCAGCCCCGAACACTGCCATTGGCCGTTCTGTGAAGACCGCCTCATCACAGCAGCGACAGCGCTGTTAACCATTTATGGGCATGCAGGGGGAGGGGGGTCAGAAGGAGGTGACTGGTGCTGACTGAGTCAGCACCTGTCTCCACCAAGGTCAGACATGTGACTATAGCGTTTGGGGTGCCCTGCCAGCACTGCAATTGGCTGGAACAACGCTCCAACCAACGACAGCACTATAGCAGCAGAAGGAAACTGATGAATCCCTCTGCAGACAGCCATTCTGGCTGGCGACTGCATCCAGTGTGGCTCTGTGCTGCTTGTTTCCTTGATGGGACTTGTGGTGCACCACCCCAGCAAATCAGTGCTTCTCCACTCAAAAGAAGAAGAACATCTGGAACTGCTGCAGTGATTTTTTTTGCTCATCTGCAGCAGTTTCAGATCCCCAATCCCTGTCACTCTCCCTCAGTCCCTCCTGTCTGTCACTGGACACCGATCTGTCTATGGCTTTCTTTGTCTTTTTTTTGTGTGTTTTTTTCCAGCTCTGCGCCAATTTTTCTGTGTGAGAGCTGTGACCGGCAAGCGCTGATCAGTACGTAGGTGTCTGATCAGCACCTGTGTTCCGTTCTTGGAACAGGAGTTTTCTTTTTTTAACTTAAAGAGGACCTGTCACTACTCCTGACATGTCTGTTTTAATAGCTTCATGCCTTCCCCATGTAATAACAATTCTGGAGCATCTATTCCTATGGCTCTATGTTGTGCCATTCCTGTATTATTTTAACTAGAAGTTATGAATTAATTGCTATTTGTCTTCAGTAAAGGAACAGAGGGGAGGTGACCAGTTGGGGGTGTGTATCTGCACAGTCTGAAAATGACAACACTGATTGGATAGAGTCAGTCTGTGCAGGTACACACCCCCAACTGGTTACCACCCCTCTGTACCCTTACTGCAGACTGCTAGCAATTCATTCTTAAAGAGGACCAGTCACCACTCCTGACATGCCTGTTTTAATGGCTTCATGCAAACCCCATGTAATAACAATTCTGGAACATCTATTCTTATGTCTCTACGTTGTGCCATTCCTTTATTATTTCTATTAGAAATTATTAATGAATTGCTAGCAGTCTGCAGTAAGGGTATAGAGGGGTGGTAACAAGTTGGGGTGTGTACCTGCACAGTCTGAAAATGGCAGCACTGATTGGATAGAGTCAGTCTGTGCAGGTATACACCCCCAACTGGTTACCTCCCCTGTGTACCCTTACTGCAGACTGCTAGCAATTCATTCATAACTTCTAGTACAAATAATAAAGGAACGACACAACATAGAGCCATAAGAATAGATGTTCTAGAATTGTTATTACATGGGGAAGGCATGAAACTATTAAAACAGGCATGTCAGGAGACTAGTTCAGATCAAGTTCTGAAGCCCTACAATGCCATGCATAAAAATGAAGGTGTGGTATAAAAAGCTGGCCGTGCACATTGTACAGATAGTACTGTGTTACATTGATCTGCAGGACACCCAGGAACCTTCCTTCAGTTCCAAGAGGTGGTCATCAAGGCCCTAATTTTTCAAAATCAGGAAGGAGAGGGCTCCAGTACTTCAGGAGGTCATGGTGACCATGTTGTACCAGGGCAACATTTGACTAGTGAAGTCACCCAAACAGCAGGGAAGGGAAGGACCCAAAAAAGATGCAGGGTGTGTTCCTAACGGGGAATATGAAAGGACACCATTTACCACTTTGAAACCTTCCCTGATAAACCTGGGCTGTGCATGCAGGATTGTTTCCAAGTCTACCACTCATCCATGGAGTATTTATTGAATCTTTTATGCTCCTTGTAACGTTTCCACCGTATTACTTTCTCATATAGTCCACATAGCTTACACATTCACTAGTGATGATGAGCGAAGCGAGCTACGTGCTACATCCAAAGTCGCTTCACTCAAAACTTCGGCATAGTACTGTACAGAGATTCGTCTCCGTACAGTATCAGAATGTATGGGCTCCGATGAGCCAAAGTCAGTTATTCACGAAGTCGTGCGAGACTTCGTTGAATAACTTTGATAGTTGAAAACCACTTTAAAACTTGGAACCGAACTCTGTTTCGGTTCGACTGGTACCTCAGAACCAAAGAAGAGTTTGGTTCCAAGTTGTAGAGTGGTTTTCAACTACCAAGTCTTGCACGACTTCGCAAATAACTGACTCATTTTCCATTAATTCCTGTGAAACGCCTAAAGGGTTAAAGTTAGTAAAAACCAGTTTTGAATAACTTGAAGGGAGCAGTTTGTAAAATGGGGTCACTTTTGGGTGGTTTCTGTCATGTAAGCCCCATAAAGTAACTTCACAGCTGAATTGGTCCTTCAAAAAGTTGGTTTTGGAACTTCTAAAATTCTAAGCCTTGTAATGTCCCAAAAAAATAAAATGACATTTTCAAAATGATGCCAACATAAAGTAGACATATGGGGAATGTTATTTTATAACTATTTCATAAGGTGTCACTATTTGTCTTAAAACTAGAGAAATTGAAATGTCAAAAATGGCAATTTTTTCCACATTTTCTGTAAATTTTAGATTTTTTAATAAATAAAGGGTAAAACATATCGACTTAAATTTACTTTTCACATGAAGTACATTGTGCCGCGAAAAAAGAAAGTTATTAACACGTCAGATTTCCAAACTTTGGCCTGGGCCTTAAAGGGGTTGTCTCATCACAGACAATGGGGGCATATCAATTGTCTTATAGGTGCGGGTCCCACCGGTGGGACCCGCACCTATATCGGGAACAGAGCCCCGCAAGGTGGTGGCTGGAGGCTCCTGTCTGGTCACCACCAAGCACGCTCCCCATAGAAGTGAATGGGAGCACACCGCGCATGACTGGTCTCCGCTCCCATTCACTTCTATGGAGTCTACAGAAATAGCTGAGCCAGCGCTCGACTATTTTCGGCAGCCCCATAGAAAATGAATGGAGGGCGAGAGAGAGAACCTCTGACAGCATGATCAACCCTATGAAAAACTGCATACTGCCTGGTAGGGTTGATCATGCTGATTAAAACTATACCTTTCTTTTGTCTGTATGCTAAACAACTGCAGAGAAATCTGCATTTTATTCATATGCAAATAGACAAGTTAGAGCACCAAAGGGGTGGGGCTAGATCCTTGGAGCACTGCTTTTATAACACGCTAATACATATTACTGGTTTCTTCACAGGCACAATATATGATTATAAAGAAACCAGTAATATGTATTAGCTTTCTAAGGGAAGAAAACCTCTATTCTGATTATAGTAAGGCTATAGTCTGTTATTGTGGGTGAAATGAGGGAGAAAAAAAAATAACTGAAGAAAAAATATGTCCTGGGATATGAACCTGGGACATCTAGATGCAAGACTGACCACTTACCACCAGACTACAGGCTTATCAGATTGAGAAAAATTGTTTTCTATACTTAGAATGCTAATACATATTACTGGTGTCTTTACATTGTGCCTGTGAATACACCAGTAATATGTATTCACTTTGTAAGGATAGAAAACCTCTATTCTGAACATGGCAAAGCTACAGTAAATAGTGTATATGATATGTACAAGCTAAGACACAGCTCTGCCCTCAGCATGCTGATCTCTAGCCCTTATAATCAAGGGGACGGGGGAGTATGCAGAGCATAGGTGTTACAAAAGCAGTGCCCGCCTCCTGGTGCTCCAACATGCTTATTTGCATGTGAGTAAAGATCGGGTTGTTTAACCTACAGACAAAAGAAAGGTATCATTTTAATCATTATGATCAACCCTAGCAGGAAGTAAGTCTGGTTTAATAGGGTTGATCATGCCGACAGATGAAATGAAAAACAGATCACACATAGATAGCGTCTGTCTGCTGTCACTTTCCCCCCTGATCCACTGACTTTAATGGGCCAATCCAACATGAAAGACAGATGAACTGGCACTTCTTCTTTTAGGCCCTATTCACACGTTCTTATGAATGGTTCCGCATTCGTTCCACAATTTTGCAGAAGTGGTGCGGACCCATTTATTTTCAATGGGGCCGTAAAAAGATGCGGACAGAACACAGTGTGCTGTCCGCATCCGCACTTCCGCTCCGCGGTCCCGCAAAAAGAAATAGAACATGTCCTATTCTTGTCCACAGCCACGGACAAGATATGGCATTTCTATAGTGCCGGCACATGGCCGGTGTCCGTGTTTTGCGGACGTGTGAATGGACCCTTATTAGTGCTGTCCGATCTGAACTTGGACAGCATCAGAATGAGTAAATTACTCCACAGAATGAGTATGTGATGAAAGCCAAGGCGGATTGTACTGCAGATCCATGGCAAAAATCCACACCAAGCAGATTTTACTGCAGAACTAGCTGCCCATGTTCCACCCAGTGAAGGTGGAAATCCTCAGCATAAATAGACGAGCTGCATGTGACAGCTGCGGATTTCTTCAGATCTCCTCCACTTGGCCGGTGTGCTGACCCCTGGGTAAAAGTGGGGCACCCTGCCAGTTAGTTTATAGGCACTGAAGCAAGTGGTAAGCCCGGGTAGTGTGGTGCAGCCCATCACTGCTGCCAAGGGGCGCTCCGGGGGTTTGCCCATCACCCAGACACTTGCAGGACATAAGTGTAATAAATATCCCGGGTCATGTGAATGACACATGGAAGGGGAATCGCTCCCCACGAAGTCACCTGCTGCCAGCTCGTTATTAGCACAGTTTGTATAGCTGAGGTGTGCCCGCTGTACCTACCTCACCACAAACCGCAACCACCGCTGCCGGCTTCCAGGGAGCCGCTGCCACCGCCCGCAGCACAGCCAGCCCCGGCCTAAGGCACACAGCGGCCATGCTGGAGGATGGAAGCTGCAGGTCACATGACCGGACGGGGAGGAGGAGGAGAGAAGGGACGGGAAGAGGCCGCTGAAGTAGTGCAGTATGTGAGGTGGAGGGCAGCCAGTGACTGGGATATGTACGGGTGAGGCAGTCTGCATCTGTGTGCGGGCCTGTCCTCATGGTGTCGTCTGAAATGTCACACTGTTCCTCTACTGTTTTTTGTCCTTTGAAAGTCATGATTATTTAATATATTTTCTTTTGTTTGCAGGATTATGTGGATGCAGTGAGTGTCACCTCATGTGCCCAGGAGGAGCCCCAGACCCCCAGTGCATACATGTAGGGTGGTGGTAGTATGGTCTGAACAGTCGCTATACCCTACTACAACTGGTGGTTCCTCATAGTTGGGGTCCTATAGAGAAGAAGCTTGAAAACATAACACTTCAGAACATCAATCAGATGTCCCATACAACAGAGGGGGCAGAGTTGTCACTGACTTCAGATGGACCCAGTGGTCACCAGGAGATCTGGCCTGTGACATTTCTTTCGGGACTAAGGGGCTGTTCAGACGGCCGTAGTATTGCAGATCCTTAATACCACGGATGTCAAATGGTTTGTGTTCTGCAATTTGCGGAACGCACATCGCCGGCACCCCATAGAAGATGCCTATTGTCCGCTATTGCGGACAAGAATAGGACATGCTCTGTATTTTCTTGCGGAGCCGCTGCTCGGCAAGATCACACGAAACCCATTGAAGTGAATGGGGCCGCATCTATTCCGCAAAATTGCGGAATAGATGCGGACCCATTCACACGGTTGTGTGAATGGGCACTAAGGGCTCATGCGCACAAACGTATATTTTGTCTTTGTGTCTTTTTTTTTTTTGCTGTCTGTATGTGGAACCGTTCCATATCCATTACACAAACAATAAAACATGCCCCATTATTGTCCGCATTACGGACAAGGGTAGGACTGTTTTATTATGGGCCGGTCGTTCCAGCCGGTATCCATGTTTTGTGGATCCGCAATTTGTGGACCGCAAAACAACGGTCGTCTGCATGATCCCTACACACGGGTGAAGGGGCATCAGGTTGTTGGTATTCAGTACACCCAGTGTATTGTCACATTAAAGAGGTTCTCCAAGATTTTGTGAGATTCAGCAGGGGGTAGCGAAATCTGAAGCAATCTGCAACAAATCCACAAGTAACGTGTGTTCATTTTTTTACTGTATGTAGCTGTGCCAACTTTATCTGTAGCAGGTGTCATTACTGACCACTGTAGCAAATGATGTTTTCCGACGATAGAGGTATCCCCCCCCCCATCCCCTGAATTCTTAGTGACATACTATACATGTGCTATAAAATATTCTACAATGAGAAAGCGGCCTTAAAGGGGGATTCTGGGATTTTCTTGTTGATGACCTCTCCTCAGGGCAGGCCATCAATATCAGATTGCAGGGGTCTGACGCCCCACACATCAGCTGTTCTCTTGTAGCGCTGTTCATTGCTGGTTACTGTAGTGCCGCTCCCACTGAAGTGAATGGAGTCAGTGCTGCAATTACCAGCAACGTCCACTACAGAGCAGACGGAGCTGTGGATTGTCAAACAGCAGATTGGCAGGAATGCAGGTTGTCAAACCCCCACCAATCTGATACTGATCCTTAGAATACGTAGGTCATCAATATCAGAATCCTGGACAGCCCCTTTAAAAAAAAAAGCACTCACCTCCGTCATTTGCTTGCACCGCAGGGAACGCTCACTGGGGCTCTAATGGGGGCGTTATCCTTACGGGTGGGCATTATTCTTCCGGAGGGGCACTAATGTGGACATTACTATTACTGGGGGCACTAATGGGGCAATATTAAATATGGGGGCATTATTAATGCTGGGGGCACTAATGGGGGCATTAATATTATTGGGAGCCACAGTATGACAGGCGACTTAACACCCCATGTTAAGCCATGCCCCCACAACCACAGCCCCATTGAGCTGTGGCTTAACATGGCCGGTATTTTTTGTTGGGAAAGGCGGCAACCCTACACTCACCCCATCACCTTCACACGGTATATAATGTATATCCTCACTGTCCACCATCCCTACCACTCTGTATATACTGTATACCATCACTGTCCACATCACCTCAGCTTTGTATATACTGTATACCCTTACTGTCTGCTATCACGTCCCTCCTTTTTTCATCTTTCTGATTAGTTGTGGGTCTTATGGTCCAGTGTGCCTGATGGTCCAAAAAATATGACAGTACATGAAATATCTTTCTAACAAAGCTAGAACCCTGTACCCCACATGGATCCAAAGCTGTGCACACTCATTGCTCCAATTGCTCTGCTAGATTTACTTCAAGCCGACGGCCCAGGGGAGTGTCCTTTCTGCTGCAGCTCTTTCCCTGTAACGGTCACGGTTTCTGAAGAATTGAACTGAGCATGTGTGACCATCTCAGTGATGTTACTGAGGTGGATGTGAAATAAGGAAAAGAACAAACAGAAGGTGGCGCTATACAGATACATTTTATTGAATAAATTAGTGGCCAAACCATATTTTTAATTACATGCAAATACAAAAGTATTCAGATGCTGGTTTGAGAAATGTAGAATATTTTTCCTGGACCAACCTCTTTAAATGATACAATTCAGATTTATTATTATGATTAATAGGAGCTGCATGCAGTAAGCACCTAAGCTCTCCAAGTGGTGACTGCAGGCAGACAGAATTTTATTTAAAGGGGTTGTCCATAACCTCTTCTTCACCCAGGCAGCCCCTTTGAGTGGATCATCGGAACAATTCATGCTCCAATGCCCTCCCTTGCCCTGTGCTGCGTCACGCAGGAGAAGGGCTGTTTTGGTTATATTTTTACACTGGCAGATGGAGGCTTCCACCTAACAGTGTTCCTGGAGATGTCACTGGCACTAATGGGGGGACTTTAGTGCTGCCCTAGGCTGTTTTATTGGCTAGGGCAGCGCTAAAGCCCGCCCATTAGTGTCTGTGACGTCACCAGGCTCACTGCTAGGCGGAAGCCTCTGCTTACCATTCCCATACACAGACTCCGTACATCACCGGATCTGCTAAAAAAATCCCTTGCCCTGTGCAATTCAGCTACGATGCTCCACTCACTCCATTCAAAGGAGCTGCCTGGGTGAAGAAGAGTTTATGTCCGGATTCAGCTTTGAACCTGAACAAACCCCTTTAAATCTATGTGTAACGGGGAGCAGGGGATTTGGAGCACTATAACAGAGACATGGAAGTTGATCTTTATAATGATACATTAGAAAATAAAACCATATAGGCTTCTATAACAATTTTGATGAAAAAACTAGTGATATTTACATTCCAGAGAGACAAGATATGGTGCAATCACATTCTCTCTCTGTCCTGGTAATAGCCTGCTGCTGAGATTTAGAAATACACTGGTCCCTCAAGATACAATATTAATTGGTTCCAGGATGACCATTGTATGTTGAGTAATTGGTTCCTAAGCCCCAAAATGTCATCCAAGATAAGAGAACGTGATGATTTAAGAAAATAAGCAGATAACTAAGACACATAAGACAAGTCCTTATGTATCACAGTCAGGAATAGCTGATAACTAGCAACTAAGGCTACTTTCACACTTGCGTTTTAATATTCTGGTATTGAGCTCCGTCATAGGGGCTCAATACCGGAATAAAACTCCTCAGTTTTGTCCCTATTCCACAATTATTGTCAATGAACTGAAGTCAACGGAATACTCCTAGAAGCATTCCGTTCCATCTCCAGACTGGAGAGCAAACCGCAACATGCTGCGGTTTGCTCTCCGGTCCAGGCATCCGCACCAAGACAGATCCTGTCATGACCCCCAATGCAAGTCAATGGGGACGGATCCGTTTAGTGTGACACAATGGTAAACGGATCCGTCCTCCATTGACTTTCAATGGAGTTCATGACGGATCCGTCTCCCTGCAATTTCCCCTCCCTCCAGCAGGTGGCGCTGTGGGTAAACTTACCCTTGTGCGCGCCATCCTCCTCGTCGCTGGTCAGGTCCGGAGCTGCTGGAACAGGTAAGTGTATGTTTATGTGTCTGTGTATGTTTATGTGTATGTGTATGCGCTGCTCCGGCCCCACATGTGTTCATGCGGCAGCACGGATCCGGCGGCACCCTTCACCCGCCGGATCCGTGCTGGCGCTGGTGTGAAAGAGGCTTACTACAAATGTTTCACCAGAGAAGTGACCTTGATTGGGTGGATCTGAGTCTGAGACATTGTATGTTTAGTCTGGTTTCAACTTACGATGGGTCAGAAAAGACCATTGTATGTTGAAAGTATTGTATCCTGAGGCCATTGTATCTTCAGGGATCAAGGTATACCAGTATTCCAGTTGCATCATGGTCAATGTTTCCAGCAAATGGAAGAATGGAACAAGCAGCATCTAGAGTGTCACCAGGTGGCCACTCTGAAGCTCTCACAATATTCCAGCCTTTTATTGGCGGGTCTTTGAGAGCTCACAGAACCTATGGAAGATGACCTGTGCGCTAGCATGCCTGTAGGATCTCAAACATTAATAGCAACATCTTCTGCTATGGTTTCTGGCTATGATGGGTGAAACAGATGAATCAACCATAGTAATTACATAAGTTGCTGCATCCTTGGTAATGTCAGAGATGGCCTCAGTATAAGGGCTCATGCACCCGTTGATCAGCCGTTCCGTGCATTGGGGACAGCAATTTGCATGGACAACATCCGTGTGGATTCCATGGACGGATCCAGACCCATTCAACTTGAATGGGTCCGTCTGCACCGCAAAAAAGTAGAGCATGCTGCGTAGTGCTTTCGTGGGGTTCCGTGCCTCCTTTCCGCACTGACCTTCCGGACTGCGTACCCATTCAAGTGAATGGGCCCTCGTGGGGTGCACACGGACAGGGCCCGCATATTGCGGACCCATTGTTTGTGTGCCACAATACGGGCACGGCCGTGTGCATGAGTCCTTACCTTGGGAGTTCGACCAAACTTAGAGATCTAGAGAGGAGTTCCTATCAGTGACTGACAGCCTTCCTTCTATGACTGTGTATACAGAAATAGCTGTTACAATTACAAGTTTTACTGAATCTTTTCCTATAAAACTATCAATCTACTCGGCTCCTTCTGTTCTATAGCATGGCGTTTTCAGCTCGGACAACCTGTTGTATTCATTATTTTTGGATCTTCAGGGCCATTGTCTTCCTGGCCTCAAAGTAATAAACATCTAGAAGCTTTTGGTACCCACAGTGGCTGTAGTATCAATCCAAACATTTTGTCTATGATGTTAACGCAGATCAGGTGAGAATAAAATTGTTCTCTGCGTACTGCCCGGAAACTGTTTTGATGTTTTAATCGGTTAAGAATGTTTTTTTTACTCTGGCTTTATGTGTTGTGTTCTGCCAGTATTCCTGTTGTGTAGAGAAAGTCAAGCCCTATGTGAAGTGTATATCTTGGCCACACGAAAAACTATCTCCAATATTGGTGTCATGGGATACAAACAAGTTTTTGATACAAGTTTTTGTAATTTACATACTTTAGTAATAAGGTTTACAGGACTAGTGTATGATCATAGGAAAGTTGTTGCTCTACAGACTTTCATAATCTTATGTTTGATAAATCTACCCTTTAGGCCTCATATCTGTTTTTTAAGTCTGTAAATCGCGGATCCACAAAACACAAATAACAGCCATGTGCATTCCGCATTTTGCGGATCCGCACGTCCTCCCCTTTGTTAGATATGCTTATTCTTGTCCGCAAACAGACAAGAATAGGACACTTTCTACTGCAGCGGAATGGACATACGGATTTATTAAGGAAATCTACATTTCTATGGAATTTCTGTAAAATAAAGAGAAAAATTCTTAGTAAAAAAATTAACCTCTTTTCAAATAAAAGTTATCATGGCGATCAGCTGATCTCTATGGGTCCAGATTCTCTAACCCCTGGCGATCAGCTGTTATCAGCAAGACACACTGCATCTGGCCTGACCTTCTACCTGCCACAATACATAGCAGCCATTCATCGGAATGACTGTTCAGGTGATGTTTGGACAGGCTGTGGCCGCCATAGGAAGGGTGCCCCCCTTTAGACATCCATATGCCCTTTAAGAATGGCTAACGAATCCTTTGTTTACATATCTGCAACGGAAATACAAAGAAATAATGAGTCAGTGTCAATTCTCCATCGGAAGAAATTACTGTACATATGGCAAAGAATAAAAAAAATAATAGTAGTGCTTATTCTATAAATTTCCAGCGATGTGATATTCCTCCGGGACTAAATGACATTAAATTCATCATTAATTATTTACACCTTTAGATCTGCATAAATAAATTGTAAAGGGAAAATAATTGGTTCACCTCGTAAATTTACGACTGGCACAATTTACAAACTAAGCCTGAAACCCATTTTAGTGGAGAATTTCTGATATCAGACATTTATAAGGCAAGATTATTAAGCGCAGGCTATTGAATTAATTAGGCTCCGTCAAATAAATTTTTCAACAAGTGCCACCAAAATGACATGAAATTGTACTAAAACCAAAGAAAGCACATTACAAGCTTAAAATTAGGTTTCAAAATTAATTTAAAACTATTGCACTTTTTAATTTGTAAAATGTGGCATATGTTTAGCATGATTCATTATCATTATTTGCTAAGCCTTACTACAGAAATCCAGAGCTGCGAAGGTGAATAGCTGTTCAATAGCAATTTAAATGTAGCTGCACTTTTATTTAAAGAGGATCTGTAATAAAAATGTTAATAAGTAAATTTTCAATTTGTCGATTATTTTCAGGCATTTAAAAACTCAAACTATTCCATAGCCATTCTAAACGGATTCATATACAGTAGTTTGCATTGGAGAAAGGAAGTCAGCGCCAGGTATAATAGTTTATAAATGTGTATATATTGATATGAGACATAGCATGTGACAGCGAGGGCACCCGTCATGAGACTCGGAGCACAAGCTGGGTGCCTGGCCTTAAAGGGGTTCTCCAAGTTAAATTTATTGATGACCTATCCTCAGAATAGGTCATCAATATCAGATCGGCGGGGGTCCGACACCCCACCGATCAGCTGTTTGAAGAGGAGGCAGCGCCGTGCCAGCGCTGCCTCCTCTTCACTGTTTACATGCTGGCCGTAACAGGGTTAGTGGTGAGTAGGTGTAATTACACCTCACCACCCCATTCATTTCTATGGGAAGGATCGCTTCCATAGAATTGTATAGGAACGAGCCGTCCCATTGAAATGAATGGGACGGTTAGGTGTAATTATATCATGTTCATGAATTTTTATTGTTTTTAATAAATATTTGGAATATCTGATACTATCTTGTGGTCCTATACGCCGTTCCAGTGTGAGTGTGCACACCCCTTATCGTACTGTACTAGGTGTAATTACACCTGCTCACCACTACCCCTGTTACGGCTACCATGTAAACAATGAAGAGGAGGGAACGCTGGTACGGCGCGCACCTCCTCTTCAAACAGCTGATTGCCGGGGGTGCCGGGTGTCAGACCCCCGCCGATCTGATATTGATGACCTATCCTGAGGATAGGTCATCAATAAATATAACTTGGAGAACCCCTTTAATGACACCCATGGTTTACATTTTTATGGATGAATTTGATTTCAGGGTAGTAGAAAGTAGAAACATCTGCATGCTGTTTCTTTTAGGTTCCCACACCAACATCAGAGTGAAGGACCATTCTAACAAATGATAATACTTGTAGATATTTTCCAGTGTTGTTGATGCTTTTAAATTGAGGATTTCACCATCATAAACCTTATCATTCAGATATGTGTGTCTGTGTGCGTGCATCAGATTGATCACAGGAAACCGACTTCCTGGATAATGTCATTTTTAGGCTGGATTCACACATGGGGTGATTTAATAAGACCGGCGTTTTAGACACCAGTGTTAATAAAGCGCCAAAGCTGGCGGTGGATCCGCCAAAGTTATAAAGAGGCACCAACCTCTACGTAACTTCGGCTAATCCAGCGCCTAAAAGAGGTGTAGCAAATCATGAATGAGACGGGCCGACAGGCCCGCCCATGCCACACCCACAATTTTAGACCTGGCATAAGGGGGGAAAAGTTGCAGATTGTGACACAACCAACCGTTGCACTGCCATCTGCTCCTGAAATACGCCTAATATAGGCGTATTTCAGTGTAATAAATGACCCCCATAGTTTTTGGCTTAGTTTTTTTACATGTGTTATTTTTTGTGTAGCAAAAATGGCAATTCCAGATGTTAGCTGAATCTCTTTGAAAATTTAAAAGCCCAGGACAAACATTTTTCATTTGCGTTGTGTTGATCGTGTCCTTTTTTTTGTGTGGTTTTTTTTTTTTTAACGCAGCATATTGTAGCAATGGCACTTTTTCACACACTAAAACGTCATAAACAAGTACAATGAAAAAAAATGCATGCGTCAAAACAAATTCCTGTGTGAAGATGGGTGTCACACACAGCTTTTTGTGGCAGTTTTTGATGCAGTTTTATGAGTAAAAGACAGAAAGGGATCAAGCAGGACGAAGAAATTTAAAGGGTTTCTGTCATCAGGATTTACCATAGTAAACCGAGTGTCATTTGCAATGTGCAAATGACACCTGATGACAGATCTGTATTTTTTATACTGCTCAGTAAAGTAGTTTTTGTGAAAATTGCGTTTTTATAATATGTAAATTACCTCCCCTAGGTGCAGTAGGCGTGAACCCTGCACCTAGTAGCGGCCGTCATTCCTCCTCCGAACCCTCCTCCGTAGCGTTGATTGACAGGGCCAGGCAGCCAGCTCTTTCGGCTCCCGGCCCTGTTCGAGTTCCAAATCCCGCGCCTGCGCACTGCGATCAGCAATCCGCGCAGGCGCGTTGAGCCGCTGGCCGCCCGTCTCCCGGCTTCCTCAATGCGCCCGCATTGCTGATCGCAATGCGCAGGCGCGGATTTGGAACTCGAACAGGGCCGGGAGCCGAAAGAGCTGGCTGCCTGGCCCTGTCAATCAATGCTACGGAGGAGGGTTCGGAGGAGGAATGACGGCCGCTACTAGGTGCAGGGTTCACGCCTACTGCACCTAGGGGAGGTAATTTACATATTATAAAAACGCAATTTTCACAAAAACTACTTTACTGAGCAGTATAAAAAATACAGATCTGTCATCAGGTGTCATTTGCACATTGCAAATGACACTCGGTTTACTATGGTAAATCCTGATGACAGAAACCCTTTAAGTCCTTCTTTTATATTTCTCACTCTTTTTAAACGCACTTCTGGTTTTGGTTTAAAAACCTGAAACATGAAAAATTGCCACAAAAAGCAATCTTTGATACCACGCTTAAACGCTGTTCTTATGTAGTTTTCTGCCAATCCACTGGATATGCCGGGGACTTATTCAGATGAACGATATGGCCAACCAGGTACTGCCGAAGTTTATAATGGATAACACCCTGATGGAACACGGATTAAATGATTTATCAAGACTGATGTTTCCTATGCTAGTCTTGATCCTTTGTGCACTGGAGTAAGATATACCCAATTTATTAAGAGACACATGCATCAAAAACTAAAATCTATGCCAGCTAGTAGCTGTCATAGACTTGAGCTTTATATTACGCCAGTTTCTGACATAAATTGCAAATACAGGAGGAGCAGGAGGCTGCACGTCCCACCTTCGAAAAGTAGCAAGAAGTGATAAAAGATGAAAATAATGGATCAAATATGGAACGCACCATAATGTGTGACTTTTTAACACCACTTTTGTGACCTAGAACCTTCGTTAATCCTCCCCCAATGGTTCGATTTACATTAACACATCTTTCTCCAGTTTACCCACAAGACTTATTCACTCAAGTGACTAGGCCTGCAAGAAAATTGGACCATAGGAACATGGACAAGATTCCTATCGTTTGAATGCAGCCTAAAAGTATTGCCAGTTTAGGTCCAAAAGATCTGTACAGGAAATACAGTACAAACATAAACCATGAGACAAGTCAATGGAGGCCGCCTTTTTTTTGGAGTTTAAAATTTGAGGACAAGATAGTAGATACTAAGATGTAACCGAGTCTTGGATCTGGATGTGCATCACTGGAGAGTACAATGAAACCCAACGTAATCCAACCCTTTTTAGAAGCTGACGAAACATCTGCTCTCCCTGCCATTCAAGTACCTGATGACAGTATTATATGTGCTGGTTGAGATCTTAATATTTGAACTCAGATGATTGACTTCTGGCTCCAACTGAGACCAAAAAATGACTGTTCACAAAGAACAATATATATTGGCGTATATTATTTGTTTTGTAACCAAACATGCTTTAACATTAGACCAGTCACCTTATGCCATTCAGAGTACCACAGCTTGTGTGGCCTACATTAGGATTCAGCTTTTTAGGTTACTGACATTGATTAGTCAAACATGCTCGAGTGTTAGTCCCAAAATCTGCCCCACATTTTTAGTAATTACCCAAGCTCATTAACAACTAGTCTTGTGAAGTTGCATGCTAAGCTGGAGCTTGATTAGAACATTAGATTTTCAGCTATAAGATAAACAACCTTCTTGCTGTGACAGTGGTCTTTGTCAAGTGCAGCTTAATTATTATTCCTTTCCGCCTGAAGAGAAAGAATTCAGAAAGAAAAATAAACCTTGCACCTAGTTAAATAAGTCTCACTTTCATATTTTACATGCTCAAAGTCAGTGGACCAGCTGTACTTGGCTAAACATTTGGAAATGTTACATTTTATTTGCTTTGCACTAACTGGAACTAAATAGAATCAAACAGTAACCGACTGCTGCATTTTAGGTATTATTTGGACTTGAAAGATTGATGGAAATTAAGACAGCAACATGACCACAGAACCGAAAAATACCTTTGTCTTTTTATTCTTGTTGAGAAATTAGATCCTGTATATATACCATCAGCCAACACATTAAAACCACCTGTCTAATGTTATGTAGGCCCCAGGGGCGGACTGGGAACTTAAAGAGGCCCTGGAAAAAGTACTAAAAGTGGCCCCATCTTGCAGTCGAGGTCCAAATTGATTGAAGGCAGAGCCAGCAATACCATATTGTGGCACATTACCACTCCAACAAGCCAAATACCACAGTGCATCATAAAATACCTCCCTAAAAACTTCCACTGGGCGCCTTTGAGGAGGGGCCAGGTGGCCCCCTGGGCATCGGCCCACCGGGAAATTTCCCTGTAAGGTCTATGGCCAATCCACCCCGGGTAGGCCCCCTCAAGTTACCAAAACAACTCTGATCCATCAAGGTTTGGACTTCTGATATTATGTTATCTAGGACAAAGATGTCAGCAGATGCTTTTAGTCCTGTAAGTTGTGAGAGGTGCTGTGTCCATGAATCAGACTTCCTTTTCCAGCACATGCCACAGATACTGTACATCATTGGATTGAGATCTGGATAATTTGGAGGCCAAGTCAACACCTTGAACTCTTTCTCTTGTTCCTCAAACTATTCCTAAAAAATTCTGTATGGCAGGTGCATTCTGAAGCTTAAAGACACCAATGCCATGGGGTATATATTTGCCCTAAAAGGGATCTGCTTGGTCTGCAATAATGTTTAGGTGGGTATGTGTCAAAATAACATCCAAATGATTGTCAGGACCCAAGGTTTTCAAGCAGAACATTGGCCAGAACATCACATTTCCCCTGCCCTTTTGCCTTCTTTCTGTAGTTTTTACTGGTGCCATATCTTGCCTAGCTAAGTGAAGCATACACAGCTGGCCATTTACATGATGTAAAATAAGTGATTTATCAAAATAGTGCATCTTTTTGACTGCTCCATAATCCAGATGCTCATTGTTGGTACTATTGGCAGTGGACAGGGATTATCATGGGCGCTCTGACCATTCTGTGGCTTCACAGCCTCATATGTAGCATATGTTGTGTTCTCTGTGTGTTCTGGCACCTTTCAGTCATAGCCAGCAGTAATATTCTCCGCAATTTGTGGTACAATAGGTGTTCTGTGGGATCAGACTATACAGGCTAGACTTTGCAACCCCAACGAACATCAGTGAGTCTTTGACACCTGTGACCCTGTCTCTGGCTCATTGGGTGTACTTTCTTGGACCATTTATGGTAGGCATTATTCACTGCATACTGGGAACACCACACAAGACCTTCCATTTTGGAGATGAGCCGACCCAATCATCTAGTATCACAATTTGGTCCTATAGAACCTTATGTTTGCCCATTTTTCCTGTTTCCAACACATCAATTTCAAGAACTGACTGTTCACTTACTGCCTAATATATTCCACCCCTTGAGAGGTGCCATTATCAGGAGGCAATGTAATTCACTTACCTGTCAGTAGTTCTAATGTTACGGGTAATTAGTGTATATGCCCTTGACTCGCATCTTGCATTGTCTCGAAAGGCTCACAAGGAATGCCCCACTCCCTATTTGATCAGTGAATATATTTTACTGCTTTTTACACATTGCTTCAAACACTAGTGTTCATCTGGAATATAATCGATTGTAAAAGGTCAACCAGGTAATCACAGATTAGCCATGAGGGCATTGGCAAATGTTACTACTCTGAATGCCAATAATTTCATGCAAAAGGCATGCCAAGAAACTGCAATGCAATTCACAGGGAAAACCTGACAGTTCTGCCACTGCTTAAGCAGGGGAGAGCTTGGAAGATGAACATTGGATTGTCAGTGATGTTAGTATACAGTGCCACACACATCAGACCTTGGAGCTTCATATCCTTTGTTTTTGAGTCTATGGTGCCATTTCATTCAGTGCACCAGCCTCTAGCTGCTGCAACACTAGATCCACTGCTTTACTCATGAATGTACTACTGTTTAGCAGCTTCCAGAGTATGGCAGTCTTTTTCAGGGCTATTACTTAATCAAGTTATGAATTGGGGCTACACTAGGGTCAGGATTTGATAATTCCTATTGTAGATTAATAAAGATTATGTTTTACAAGATTTTTTTCACTGCTCAGTGATAGTGTTTCTAATACAGGTGGACCACTGGGCTTTTTCCTTAAGAAGTGATGTCATGATCTGGAGGGACAGAAGTCTATTCAGCTTTTTCCCGGAGTATCAACAATAAAGAGTTTGTCCTACCTCTCCAAAAATAAATGCATACAACAAAGTAAAAACTCACTCCCCTTGTGAGAGCTCCTCTATTCCAGTGCCAAGGCTCCCTTTCTCTGGCAGACCACAGGTGATAACATCCTATAATTTGTCACATGCCCTACTGCAGCCATTCACTGGCCTCACCGGTGATATGCCACTAGTGGCATGTGACTGCTGAGACTCTGTAGTCATGTTCCATTTAGGGACACATCACAGCAGAGGTTAGTGAATGGCTGCAGTAGTTTATGTGAAAAAGGATGGGATGTCTTCATTTCTGGTCTGCCAGGGATCGTAGGCAACTGGGAGGAGACGTTCAGCACTGCAACAGAGAGGCTTTAATATGGTGTTTTTTTTCTTTGTTGTAACACTTTTTTGGGGGGTGGGGAGAGGTTTATTACAGCCCATTTACATGACAAATGTAAAAAATGAAAATCATACATCATATAGTATGTGACAATCTCTTTCTAAAAAAGCTAGTACCAGCCCTGTACCTCACATGGATCCAGAGATCTCCACATTCACCGCTTTGCTAGATTTATATCAAGCTGTCAGCTCAAGGGGATAACCTTTCTGCTGCAGCTAATGGGGTGTTTACATTCTGCTGCTGCTCTCTTCGTATCACAGCTCAGGAGGCAGTTGAAGGATCAAACTGAGCATGTGTGCCTTCTCAGTGAGCAGGACAAAGAAATAGGTAAAAGAACAAACAGAAGGTGGCGCTATACAGATATGTTTTATTGAGTAACTCTTTGGATATGCTAAATTTTTCATTACATGCAATTACAATATTTTTCGTGAGACAACCTCCTTAACCCCTTCCCGATCCTGGTCGGGTCATTAAAGATGCTGCCCGCTCCTGAGCAGAGCGGCGCCATAGCCGTGCGTGAACTGCTGATTCATACAGCAGACACCCACGGCTGATTTCCGCAACTGGCAGTAATGCCGATCGCGGACTTTTAACCCCTCAGATGCTGTGGTCAATCCTGACCACGGCATCTGAGCATATGGAACACCGGAAGCGCACGCTTCCGGTGTTGCTCCGGCTCCCCGTCTGACTATCAAAGGAGCAGGAGCGTGTATGCAGCAGCCCCTGTCATAGTGAATGGCAGGAGGCTGCTGCATAGTCTTTCCTATGGAGCCCTTGTGTGTAATAGGGCTCCATAGGAAACTAGTAAAATGTAAATGAAAAGTTCAGATTGCCCCTCAAAAGATGAGCCCCCATACAGCTCCGTACACATAAATACCAAAAAGTTATAGGGGTCAAAATATGGCGATGAAAAAAAAAATTCCAACTTTATAATTATTTTATCACTACCAAAACCCAAGAAAAACTATACATATTAGATATCGCCAGATTCGTACTCACCTGTAGAATGAAAGTAACTGGTCAGTAATGCACATCGAATGCCATAAATAAAAAACCCGTAAAACTGTGGCGGAATTGCGTTTTTTTTTGCAATTTCACCCGATTTGGAATTTTTTTCCCGCTTCCCACTACATCATATGAAATATTAATGGTGGCTTTGGAAAACATAATTTGTCCTGCAAAAAACAAGCCCTCATACAGCTATGTGAACAGAAAAATAAAAAAGTTATGGCTGTGTGAAGGCAGGGAGCGCAAAACTAAAAAAAAAACAAAACCTGGGGTTGAAAGGGTTAATGTATATCTACTGTGCAGTGAATGGGGCTGTGCGGCTTTCACCTTCATAACAGGTAGATGGAAGTATCTCTGTAAAGGGATTATATATAAAGGAAATCTAGCACTTAACGGGAGTGTGTCATTAGCAACCTCTCTGCATAGACACATAGCTGTAGTTCACCTGATTAAAACACTGTTTATCTTTGGTTGATCAGAGGCTCCGTTCCTGAGTTATAATACAATTTCCTAATTTGCAAAATAGGCATTTGATGCAATGAGCGGATCACCATTGCTCTTGTCAGATTGTGAAGCGTTGCGGAATACGTATGTTGGCGCTATATAAATAAAGATTATTATTATTATTTCCTCTGGATCAGCTTGCAGGATAACAGGCCGAACTGGATGGACAGATGTCTTTTTTCAGCCTTATAAACTATGTTACTATGTTATTTTTATTTGTTGCAGTCAAGCTCCTCTCTTCCTGTGGCCAGCCCATCCCTTGGTGCTTTGCCACTGCATGGTCGTCTCAAAGCACCCAGGGCTGGCCACAGAGAGGCAGAAGAGCATATCCGGGCCATTTAACCCCTTAGATGCTGTGGTCATTAGTGACCATGGCTTAACCCCTTAGTGACCAGCCTGTTTTTGGCCTTAGTGACCAAGCGTTTTATTTTCTTTTTTCATCGTCGCGTTCCAAGAGCTATAACTTTTTCATTTTTCCGTCTATATAGATGTATGAGGGCTTATTTTTTACGGGAGAAGTTGTAGTTTTTAATGGTACCATTTTGGGGTACAGATAACTTTCTGATTAACTTTGATTAACTCTTTCTGGGAGGGAAATGGGAAAAATTGCAATACCACCACTGCGTTTTTACATTATAAATTTTACGGCGATCATTTTTCGGTATAAATTACAACATATATTTATTCTCTGGATCAATACGATTACAATGATACCAAATACATATAGTTTTTTTTTGCGTTTTACTACTTTTTTGCAATAAAATCCTTTTTTTAAAAGAAAAAAAAAGTTTTTGCATTGCTGATTCCCAAGAACAAATTTTTTTTTATTTTTCTTTCTATGGAGTTGTGTCAGGGCTTCATTTTTGCGGGACAACTTTTACTTTTCATTGGTATCCTTTTTGAGTAAATGACGCTTTTTGATCGCTTGTTATAACGTTTTTTTGGTGGCAACTAAGAATAAATTAGCAATTGTCTTTTTTTTTTAATTTTTTTTTAATTGTGTTTACCGTAGGGGCTAATTTTTGTGATATTTATGTAGTACGGGTCGTTACTGACGTGGCAATACCAAACATATGGGGGAGATTTTTTTTTTGCAATTTTTTTCATTGAAAAGCTTATTTTCAATGGAAAAAAAGAGTAATTTTTTTTTATGGGATTTTTTTAATAGAATAAATGTGTTTTTTTTTTACTTTTTTTACCACTTAATAGTCCCACAGAGGGACTATAACAAACAGTACTTTGATTGCCTTTAAAATGCAATGCATTATCCCTATAGTGCATTGCATTTTAATGGCAATGCTATTCATACTTTGACCAGCAGGCTGCGCCAGAGAGGCGCAGTCTGCTGGTAATCTACTCAAGGCTGGTCTGGGGCCTAGATCAGACCCCTGCCAGCCTTCCCACACATCGGCACCCTGCGATCGCTTTTGCAGGGTGCCGATGGGAGACAGAGGGAGACCGCTCCCTCTGTCAGCACTTTACATGCGGCGGGCGCCATTGCCGACGGCATGTAAAGTGTTAAACAGCCCGGATCGGCACTCCTGCCGGTCCGGGCTGTTAGAGCAGGGCCGCGGCTTTCATGTGAGAGCCGGGCCCATGCTCCCCGCTGCACAGGAGACCCGTGCAGCGCTTAGACTGGGCCACCGTGAAAAAGCGGCGGCCCAGCCTAAGGCCCCTTAGTGACCGCCGTAAAAAGGCGTATGGGTGGTCACTAAGGGGTTAAAGAGAGGCAGCTTTCTCTGTCTCCCATCAGCACCCTTCAAATGATATCTGCCTGCAGTGTATGCCTAGAAGGCTTTGCCTCTCTGGTGCAGAATGCTGGCAGTATAAAAGTGATCACCCCTATCAAAGAGCAAAGGGGGTGGCAATTGCAGAAAGAGCTGAGCCTCTAGGAGTAATGGCAACACCCCCATTGCTCCTAGAAGCTCATTTGCATATATTCATCATTTTTCTCAGTAATGCAGGCACATATGAACATGGGACCAACACAGATGTCTTCAGCTGCCAACAGGTCAGCCAGTTTCATAGGTACAAAACTGCTGACATTTAAAGGGTTTCTGTCACCAGTTTTTTCGGTATGAATCAGGCTCACATTAGAGATGTGCTAATATCACCTGATTCCAAATACATATCTGTTTTATTTACTGGTGCCCCCATTTTTATATAAGATGAACTTTTATTTTATGCTAATAAGGCCTCTAGGTGCAAGGGGCATTACCCCTGCTCGTAGAGGCTCTGTTGATTGACAGGACCAGGCAGAGAAGAAACACTCCATTCACCATAGCTTGCAAGGACCTTCAATGATGTCATGACCATGTGATCAGTCACATGGTTTAGGAGGAGACAGGCTGTTTGTGTGATCCTAACCATGTGACTGATCACATGGTCATGACATCATTGAAGGTCCTTGCAAGCTATGGTGAATGGAGTGTTTCTTCTCTGCCTGGTCCTGTCAATCAACAGAGCCTCTAGGAGCAGGGGTAACGCCCCTTGCACCTAGAGGCCTTATTAGCATAAAATAAAAGTTCATCTTATATAAAAATGGGGGCACCAGTAAATAAAACAGATACATATTTGGAATCAGGTGACATTAGCACATCTCTAATGTCAGCCTGATTCATACCGAAAAAACTGGTGACAGAAACCCTTTAAAGGGTGCAGAAACTCCTTAAAAGAAAAAAAAGTCATAAATACTACTCCTTGAATGTATATGGTGTTAGTTGATGCTTACTGATGTTGACTTTGAGCATCTTCTTGAAAGTACCTTATATTGTCCACATTAGTGGTAAAAACATACTTGAAACGACAATATCCATCATCAAGTATTCCTTCCTTCCTATAAAATATTCCTATATTTAAAAAATGGAAACGTGAACCCAGCCTGATATCTATTCAGATCACACAGCTAATGATATAGAGATTTTAAGTGTCTGCTAAGAGCTGTACAGAATTGCCTGGTATGAAGACAGAAAACACAGAGTGGCAAGCCACTGAGGCCATAAACCACCTCCTTTCTCTACGCATTGCTCTCCCTCTATCAAGCACACAAATTGGATACTATTTCAAGGCACACCAGTAATCTAAATCCTACAGCCTTGTTAAAACTCCAGACACACACATCTGACAGATACAACAGAGATTAATGAGCCATGACCAGAAGTTTGATTTTTCTGTCAAGTGCTCCCATCCGTTTTTAATAAACAGAGGGACAACATAAACGCTAAATGCTAGGTGCTCTTTGCTGCTCTCGCTAAGCTCGCTGTATTTTGGTGATATATGTCTTTTTGCTGAGTTATTACTGGAAGCCACTGACAAATACTTTACTAGACCCTTCAGCGAGACCTCCAATAAAAAAGCCTCTTTAATGTGAATTGTACAGGAATTACCAATGAGATGGCCATAACCGTATCATGAGCTGAGCAGCAGTGCTTTATAAATTGGTATTAACCCGACCTGTGTATTTTGTCAGAATCTATTTGTCATAGTTTAACCCCTTCTACCACAGGCCTGTTTTCACCGTCCTGACCAGGCCATTTTTTGCAAATCTGACATGTGTCACTATACGTGGGGATAATTTTGGAACGCTTTTACTTATCCTAGTCATTCTGAGACATTTTCTTGTGACACATCATACTTAATGTTGTAAGTCTGAGTCGATATGATTCACCTTTATTCATAAAAAAATAGCAATTTTCTAAATTTGAATTTCACTGGTTTTAAGCCAGAAAATTGTACCTCATAGGATAGTTATTACTTTACATTCCTCATATATTATTCAAGGGGTGTCCCAAGCTCTTAGACACAAGCGTTACATAGAATTTAGAATCAATGGCCTGTGAAAATTAAACGATGTCACATTATGCCCAAATTTTCCATTTTCACATATGGTGGCAAGAGAAAATGCACCCCACAATTTCGTACCGATTTTCCTCTGAATACCAAAACACCCTATATGTGGTGATAAACTGCTGTATGGGCACATGGCAGGGCTCAGAAGGAAAAGAGCTCCATATGGTTTTGGAGAGCAGATTTCACTGGCATAATATTCAGGGACTATGTCACATTTGAAGACACCCTGAGGTACCCCATACAGTGGAAACCCCTAAAAAGTGACAACGGTTTGGGTTAAAGGGGTGTACTGAACACTATGGCCCAACTAACGTTGCATAGAACTTAGAAACACTCGCTTACGCTGCAGGGTTCAAAAGGGAAAGACCGCGATTTAACTTTTGCAGCTGAGATTTTGATGAATTGGTTTACGGTTGACAAGTTACTTTTAAACACCCTCTTGGGTACCAGTACAGCCATTTTCTGAGAACCATACGTTTATTTTTCTCTCAACGGAGCTGGACTGGACTGTTTATCTGCAGTACTATGTATGTATTCCTGCAGATAATAGTCTGGATTCCCTTTCAGTGCTTCCATTAGCCAAACACCACTATTTTTGTTGCCATTTTATCTACAAGGAGTACAGAGCTGTATATGTGATATCCTGCCTTTACATAGGGCAGAATTTTAAGCTGACAAAAAAGGCTATTTTGACAATAAGAACATTATAATATTTTCCCAACAGAAAAAATGCATGAGGAAGATGTACATGAAGTAAGCAACTGCACAAGCATTTCTGTTAACCAAAGTAATCCTGGAAAACCCCTTTAAGATGCATGTTTACAGTAAGATCTTTTACCCTTACAAACCAAGCTAATGCTAATTAATTTTATTAGGATCCACGTAGCATGAATTATGCAAGTATGCATGTTGGGAGTTGTAGTTTCACAACAGCTAGAGTGCCGCAGGTTGCCCACCCTGGCCTAGAACCTTCAAAAACATTACTATATACGGTACAATAATCTGCAGTAACGGAGCGATTAAATTAAAAAAGACCTAGCTCGATTTCAGTTTGTAAAGATGGCACTCAGAGCTATCAAATCTTCTTCGCTTCTACAGTATGTGCACTATAATCATACTTGGCAGATAGCCAAGAGTAAAATGTTGCTTCTTTCTTGCCCCAATGTTCTAATTCTTGGCAAGATCAATACCCCATAGAAAGCAAATAATTATATATCATTTTACACAATAAAGAAACTAAATATGTCTGCAATTCCCCTATTATTTTGTCAATTTAAAGAAATGAATGTATCTAAAGATGTATATGAGGGTATATTTACTTTTTACTTTTAAATACATTAAAACATTTTTTTAAAATATTTATATTAAAAATATGTATATTTCTCCTCCCTCAAATCCAGTTGTGAATAGATGTGCAGATTTGAAAAATTGGATTACCAAAGATAAAAAATTAAAGACAGAACTACTGTATATCCCTTGCTCCAACGACAGATGCTCTATTGACTTCAATTTTAGCTGCCCGTACTGAATACCTTCCCTATAAAAACAAGGGACTTCTTCAATGCTTATAAAAATCTAAAGTTCAATATAAATGTCAGTGGCAAAGCAAAGGAACTGAAATATCGCCCCTGTGTGGGCCTGAGAGCCTAAATGACTGAATTAGACTTGAATCAATCAAGGAACTGCCTACTAATTGGCCTACCACCTGGATCAGTCTCTTCTGAAATTAAGTTGTCTTTGTGTTATATTTTCTGTAAATTATGTTTATATGTTTTTTTCCCCACAGGTGAGGAAACAGTTCATAAAGGGGTTTTCTAAGCATTTTAATACCAATGACCTATTCTCAGGATAGGTCATCGGTATCTGATAGGGGGTGGTCCGACACCCGGGACCCCTGTTGATCAGCTTTTCGAGAAGGCAGCGGCACTCACTTCTTTTCCTAGGCCAGTGACGTCATGTGCTTTGCTCACATGGCCTAGGAGCAGCTCAGTGAATGGAGCTGAGTACAATACAGAGCACAGCCGCTATATGGCATAATGTATGGCTATATGGCTATAATGTATGGCATTGTGCTTGGTGAGCTGTGAAAAACATCAATGTAAACTGTACAGGCTTCCCCTATTGCACTCCATCCCTCTCTTCATTCCTCCAATAAGGTTGTTCATACACCCAGTATAACTTTTGGTGCCCTAATTGGCCTAGAGCATAAAGGAGTTTTCCCACAAAAAATATTATACATTTTTCAGCACCTGGAATGGACTACTTTTGTAATTACATGTCATTAAAAATGTATTATAGCCACTGAATTATTCAGTGAAATCCATCTGTAATGCACCATCTGCTGTTTGTTCCTATTTTCTCTGTCCACCTTGCTGAGGTGGTCGCATGTGCTCAGTTGCATCCTTCAACTGCTACCAGCCCTATCTTCTTTTAGAAGCTATGACAGTTACAGGTAGCATTGAGCATTTCTATACATGTGTATGGATTTGAATGTGCTATAGACCCCCTGAACTTCAGGTGCCATTAAAGCTGTAAAAATAAAGTATATTATAAAAATTAATTACAGGTCATTTAGAATACTTTTAAATAAACTTGTCGAAAAGGTTAGTTACACTTTAATGATTCATTTGTAATGGAAATGCATCCTAAGGTGGCTTATCAACTAGAAGAAGTGTTCACCGAATGCTTGAAGGCATGTGTATTTCTTGCTCTTCACTGTAGGTGTTATATACTAATTAGAACTTGTAAGCTTATATTTTTTTTTTACAAAATGTTTTTATTCATTTTTTAACAATTTGAACAACCAAACATTGACAGTGGGGAAAAAGGAAGGGGCTTTTGATATTTATCCATTAGAGCCAGAAAACATTGTAGGATTGAGTGATAATCAGTGATATATTCTGCAACATAATAACATCAAGATACAGAAAGGGCAGAAAGGGGATGGAGGCTTGTGCCTTTGATGGCTAGAAGAACTATAGACACCCTTGGTATCGAAAGAGAGAAGCATGGAGATGGCATCATCTTAGGGGATCTAAGTTTGTGAGGCACTGTCTAAGTACCATGTGGTAAGGTCAAAGCATGGAATTTGCTCCACAGTTGAAAGAATTTTGTTTTACTTTTTTGTCTTCAGAGAGGCTTTCATCCACTGCATGCGAAATAAGTATAAGAGTTTGTCAAGTAAGATATGCAAAGTGAGAAGGATAGGTTTGATCCACCAGTGCAATATAGTTTTCCATGCAGCTGAAGTCATGTAGAATAGTAGTTTTTTTTTCATATTTGGCGTAATCCTTGTTAGGCTACATTCACAACGTACATTGCATCAGTGAAAAAAAACTGACTGTTTTGCCATTTTTAACAGACCTTTTTTTTTCCCAATATCATGTGAATGTAGCCTTAGTTTCATTTTTCCAGTGCTCAACCTTATAGTATACCTTATAGTGTAACCGTTGTCAAGTGGGGAGGCTCTTAAGGCCCCTTTACTCATCAGACAATTATTGGAAACAGGGGCTTCACTAGGCCAAAATGTTTTGCCCAGGGCTCTGAACTTAATGGCCACTGCAGATGCAATTGTATCGCTGTCCTCACAATGGGGATACAGTTGAATAGTACAGTGGGTCACGGGTGGCAGTAGTTTCCATCCCTCCCATTCACACTGAGACCTACTGTATGAAGCAGGAGCACAGCGCAGATCACGCAGGTGATTTAATGACATCATCATGTTCACCTGTGTTGGGACGCGGTGACACGTTCAACGCAGATTGTGTCATCTGATGTAAAAATGGAGGCATTTCAGGAGTTTAAAAAAATATTAAAAATACCTCATCCGTCGAGGCCGCCGCAGCCATTTTGTTTGAAGATCACGTAGGAATTTTTGCGTGGTGTGTCATCCGTCACCGTGCAATCTTCAATCAAGATGGCCTCAGATGGATGAGGTGAGTATGTTTTTTTTATGCCATTTTAGGGAAAATTGATTAGTTACTATGAAGAATACGGAAATTTGGCTTTGCGACAAATTGAATTTTCCCTGAAATTCGGATTGAAGTCCGCTTCTGATACTTTGAATCGCTCAACCATAATTATAACTATAATATAGAAGGGCACATTATAACTGTACAGGGATGCAGTATAACTGATTTAGGGGGATACATTATAACTAACTATAAGACAGAGGGGAGCATTATAACTACACAGTGATAACTATAAAATATAGAGGAGCATTATAACCAGGGGCGTAGCTATAGGGGAAGCAGGGGAAGCGACTGCTTTGGGGCCCAGACACACAAATGGCCCCCATAAGGAGGAAGACTAAAAGAATTTATTGTCAGGGGCCCCTCAAAAGTATTATACAATGACATTATATACAGTGACACTGTAGGAGGAGCGGCTTGTCTTAGAGTTCAGTCTTGATTAGACACAGGAGTAGGGGTTACATATGAGTTGGGGGTGGCAAAGAAGTTCCTGGGGGGGGGAGGGGGCGATCAAAAATTAGCTGTGGGGCCCAGTCAGCTGTAGTTACGCCACTGATTATAACTACACAGTGATAACTATAAAATAGAGGGGAGCGTTATAACTACACAGTGATAACTATAAAACAGAGGGAAGCATTATAGCTACACAGTGATAACTATAAAACAGAAGGGAGCATTATAACTACACAGTGATAACTATAAAATAGAGGGGAGCATTATAGCTACACAGTGATAACTATAAAATAGAGGGGAGCATTATAACTACACAGTGATAACTATAAAATAGAGGGGAGCATTATAACTACACAGTGATAACAATAAAATAGAGGGGGGCATTATAACTGCACAGTAATAACGATAAAACAGAGGGGAGCATTATAACTACACAGTGATAACTATAAAATAGAGGGAAGTATTATAACTACACAGTGATAACTATAAAATAGAGGGGGCATTATAACTGCACAGTAATAACGATAAAACAGAGGGGAGCATTATAACTACACAGTGATAACTATAAAATAGAGGGAAGTATTATAACTACACAGTGATAACTATAAAATAGAGGGGAGAATTATAACTACACAGTGATAACTATTAAATAGAGGGGAGCATTATAACTACACAGTGATAACTATAAAATAGAGGGGAGCATTATAACTACACAGTGATAACTATAAAATAGAGGGGGGCATTATAACTACACAGTGATAACTCTAAAATAGAGGGGGCATTATAATTACACAGTGATAACTATAAAATATAGAGGAGCATTATAACTTAACAGTGATAACTATAAAAAAGAGAGGAGCATTATAGTTACACAGTGATAACTATAAAATAGAGGGGAGCATTATAACTACACAGTGCTAACTATAAAATAGAGGGGAGCATTATAGCTACACAGTTATAAAAATAAAATAGAGGGGAGCACTATAACTAAACAGTGATATCTGTAGAGGGGCCCCGTATAACTATAATATAGAGGGATGCATTGTAACTATAATAAAAAAGGGTGCATTATAATTATATAGAGGGGCACATTATAATTAGAATATAGAGGGAAACATTATAACTATAATATAGAGGGGCAAATTTTAACTATAATATAGAGTAGCAGATTATAACTATAATATAGAACGCATAGTATAAATATAATTTAGAGGGGCTTGTTATAACTATAGTATAGAGTGTGCCGCATAACTGTAGTATAGAAGGCAGGCTGGGACCTATTACTGTTTGGGGAGCACTATGACTGTGTGCGGCAAAAGAAGGGTATTTTTACTCTGTAAGAGGTGGTTATTACAGCCTGAAGCACTATGTCTGGGGGGCCCAAACCAAAAATTTGCCCTGTGACCCAAAGGACCCTAGTTACACTCTTGGCTTAAGCCATTGATTGCTGCAGTCAACAACATGGTATGGCTGAGGAGGATTAAAATGGCAGCACTGGAACAAAGAAGGTTCAAGACTGTGAGTTTAATTTTTTTTTTAAATTATTCTATATTATTATAATAGCTTTCATGGTTTTTTAAAATTTGGACAACCCTGTTAATTGGTATTACAAAAAATCTGAACCAAAACAGTTGTATTTTTAGGGAAAACATGTCTTTGTTGTTATTTTAGTAGTTTTTGACACAAAGTGAACCTTACATATTTTCAAAGCACGTCTTATGTCTTTCTGATTGATTTTGCATTTCTTTCTTATATGCACAATATTAAAAATGTAATGATTTACAATGGCATTTGAAAAACGACCATACCCTGTAATGCTGGATCTTGCTGTCTACGTGCACATTTTATATTGATTTTAAATTCAGTAACAATTCAATTTTCTAGAGGAATAATATGGACTATTAAATAATGTATAACATACTTATATTAGAAGACTGCATATGTCTAAGAATTTATGATTCTGCTATGAAGGATTCACCTCTCATACTTAGGTGGTGAAACAAATAATTAGCTAGTCTACAAGTATACTTTATTGTACTGTGGGATCAATGATTTTGGTTATGCCAAAAGTACAGTAGCTCACATTTATCTTTCCTACAGCTGTGTGGACTATTTTTTTAAGAAAGCATTTTTCCTATATAGAAGCAAGGTCAGTGGACAGTCTAGTTTCCTCCACACTACCCCAATATCATTTATTTGCATCCTTTAGCTATCTAGCTATTGGGAAACTATACGTTCTAGCATGTAATGCTAAGTCTGTAGCTTTCATGACTTTCCACTTTAGGTATGTATATAGTCTTCATCAATTAGTATCGAACCGGCTTTCTAGTTATGACAAGGTCAGGTAAAGGGGTTGTCCCACAAAAAATATTCTACAATTTTCAAACCAACAACTAGATCTGAATACTTTTGTAATTGCATGTAATTAAAAAGTAAGTGTAGCCACTGAGTTTTTCAATAAAATGTATCTGTATAGCGCCAACTGCTGTTTGCTTGTATTGTTATTTCTTTGTCCTGCTCACTGAGAAGGCTGCACATGCTCAGTTTCATCCTTCAACTGCCTCCTGAGCTGTGATAGGGAGAGCTGAGACACGCCCCCTCCTTAGCTGCAGCAGAGAAGACACTCCCTTTGAGCTGTCAGCTTAATATAGATCTAGCAGAGCAATACATGGGTTGATCTCTGGATCCATGTGAGGTAAAGGGCTGGTTCTTGCTTTGTTAGAAAGAGATTGTCGTATACTATATGATGACTGATTTACATTTTTTACATTAGTCAACGGATAAACCCTTTAATATTGCTACTTAAAGCCTTATTGCACCAAGAAGTTCAAGTGTGATTACAGTTCAAGGGAAGGGGTTATCTTAAAAAGACCGTAATAGGGAATGTGAACATCATAAATGGGGACTCGGGACTCCTCTCTATGAGTCAGAACGGAAAAACACTCTGTAGGAGTGGCACCCACTGTGTCAGTTGCATTACGTGGATGACCACTCATCTAACGTACAAATTGGGAAACCACAATAATTAATACATGTCTATAAGTCTATTGATATGAACTCATTATCAGCATTTGCTCTGAACCGTAAGTTATGATAATTACAATCACAGTGATCTCAGACGCAACTTTTTTTTTTTTTACAGACACTAGAAAAAAGTTCCCTATTTTCAGGGACTGTCCAGGAATTTCTGGACTGGTGGCAACCCTGAATAATAATAAGTGACAGTTTCATGGCGAGAGCAATGTATGTTGCAGTGTTATTCTTGTTCTGAACAAAAAAAAACATAGACCCTAGGCCAATGGATACATCAAAGTTGTCATGGCTCCAATAAGAACATAACCCTGGGTTTTAAAGCGAATATGTCAACAGATTTAATATTAAAAACGGCATACATTTTTAAATAGATCTCTTAGACTGGCAAGGCTAGAGCTGGACTTATAAAATGCCCATTTTATTATGAGGTAGAAAACTAAAATTATACAGCTATCCTGTACAGCCTTATCAGGTCTAAAGCAACTATTTACCAGTTTATACAGTCTGCCTGGTAACAGATCCTATTTAAGCTGAGGATGTAAATATATAGTGCATCAAATGATGCCAATGAAAACATAGACAGTTGAACATCATGTTAAAGACCTATTTTGACATGATTCTGGGACATCTATTCTTATGACTTCATGATGTGCCATTCCTATGTTATTCCTGTATAGTTCAAGTTCTGAATGAATTACTAGCAATTTAGTGACGGTCCAGATGAGTTGTAGAAGTTGGGGTATGTCCCTGCACAGTCTGAAATTATGCAATCAATGCTGCCTGTGTCAGACTGTGCCTAGACATATCCCCAACTGGTAACACCCTGCTGGATTTTCATTGCAAACTGCTAGCAATTTATTCATAACTATCAGAAATACTAACGGACTGGCACAACTTAGAGTCTTAAGAATAGATGCTTCAGAATTGTTATTGTGTGGAGTGCAAGTAGTTACTAAAATAGACATGTCAGGAGCAGTTAAACGTCCCCTTTAACCCTTTTGCTACCAGTGGCATACATGTACGGTGCTGCAGCAATGGGTAAACATGGCACCCTCACGCATGTGCAGTCGACGCCATGGCTGGTTGGTCCCGGCTGTTTCAAACAGCAGAGACCCGCTGCTAATGACTGCGACCGGCAATAATGGCGATCGTGGTTATTACAGCCTTTAGATGCAGTAATCAAGTGTGATCACTGCATCTAAAAACTCAAAAACCCGGAAGGGCGCTTCCAGCTCATTACCGGCATCCCCCCTGCTGCCAATGAGGATGCTGGAAAGTGACTTTAAAATGCTGAGTCTCTCTGAAGAGACCCAGCGTATTAGAACTGCAAATCTTATGTTGGCCAGCAGGTGGCAAGCCAACATAAGAAATGAGCAAGTCACATATTACCATCCTCCTGTATGGAAAATGGTAATATTGAAGAAAAAAAATTGTGAGTGTTGTAGTCTCAAACACTGACTACAAAAACATAAAAAAGGAAAAAAAAATGTTTTTATATTTATTTAAAAAAATATAATAATTTAAATCAGCCGTTCAGTAGAATAAAAAAAATAAATACATAAATAACAAAAAATATAAACATCATAGGCATCACTGCATCTGAAAACGTCCGTACTATTAAAATATAAAAATATTTTTCCAATATGGCAAATGCCATAATGGAAAAAGTATAAAAATGGACAATTCATCATTTTTTCATCGCTTCTCTTACCCCAAAAAATCTGATCAAAAATTCTTAATATCAGTAAAAATGGTATCAATAAGAACTACAGATCATCCTTCAAAAAATAAGCCCCCACACAATTCAGTAGACATAAGTATAAAAAAGTTATGGGGGTCAGAATATGGTGAAGTAAAAAAAAAATACATTTTTTTCAAATTTCTCATTTATTTTTACAGTATTTAGACATATAAAACCTATACATATATGGTATCGTTGTAATCATACTGACCCAGAGAATGAAGGGCACAGGTCAGTTTTGCTGCAAAGGGAATGCCATAGGGGCAAAATCCGTAAAACGGTGGAGGAATTGCACTATTTTCCCAATTCCACCCCATTTGTATTTTTTTCCCCACTTCACACTACATTGTATGCCATTAAATGGTGGCATTAGAAAGTACAACTTGTCCTGCAAAAAACAAGCATTATATGGATATGGAAAAATGAAAAAACCTCCAGTATCCAAAGGGTTAAATCAGTTGTTGAGATTTAAAGGGGTGGTCTCATGAAAACTAGAGTATATGGTCAAGATAGAGTAAGGAGTGTCCAATCTAGGGAATCCTCCCTATTAGCGAGAAGAGAGTTTCTCTGTAAGAGCGGCTTTGGTTCTGATGGATTTCAGACACCCATATATTGTATGGACAGTCATTCAACTGAATGGGTGACATGCAGTAGTACATTTCTGTCCCCTGGCAAGGTCAGCTGGTGATCAGCTAACTGATGTGGTGGCTGCTTTGTGAACAGTATTGTCTTTTATAAGATACACAGATTAGTCACCATACATTGCTGTCATAGTGAGTCCACTGTATTTAGGAGAGTGTTCTCCTTGCTTCCTTCTCCTCAGAGCTGTGTCTGATGGGCTGCATATGTACCTGCAGCTGTCATTCACTATTCCTACTCCTTTGCACACTGGAACACTTTATTTAGTAAATAGTACTTTGCTTTCACAGATGATAGCTTTGTAACTCTCTTTAATCACGTGTCTAATACACGTACAGTGTAGCTATCCTTATCTCCTGTATCACTTCCCTCATCTCTCTTTAGATGGTAAGCTATTTTGCAGCGTGCTTTCAATGGATTTGGCTGAATAAATTGCCTGTCTATAGAAAAAAAGTAATAGCAATATTCTAATCATTATTGCTTAGAAACTTCATAGGATTTCCCCTCTGAATGCGGTGACTTCTGCTATTTTATTCATAGACGTCCATTACATATATATGATGTAATATACATTCCAGAAATTGGTGTAATCTTCTCTTTATGCAGTCTTAAAAGTGCATTGATGCTTGACATCTCAAATTAACATGTCCTCAAGTATGTCTTTCCTAGTTAAGTGATATGTATGACTTCTTAGCGTAGGCATCTATAAGGCAATAAGAGAACCTCAAGTTTCCTTGCTACCAACAAGTCTGCCTTTCTGCAGGTGGATATGTTGATGCCTTAGGCTAGAATATCCATACCTTCCCCAATGATCTTACAGGGTCCTTTAATGCAGATGGTTCCAATTTGAGGCCAACACTCTGAAGTGAAGCTGTATTGAGTTTCTACCCTGAAACCAACAAGTCCCTCTTGAACATTGTGCTTGAATTAAACATATTTGTCCCCTTTTTTCACAGGGCAGAGAAGGGGATCTTAAAACCACTGAAGGAAGGAAATCATTATTAGACTTTACAGAAGTAGGTCATGTGCTACAGCTGCTGATAGTTTAAGACGAAGAAACATGGGACCTCAGACGTGGAACATGACTCCCTGAAAATGTTTGAGATCAACCCAAGAAAAACTTCCTCAGAGGCTTGTTTAATAAGCATTATCTGTAATAGTCTCAATGTGTGCTTATGTTTCCTGACGAATTTGCACCTTCTTCCCACAGCTAACAAGGCCCCGTAATGGAAGACAGAACAATTTAATGAAGGAGATTTAATAGTTTGTGTTAAAACTAATATGGTCCATTAAGAGCTGTCATTTTTGTAAACAATGAAGATATATCATGTAATGCTGAGCCATCCAGGATTTTTTTTCTTCTTTTTGCTAACTGCAGTGTTGGAGAAGACACGCCGACGAACACTGAAATACTTAAGAACTCATTTAGATTTTTGTTTTCACATCATGGTTTTTGTTAAGTTTCCAGACAATGGGTAATATATGCAAAATGAGTGGACATGAAAATATGGTTAAAGAGAAAAAAAAAAGGCAGTTCTACCAGCGGATGAAGCAAATGAGGGTTGACTTTACTAATAAATGACAGCTTTGTATTTAGAAACCTCTGGTTCTTTGTATGAAGCATTTACAGCGTACTGCATCATTACACCCTCCAGCCAAATGGAATCAAAGATTTCTGCACAGTCCATTCAGTGCCAGCAAAAGGCACTCACATGTAATGGTTTGTGGATCTTCTAGATTGTAGAGGCGTAGCTTTAGTTTCCACATTTTCTTTTTGAAGTATTTGGTGTTTATAAAGTTTATTATAAGGAATAGGTTCCAAGTTTTTGATCAAGACTTTAAGGTTAAGTTTTAAGATTTAAGGTTTAAAGGCTATGTACGCCTTTGGAGTCAATTTTTTATGATCTTATTTTTGGCTAAAAATCATATTTTCAGTTGGTCTTTATTAAAAATATTGAGTTGTTCAGTCACAAAGGTTTAACTGTTTGTCTAGCTGGGTGACCGGTACTTTTACTTTCACTTTGTGCTGGTCATCTAATTACCTTTATCTGTAAACTACTGAGAGGTCATAAACACTTATTTAAGCCACATTCGAATAAGTAAGGTATGGATTGAGCTTTAATGAGTATTTATAAAGTGAGAGAGAAGAGATAAGCTGTCCGTCTGCTCCTCAGATGACGGAATTGAGAAAAAAATCCACAGGCAGCTAGTACAGCTTCTCAGCTCTGTGCACAAAAAAAGGATTCTATATTGTTAATTAAGATCAATTGAAAAAGTGATTTTTATATCAAAATAAGTATAATGCAATAATAAAAAAATGCCCCCAAAGGTGTACATAGACTTTAAGATTTAGTCATACTGTACGTGGTGCGACATTACGACACAGGAACTCATTTATTGATTCCTAGAACTATTTCCATTAAAAACCACGGAGGAGAATTTTCTAATCGCTGATCAGAATTCCTTAATAGGTTATTTAAAATGGATTTCTAAAGCCAAATGATCTCTGTAAACATTGAACTCATGATTGTTATATGTAGACCTGTACTGTTATCAGATATAAGGAAAGTTGAAAATATGGCATTGGGGAGGGATTTATTAAGACTGTCTTTTTATATGCCAATCTGAAGCACACTGGAGTAACATGCACCAAATGTATTAAAACGTGCAGGCTGCTTAATAAATTTAACCCATCTTGGTTTGCCCATGTGCATCAAAATGAAATTTATTCCACCAATGAGATGTGTATAGGGGAGACTGTGGATAGAGGAATATTTAATATAATTGAAATACCCCTTTAATTCTTCCCTTAGTGAATCAATTAATTATTTGACATCATGCTATTATATGTGTAGATTCTGCTATAGGAGGTGGCCTTGGTATAAATATTACAACCTATTTAAGACACCTACCAGAAAATATCCTTAAATGGAGGCTCCCCTTGGTGACGCCTATTTGCCCCTTTAAGTGTGCAAAATAAAGGTTATAATAGATTTTAATATCTTGAGATGCAATATGCTCACTTGAAGTTACTGCACTACTGAGATGTCCTGATGATAATGTATCCACTCTAATCTCTCAACTATGTATGTATGGTTACATGGTATGAATGTTTCTGTGGATGATTGTTAAATTTCACATTCTCCATGGAAACACTGAACCCGTCAACTAAGAAGGCAAAACATTTGGTTCTTCAAGGGGTTAAACCATAATTAAAGGGGGGGGGGCTTGCTCCACAAAAATATTTTGAAACCTGCACCTGGGTCTGAATACGTTTGTAATTACATGTCATTAAAAATGTATTATAACTACTGAGTTATTCAATGATATCTACTTGTATAGCGCCACCTGCTGTTTGCTCTTTTTGTAATTTCTCTGTCCACCTCACAGAGCAGAAAGCAGATTCTCAGTTCCATCCTTCAACTGCCACTAGGAGCAGCAGAAAGGACACATCCCCCTAAGATGACAGCTTGAAATAAATCTAGCAGAATAATTGGAGCAATGAATAGGGAGATCTCTGGATCCATGTGAGGTACAAGGCCGGTTCTAACTTTGTTAGAAAAAGGTTGTGATATAGTAAATTATGTATGATTTTCATTTTTTTTACATTATTCATACATTACATATAGTACATGACAACCTCTTTCTAACAAAGTTAGAACCACCACTGTATCTCATGTGGATCCAGAGATCTCCCCATTCATTGCTACAAATGCTCTGCTAAATGTATATCAAGCTAGAAGTTTAGGGGTCGTGTTCCTTCTGCTGCTGCTCTCTCCCTATCCCATCTCAAGAAAAACAACAGCTGATCTTGAGGAGACGAGCTACAAAAACACTTTGGAGCCTCACTTAAGAGTCTCAACAGAGAAATCCAAAGTGCAAAGCTCCCTGGGAAACAGCAATATGCAAAATAACTGTGAAGCCCCAGTTGTGGGTCTTCAACACAGTGAAAGCCAGAAATCCCTCCAGGGAAGGAAAACCAAGCAAAGGGGTGTCCCCTTGGAGATCCACCATATTAAGTGGCCCCTATGTCAAGATCCAGCTCTGCTACAAGCCTTAAAGGGGTCTCTGAGTTATATATATTGATGACCTATCCTCAGGGGCGGTCTTGGCATTTCTGGGGCCCTAAGCGAAGTTATGTCCGGGGGCCCCCCCCATGACTTGTCACACCCCTGATAACACACCCTCTGATGACACGCCCCCCCAATGACACGCCCCCCACACATCAAAGACTATTTTAACAATAAAATACTGTCAAACAATTAACAATTAACTCGCTGTTAAACAATGAAAGAATGTGTTTTTTACACACTTATCGTATATCACTCTCCTATCTGAGGGTGAAGGTTGCCCACAGCCTATGGCGTTTCCCAGACTCCCAGCTCTCTATTGGCTGGGCTGGGACACGTGCTGGAGCCTGGGACACTGACGCGCAGCCGCAGAGTTTGTGTTCTGCTGTGCAGATCGGCCTCTCTGCGGCTGCGTGAGCTTCCTGCTACACTTCTGGACTTGAGAGTGAGCGGGTGCGGTGTGCGCGCAGCCGCAGTGAGGCTGGTCCACGGGCCGCAGCGGACAAATGCAGTAAGTGACAGCTGGGCGGGCGGTCTTGGGCACCGGCATACAAGCAGAGCGTGGGGGCCCCCTTGGACGTTGGGGGCCCTATGCAAATGCATAGGATGCGTGGTGCCCAAGACCGCCCCTGCCTATCCTCAGGTCATCAATATCAGATCGGCGGGGGTCCAACACCTGGCACCCCCGCAGATGAGCTGTTTGAAGAGGAGGCGCGCACCGTATCAGCGCTGCCTCCTCTTCACTGTTTACATGCTGGCTGTAACGGGGTAGTGGTGAGCGATTCTTCCCATAGAAATGAATGGGGAGGTGAGGTGTAATTAATAAGTACAATAACCCTACGTACATGTAGGGCTTCTAAACATTACCATTTACAATTAGTGCCAAGCACTACTAAGGTTCATACTTGACATGTACATCCATTATCCCTGTAAAAGCAGCCTTTATTAATTCATATTAAAACCCTACTAACATTAAAACTATCAGTGGTCACATCCCATGTGTTCCCTAAGGTTTAAGGACCTTTGTGATTTTCTATTCACTGATTCTGCAACCTTATGCTGGGTAATCTAGTTCTATCAGTAGTGCACCACTCGCAGCTGATTCACCACTGTATCTCTCCCTAAGGTTGCACGGTATAATGGAACAAGGATGGTCACTGTCTAAAAAACCCTCTCAACTGCCCCTGACATGTTTCGCCATCACTCTGGCGTCTTCAGGGGAAAGGGCAGTTACGGGTCTTCAACACAGTGAAAACCAGAAAAGCCCACCTCAGGAGGCAGTTTAAGGATGGAACTGAGCATGTGCGTCCACCTTAGTGAGGTGGACAGAGAAATAAGAAAAAGGACAAACAGCAAGTGCCGCTATACTGATATATTTAACTGTATATAACTGATATATTTAATTTACAAGTATTCAGATAGAGGTGCTGGTTTGAAAACTGCTGAATATTTTTTGTGTGACCATTCCTTTAAAGTGAAGCTATCACCGCAGAAAACCCATGAAACTACTGTTGTGACAGGATAGGAGAAAAGGCGCTCATTACAAATTTGTAACTTTTATCTTTGTGCTCACTTGTGTTGCCCTGCAGTAAGCTTACCCTCCGTGGTCTCTTTTGCCAGAAATCCATTTTTTATACCTACTCCTCAAGCCCCCCTCCCCCGCCATCTCAATCCCACCACATATGTGCAATTCCCATGTATGGCTTGCTGGCGATCCTACCACACATCTATAAGAGTCCATTAACGGTAAAAGAAGTTGATTGGTGTTTGTTTAAAGAGCCTTAATACCTACTGATGGCACCTTATTACAAATGTTCATGCCCAATGTAGTTATGGAATTATGAGGATGACACAAGGCCATTCCCTGTATGCATGATGTGCCGCTGACGAGCGAGCATTCTTATGTCCACATAAAGACCTGATTAGCCACCAAACAATCCAATACTTGTATAATGTCTGACCAGGACTATTATGTGGACATACATTGGACAGGGAAGAAGTGTTCTTATGAAGGCTCGTGCATGTATAACGGCCTTAAGATCTCTACATCACAATACCTGAAGGCTTTAGGGAGTGCAAGATTAGCCTTAGGCCTAGTTCACACATTTCAGTGTTTGGTCAGTAATTTCAATTTCCATTCTACCTAATCAATGGAGGCTCCATTCCATGTTTTGGTTTAAAAATCACTGATGGAAATCAGTGAAGTGTGGATTACGCCTTAATCAGGCAAACACTGATAAATCAGTTTATGGCTGGTTTGTTTCTTTAACCCCTTTTGGCTTCCAGTCTGTAGATCTACATCCTACCTGACTATGCCTCCTGCAGGCAAAGGATAGATCTAAAGTCGTTCCTGTAATCGTGGCTTGTGCTTCACAGCTTTCTGCTATTATAGAGATCAGACTGCCACAATGTCAGCCCAGCTCTCTTGAGCTGACAAGGAGCTGAAATGACTGACTCCCAGTCAGATAAACACAGCACTCAAAGTGAGCCATATGTGACCCAAATGTAATAAGCTTCCATAATATCCGAGTATTACAGCAATTACATATGTTGGGCAAAGTACACCTATGTGGTATTATACTGTACACATAACACCTCATGCACACATGTTCGATCTGCATTTTTTCAGATAGAATGTGGACCCATTCATTTCTGTGGGGCTGTGTGCTGTCCACGCCGCAAATGATAGATCATGACGTATTCTTGTCTATTTTGTGGACAAGAATAGACATTTCTACAACAGGGCGTGTGAAAAGGGATGCAAGCAGAATTTATCAGTATTTTCCGAATCTGCAATTTGTGGACCACAAAAATGGATACGGTCATGTGCAGGAAGCCTAAGGCTTCATTCACACGACCGTATTTTGTTTCCGTGTCCGTTCCGTTTTTTTTGTGGACCGTATGTGGAACCATTCATTTCAATGGGTCCGCAAAAAAAACGGAAGGTACTCCGTTTGCATTCCGTTTCCGTATGTCCGCATTTCCGTTCCGCAAAAAAGATAGAACATGTCCTATTCTTGTCCGTTGTGCTGACAAGGATAGGCATTGTTACAATGGATCCGCAAAAAAACGGACACGGATGCCATACGGAACGTCATCCGTTTTTTTTGCGGATCCGCAATTTGCGGACCGCAAAACACATACGGTCGTGTGAATGAAGCCTAAGAGTAAGAAGATTATACTTTGCTATCAAATGTTTTTGTTGAAACAATTAAAAACATTTAGCTAAAGTATAAAAAATAAAAATCACCTTCAGAATACGCCATTCCAACAGGTGAAGTTTTACTGTGGACAATCAAACATTCGAAGGCCTTGAAATCTTTGGCAGAGATTTAGCTTTTGGATGACATAAAAACATATCACTAAAAGTAACAAATGGTCACATACCTGCTTTTCATATCCCTTGCCGCTACTAGGCCACAGCAATGATGCTGTACTCAACACACCAGTGATGTCAGTCTGGATGGCACATTAGCACAGCAGCCAGTCAGGCCTTTAACCCTTACAATCCCAGCGCCGTACTGCTACGGCGCTGTGATCGGGCGGACGCAGGAGCTGCGCTCGCCTGAACAGCTGCAGGCTGTAAGTGTATTGCACTGTGTAATACACTTACAGCCAATGCATTACAATACAGAAGTATTGTAATGCATTGTGCAGGGGAACAGACCCCCAAAAGTTGAAGTCCCAGACTGGGACACAAAATAAAGTAAAAAAAAGTTAAAAAAATAAAGTTTACCAAAAAAAAAAAAAAAAAGTTTCAAGTAAAAAAATAAAGTTACAAAAAATTGTAAAAATTAGGGAAAAAAAGAAAAGTAGGCATATTAGGTATCGCCACATCCGTATGGACCGGCGCTATAAAAATATCACATGACCCACCCCGCTAAGTAAACGCCGTAAAAAACAAAAAATAAAAACAGTGCAAAAAAAGCCATTTTCTGATCACCTTGCCTCACAAAAAGTGTAATACCAAGCGATCAAAAAGACGCATTAATCCCAAAATGGTACCAATCAAACCGTCATCTCGTCCCGCAAAAAATGAGACCCTACCTAAGACAAGCGCCCAAAAAATAAAAAAATATGGCTCTCAGAAAATGGCAACACAAAATAAAGATTTTATTCTGTTCAAAAATGCATCTAATGTGTAAAACTTAAAGAAGAACTCCCGCAAATTTTTTTATTCTCTGACCTGTTAGAAAAGTGCATGATATAATCTGTAGTGAATGTCATCTTCTTATCAGAGAATGTAATTGTGAGTAATAACCTCTCTTCTTATTGTAGCTGGGTCATGTGACCAACTGCCTGACCTCCAACTGACCCAGGACAGGAAGCCAGTCACTGCTCTATTCATTCCTATGAGACTGAAAGTGAGGCTCCCATAGGAATGCATAGAGAATTAGACTTCCTCTCCACACATAAGATGATGTGTGAGTTGGTGGGTCTAATTCCTAGTCACATGACACAGATAAGAAACTTCAGGATTATATAAGTCAAAAATACGGACACTGGTAAGAAAATGACATTCACTACAGATTACAACATGTACATTTCTAGCAGGACATGGAATAATTTTTTTGTGGGAGTTCTTCTTTAACAAAAATAAAAATGTTAGCCATATTGGGTATCACCGCATCCGTAACAACCTGCTCTATAAAAATATTACATGAGGTCTCCCAGGTGAATGCTGTAAAAAATTTTTTTTAAAAACTATGCCAAAACAGCCATTTTTTTCCCTCTTGCCTCACAAAAAGTGTAATAGCAGGCGATCAAAAAGGCGAATTTACCCCAAAATGGTACCAATCAAACCGTCATCTCGTCCCGCAAAAAATTAGACCCTACCTAAGACAATCTCCCCAAAAATAAAAAAATATGGCTCTCAGAAAATGGCAACACAAAAAAAAGATTTTATTCTGTTCAGAAAAGGAATCTAATGTGTAAAACTTAACAAAAATAAAAATGTTAGACATATTGGGTATCGCCGCGTCTGTAACAACCTGCTCTATAAAAATATTACATGAGATGGTCTCCCAGGTGAATGCTGGAAATTTTTTTTCACAAAAACTATGCCAAAACAGCCATTTTTTCCATCTTGCCTCACAAAAAGTATAATAGCAGGCGATCAAAAAGGCGTATTTACCCCAAAATGGTACCAATCAAACCATCATCTCGTCCCGCAAGAAATTAGACCCTACCTAAGACAATAGCCCAAAAAATAAAAAAAATATGGCTCTCAGAAAATGGCAACAAAAAAAAAAGATTTTATTCTGTTCAAAAATGCATCTAATGTGTAAAACTTAACAAAAATAAAAATGGTAGACATATTGGGTATCACCGCGTCCGTAACAACCTGCTCTATAAAAAAATCACATGATTTGCCTCTTCGGGTGAATGCTGTAAAAAAAAAAGAAAAAAAAACTATGTCAAAACAGCTATTTTTTTCACCTTGACTCACAAAAAGTGTAATACCAAGCGATCAAAAAGTCTTATGTACCCCAAAATGGATGGGATGTCCTCCACAGGGCTCTGCCCCTTTAAAGCAGACCTATAGCAGTGAAGGAAAATGGCTGGGTTGTTATGGAAACCTGGTGTGAAACTGTATTTGGAGGCTAAGGGCCTGCGAGCTTCTATTGGCTGATAAGGGTCATGTGACCAGGCTTCTATTGACTAATGCATTTTTTGAGAATATATATATAAATATATACAGTGGAGGAAATAAGTATTAGATTCCCCACTGACTTTAAAGGTTTTAATACAAAAAATAAATGAAACATCTCATAATTTTATGCCAGCTTTATTTTAACAGTGCCACATAGGATATCAAAAGAAAAACGGAGAAAATTACATGAAATGAGAAATAAAAAATAATTTGCATTTCATTGAGGGAAATAAGTATTTGATCCCGTAGTAAAACATCATTTAATACTTGGTGGCAAAACCCTTGTTGGCAAGCACAGCAGTCAGACGTTTCTTATAGTTTTTTATAAGGTTTGCACACACTTCAGGAGTAATTTTGGCCCACTCCTCTCTGCAAATCATCTCCATATCCTTAAGGTTTTTAGGCATGCATTTGGAAACGCGAAGCTTCAGCTCTCTCCATAGATTTTCGATGGGATTGAGTTCAGGAGACTGGCTAGGCCATTCCATGACCTTGATATGCTTCTTATGGAGCCACTCCTTTGTTTCCTTGGCTGTATGTTTTGGGTCGTTGTCGTGCTGAAAGACCCATCCACGACCCATTTTCAGTGCCCTGGCAGAGGCAAGGAGGTTGTCACCCAGGATTTTGCGATACATGGCCCCGTTCATCTTCCCGTCAATGTGGTGAAGTTGGCCTGTGCCCTTAGAAGAAAAACACCCCCAAAACATAATACTTCCACCACCATGCTTGATGGTGGGGATGGTATTCTTAGGGTCATATTCTGTATTTTTCTTCCTCCAAACAATTTGAGTTGAGTTGAGGCCAAAGAGCTCAATTTTGGTCTCATCTGACCACAGCACCTTCTCCCAGTCTCTCTCGGAGTCATTAATATGTTCATTGGCAAACTTGAGGCGGGCCTGGACGTGAGCCTTCTTGAGCAGAGGAACCTTGCGTGCACTGCAGGATTTTAAACCATTACGTCTCAGTGTATTACCAATGGTTTTTTTGGAGACTGTGGTCCCAGCTGCCTTGAGATCATTACTTAGCTCTTCCCGTGTAGTTCTTGGCTGATTTTTAGCCTTTCTTATGATCAATGAGACTCCACGAGGTGATATCTTGCATGGAGCTCCAGGCCTGGGTCGATTGACAGTAATGTTGTACTTCTTCCACTTCCAAATAATTGCACCAACAGTTGTCACCTTCTCATCCAGCTTCTTACTTATGGCTTTGTAGCCCATTCCAGCCTTGTGTAGGTCAACAATTTTGTCCCTGACATCTTTAGACAGCTCTTTAGTCTTGCCCATGGTGGAGATGTTGGAGTGTCTCTGAGACTGTTGGCAGGTGGCCTTTTAAACAGGTGACAATTTGGGACAGATGTCTCCCATCCAGGTAACAACTTCACTGTGATTAGGGTGTGTCAGTGGTCTGTGGGAGCCAACATTAGTCATGGTTTTACTAGGGGATCAAATACTTATTTCCCTCAATGCAAATTATTTTTTATTTCTCATTTCATGTAATTTTCTCAGTTTTTCTTTTGATATTCTATGTAGCACGGTTAAAATAAAGCTGGCATAAAATTATGAGACGTTTCATTTATTTTTTTGTATTAAAACTTTTAAAGTCAGTGGGGGATCAAATACTTATTTCCTCCACTGTATATATATATATATATATATATATATATATATATATATGGACTGATATATCAGGTACAAGGTACAATCAATGCAGTGTGTTAAGATATAATAGATGCAGTGTGCAAAGGTATGTAGTATATACAGCAGTGTACTAATATGTGAGGTACATGCTATAATTTATACCTTATACCTCACATATCAGTACAAAGCTACGTATATATACTGGCCAGGAATGGGAAGTCGGAGGGGTTAGGAATGGGGCATGGGGGCGAATTTAGATTCTTGCTATGGGGCTCAGTGATTTCTATGTACGCCCTTGGGTTATTTTTCATCAAGAAATTTATAGTATAACCACTGTACCATATATGCCATATGTAAGTGTCCAACAGGTGTGGGTTACACCTCTGGCACCTGCTCAAGAATGAGGTCCTATTCCGTGCTTCTATGAGTGGAGAAGAGGTGGCGCATGCTTAGATCTCTTCAATCATTGCTATGGACTTCTGAAAATAGCCCAGTAATCTCCCTCTGATATTTTCAGAAGTCTCATTGCAGTCGATGGAGAGAGTAACACATGCATGGCCTGGTCAATGTTACTGGCAATGTGTGATATAGGTGTTCTCCTCAAATGATTTAACCCTTTCCAAAACTCCGCTGTATGTGTAAGTCCGGTCTTTAAAAATAGCGTCCACTGATGAGCTCAGTAGGTGCCATAGCGGCTAAGGTGTACAATCAGCGATAACACCAATCGCTGAAATTTAACCCCTCAGATGCTGTGATCAACTGAGCAACTGAGCACTGAAAACCCAGAAATGCTGCACTTCTGGGCCTGGAACCGCTCCTTAACACGGCAATTGGGGTAGCCGTTCATTCGCTCTGATGCTCTGGGTCTCTCTCAAGAAACCCTGTATTTTGCAAGTGGGTGTAAACCCACTGCGCACTGACTGGCAATACCCTGGAGGGTCGTGACTAAGCAACTGCCTGGTCTTCACTAGAGCCTCTGATGGTGAGGATGGGCCTGGGCCGTTAGGGTAGTTGCCAGGTGCCACTCCAGAGCAGTCCCCGAGTCAGTGGCAGCTGATCAGGGGTACAGAGAAACTGAGGGGAAGGACGTTGTCAGGAAGTCCGAAGTCAGGGCAGGCAGCGATCAAGCAAAGTCCATAAACAAAGTCCAAGGTCAAAGGCAGGCAGCAAACAAACAAAATCTGTTAAATCCAAAAGCAGGGTGAGGTACACAGAAAAGCAGAAACTCCAAAAACACCTTCACGCGTGTACGTGCTGCCTCACAAGGGAGGAGAGACACACCCATGCAAGCCCTAACAAACAGTACAGGACTCAAGCAGGAAGTACTGTAAACTCTGCCATGGAGCACAGATACAACAGTTAAGCTGCCTGCGCTTGGCAACACGGTGCATGGCAGCAAGAGGGAGCCCGGCGCCCATGCCCGCGGGTAGGGGCAGCAGCACCAGCACCGACCAGTGGGCTAACACCCATTGTATCAGAGCTGCAGTTCCTACAGAGACCTGCAGGTGGCAGGGCTCCATAGGATAACAGGAAATGGGTTTTCACTGCAATGTAAGCTAAAAGCAATCTAAAGATCGCATATTCTAGACCCCTAGGGGCGCTAAAAAAGTAAAAAAAAATTTTTAAATAGAAAACAATATAAATAGTCTAATCACCAATAAACATCATAGGTATCACTAGATCCTGAAATTCCTAAACTATTAAAAAATGTATTGATCCCATACGATGAAGCTCTCATACAGCTCCATAGACCTTACTATAAAAAAAGTCATGGGGGTCAGAATATGACAATAAAAGTTTTTTTTTTAAAGTTTTAAAACACAAGAAAAACTATACAAATGTAGTATCGTTATAATCGTACTGACCCACAGAATTAAGGGCATTCGTAAGTTTTACTACATAGAAAATGCCATAAAAACAACAACTCATAAAACTGTGGCGCAATTGGTTTTTTTGCGATTCCAATTTCTAAATATATAATTTTCAATGAAGGACGTCTTTTTCTTCTATATGAATCTTAAGGTATAAGACATTTTGTAGATATTGGCTTATAATATGTGCTATATAGATGGATAGGATATCTCTTCATTGTAATGCTGCGTTTTATTGTCTAAGAACATTTAATTTCAACTTCTAGCTTTTAAATGTCTATATTCAGGGCTTATAATGTCCAACTTGCTTAGGTCTCTGGCACCCTTACTGCCGATGAGTGCCTCTTCTCGCTAAGGTTATGTTTTTATGGGTCTGTGTTATGTAGCAAGTAGTCGTAGTTCCTAATCTAGGTCTAGCATTAACACAAATGGGTGGTAATAATAAAATGACTTTTCAACTGCTCCAGCAGAACTGAATCCACATTATATCATTTATCCCTTCCAGGCATTTTAATACTTGTATAATCTCTTGATGGATTCTTTATGAGGGGTTATGAAATAGCTTTTACAGCAATGTGGTTTTGCTACCATTTGTGAATAACTGTATTATGTTCAGTGTATATATAAATATAGGTTTATGCATTTTTATGCTTGAAAATGATGTCCAGGGATGTCCTAAAGATATTATATAACATGTAGCACATTTAGACCCTGGTACCCTGCAATCTCCAATATAACACATGGAGTATAATTCTAATCTTAGACCTTTGTATTTAACACAGTTACCATACATAAACAGAATACTTAAGCAGTAAAATAAATTGAACTATTCATTATTGAACATGTGTATGCCATAAAATGTGAAAGCACGTTATGTATCAGTGTATCAGTGTGTCTGAATGTGTAGATGCACGATTAAACTTAGAAGAGTAAAGACTTATCTATCTATCTCCTATCATAAACTAAATGAAATGTAATATATATACACACACACACACACACACAAAATGAGCCATTAACCTGGTAACCTGGTCCATATGACTTACAGTATGAGCATCGTAGAACTGCACCTTTACTATGAGCAAGACAGAAGAGTTGCTATCAAGTAGCCACACTTGCCCTGGGGGGCTTGAACTGTTCATGGCCAGCATCAGTGGCAGACACGGACAACTTGTGTAACTTGTGCCTTGTGTGGGCTCCCATTCTCCTGGCATACCCACGAAGGTACACAAACCCAAGTCTTCTAATATTTCAAATGGATAATAAAAAATATTCACATTTATTATTATTTTAGTATTATTTATAAAGGGTTTACCTGATCTGGACAATCCATATTCATTGGAACATTCCACAGGCAATAAGCTGATCACAATTAGTGGAAGGGTTCTGCCAAGATCCCTGGTGGTCTAGAGTAGGTCTAGAAGAGGTCTAGAAGAGGTTGATAGGAATTGATTATGTGAATCAATTCATTCATCTGAATGAGTTTACTTTCAGTGAGGGATTGTCCCTCTAGAGACAATTACCCACTGTGCCAGCAGATTAACATGGCTACATAGCTTGTGCGGCCTTGATAATCTAATGCATGTGCATTTACTGCAGGTATCCGCGAATGATATGCCTACTAAAACAAATCAGTGATTGTATATATGCCGCTAAATAATTTAATGGAACATATTAATGGTAAATTAGTTGATGCAGATCCGTAGGCATATCATCCTCACTAGAATTATCCCTAAGGTTGAGTAAACTATCCCTGGTGGTCTAGGGTAGTGAAGGGGTTAGATTCCAGCAGCAGGACGTATGCCATGCTCTTGTCCCTTCATCCCAGGATATGACTAGATTGCTTGGCACACAGGCAATTACAGAGCAGCTCAGCTAATGAAATTGCCAGTGCAAATGGCTGATGGAGAATGTGAACAGTGATAGGCAACAGTGAAAGCAGGATATTTGTCATTTTCTGCAACCAAAATGGGCCTCTCCTCCTCTGTGTTTATGTGTAGCTAAATGAGCTGCATATGCTATACTCATGTCTGCCCGGACGGCATCCAATGCTACATATAGTTGATGGCAACTTTCCCCAGCAAAATCAGTAGTTTGCCAGTATTCTGAGAAGCCACACCTGGCTACAATATGAAGGGGGATTTTTTTTAAAGACAACCCTCTTAATGAATGATCGCTTTAGCTCTGTTCACACCTGTGTTGGAAGCTCCATTTGGCAGCATGTACCTCTATTTTTTCTGGTAAAATGACTGACACTGTGGTGGATCGACCCAATCGACCATATTATAAGACAAGGGAGTTTATCTTTTGGTGTTCTTCATGTGACAGTTCCATCAAAGCTTGATTTTTTTTCTGATCCTACCACAGAACACTGTTATATCCATTGAATCCTTATTCAAAAATAGGGGGAATTTATCATTTGCAATGGTTTTAGTGTCAGTTTTAAGTCTGTCATGGTTTAGTGAGGTTGCACCAAATTTATGAAATCGCCTGGCATGGAGATGAGACTTTTTTGCAACTTTTTAAAAAGTTGCACATCCTAAATGAGACTTAAAGGTGTTCTAATCTGAAATACGGACAAACTTTTCAGTCCATGTTGAAAAGTGGCGAGGATCACCAAATGTCACAAAATGTGGTCGCAAAAAAATAAAAAATAAAACCACAAAACCAGTGTGGCAGACCTGATAAATGTCTCTCATAGTACTTTGTGAGTTTACTTTGGCATGTTGCTGTTGAAAATGAACATAGGTTGTCATACTCTTTATTAAATGTTACAAACATAATTAGACCATCTTTCATCATTACAGCTTACGTTCCCCACTTCATTTTGATTTAAAAAGATGAAAGTTTAAGACTGGTTGTCGGTTTAGTACATGCATGACAAGCATTGTAGGGAATTAAATTACTGTACACAAGGCTTCAAACAAATTTACGTAAACCTCTCGCCTTCTTCAAAAAGTTTACAAATCCAATTTTACTGATATGCGTACTAACTTATAACATCTACATGTTCCTTACCACATCTCAGAGGTACAATGTATACTTTTACATATACTTTTTATTTTTTATAGCTCTTCTATAAAAACAATCTCTACCCTTTTAGAATTGTGGACACTGGAGAAAGTGTTAGGACACTTTCATGTGGTGATTAGTTTGCATTAGTATTTGTCAGCCAGGCTACAGTGTAACCTATATAGAAAAGTATCATTAAAAATGTGCAGTTTTTCTGCTGTAATACTCTACATTATGTATTAAGGAATCCCTCTCTCTCAGGGGGTCGCAATCACAAATCCTCCGACACACAGGGGGTTTTCACGTCCAAATGGTGCTTCATTTTCGCTCTTTGGCACCAACACACATGAAAACATTAAAATAAACACGTGCCCATCTGGGCTCTACCTAATACATGTGTAGTCTTTACCTCACCTATAGAGCGCCGTTCATACACAGTATTAGATGAGGCTTCCTCAGCCGTACGGTCCGGCAGCCTCCTGGCTGTGAACTCACCAGTACCTTTAGAGGGAGATGGTCCTGTAGTCCTCCTGACTCTGACCGTGCGACTCTCTATCCATAGGTGTCGCTGGGCCCCCCAAACTTCAGGCTTTACAAAGCCTTGTGGCCCCACAGCCCTACTGGCTGAGACCACACAGAGCCTCTGCAGGCTCCCTTCCAAATTCACTCTCTCACAGGCTTCCTCAGCCATGTGGGCCCCCAACCCTCCCTGGCTGGGACCACACTGGCTCTCTCCAGGTCTGTTCCCTGGGGCCCTCTCTCTCCCCAACACTCATACACAGAGGGACGTTTTATCCCTCCATGATTACACTAGCAGGCCTCACCTGCAATACCTGTAGTGGAAGGGTGTGGACTGGCAGATCCCACTTCCTGTCCACCAGTCTAAATGAAATCCAGCCCACAATAACATGTTGACAAAACTGTCTCAGCAAACTACACTATGCTGAAACACTGCAGCTTTCTGAATTTCAGTTATCTCACCCAGCTGAGGTATCTGGGTTGGATATACACGCCTTCCAGCACTTACACTGTACACATCACCATAATTATTTATATTTTTTGCACAGTTTTTGTGCCACACCATTGCTCCCATACCTGGTCTCCAGTGGGAAGCTTAGAGGCATTTTTACATTATAGTAAGTGATGTCCTATCCCTTGTGAATGCCATTACTTTCTAATTAGTGGGGATCTGACTGTTTGGACCCCCATATGCCTAAAAACAAAGACGTTGCAGCACTGGTTAAGAGCTGTTGTTCCTTCACAGTATTTTACTTGCCTAGCAAAGCCATCATCTGTGGTGGGAACTTGAATGGAGCTGTGTGGCAGTTCCCTGCACAGTGCGTGACTAGGAGTGCCACTGTGAAGGAGTAAGCTGAAAGAACCTCAGTCTCTCTGTTCTTCTGATGGGTGTGGGTCTCAGATGTTGGACCATCTGTGATCATAATGTTATGGCATATCCTATTGGTATGCCGTAAAAAATATAAATTGAGAATACCACTTTAACTGTATTGGATAGTAGTAATGAATAGTGATAGCTACAGTCTAGATTATATTCTCTAGTCATCAATAAGACCACCCAATGTTATACAGTATAAGGCCCCATTCACACGGCCATTTCTGCTTTGCGGACTGCAAAACATGGACACCAGCTATCTGCACCCAGCATCATGGTGCAGACCCATGGGTCTGCAATCTGCATGTTAGTGGCCAAAGAAAGGACATGTCCTATCTTTTGTGAAGCACATGGAGGCCCTTTCTATTGAAGTTAATGGGCCTGCACCGTGATACACTATGCAAACAGCCAGTGTCTATGTTTTCCGGATCCGCGGTTTGCAAAACGGGCATGGTCATGTGAATGCACCCTTATCCAAAGAAAAACTTCCTTTTAGGCTGCAATTTTGGCTGCAACATGCATTGCACATGCAAAGATAGCAGTGTAACGCTGCAGCAGTACAGCTAGGGAAAGTGATGTTGCAATTTTCGAGTTGTTAAGTCTACAACCTGCTAGTGGTAGTCATGGCCACTTACATTATACAGCTCAACCAAGGGATGGAAGAGATTTGAATTAAGGGGAGTGGGAAGCCAGAATTCTACATATTTACAAAGGCATTAATGTTATTTAGTTATGAGAAATCAGCTAAGGGGGTCACTTAATAAGACTGCAATGTGCGTCAGAAATACATCCAATATCGGCATAATTCTGGATAGAAAATGACTCCCTGTCAGCTGTTTCAGCTATGACAATATCCTGAGGTAGACTGTTCCAAAGATTCACAGCTCTACTGGTAAAGAAGCCTGGTCACAATATTACATCCCGGCCCTGCAAGTCCATGACTTTTTAAATATGTGACAGTATTCCGCTGGCTTTAGTAGCAGCTGATTGACTCTGTATGCTGTTATTTCGTTTCTGATTTACAAGTACACCCTAATGTTTCTCTGCAAGTGACTTTCACAGTTTTGTCATTCACGTTAACTATGCTGCAATGTACAGAACAGCGTAATTGTGATTCTGCATGACCTGTCATCACAAAGTCGCCATGTAACTCCAGCCTTAAACGCTTGTTTTGTCGTTTGCTTCAATAATTTAGAAGGTATGAAGGTAGAAAAGGCAAATTACACCCCGTTTTGTTCATCCAACTTTAACCTCTCCATTTATTTCCATTTGAGGTTTTTTTTTAGCAGAACATTATTAATATACATTAAGCAGAACTTCTGTGGATAAAATGACTTTAACAATATGATTTTTATTTAAATGTTCCATCAAGGGAATTGTTCAACAGAGATCTTCTTAATGAATTAGACTTTATCACAGCAGTTTATAGCTAATGCTTGTCTTTTTTATGTGTAAAGGAAGTTTTAGAAATCTTTCATGCATATATACTTCACATATAAAAGTATATAGAATGTGACACCATGTAGGCAATCAATCCCTCAATTGACCTTCTCCTGCTCCCCATTGACCTTCGTCACTTTTCAAAGATCTACATATTTCCTTTTTAATTTTCTAACACGTTATTTCCCATGTATTTTCCCGAGACATGGAAATGCATTCATACAAAATAATATACCACTTTCATTTTCATTACCCTGGGGGTATTTTAACAATTGCAGGAGTTCATCAAAGAAGCAATTAAATGTGCCAGAATCTGCCTTGGGGAATATGCCCCTCTGGAAAATTACCAATAAGCATATGCATATAGCACACCAAAAAATCCATGCTCTTTGATCCCAAGTAACTCAAGAACGCTGGTGCCCCACTGCTAAGGGCAAGCTTCCTGGCCAGATCCCTATGAATTAGAATTAAAGTAAAAATCCCAAATGAACACCCCACATCTACATGTCAACTCTCTATGTATTAACTAAAAAATGTGTAATTAATTATTTCAATAAATATCCCCTTCACTGATTAGTCACTTTTGACCATATTTAAAATTTCCACAACCTACCCAGAGATCAAATGTATAAAATAATTACAATGTAACACGAATTACAGCAGATGTTTTCCATGTGTAATTTTCCATTTATTGCCATCTATAACTAATTACGGAATGTATTCAGTTCTAATACAGAATGATTTCTTTATTCAGGATAAACTGTGTCAATTCAAATATACAGGATGCTGCTGTCTATATTTTCATTAGACACAAGTGAAAAACTTTAGAAGTTGATACAGTATCCAGTAATTTTCTCTGCGACAGAATGCCAAATAATACTTCCATGTAATGTCCACACAATGATGCCATTCAGTGCCTGAATAACACCACCATACAATGCCGAAATAGTGAATAGATTATCGGTAATGTTCCTGATGTGTAGAACAGTGAAGGGATTAATAGTAGTATTCCTGGTGGTCCAGGGCAGTTTTGGTCTGAGGTTCCTCCTGGTGGTCCATTCCTTAGGGGTCACATAGGTAATTGGATTCCTGAGTAATTGTTTTCTAATCCTTCAAGCTGGGCTTGATCAGGGGATCTACCATCAGGCTCCCTACCTCCCAGTTCATTGGCCATTTGTTTTATTTTATCACAGATTTTTTAGTGTATTATTAGTAAAAGCTCAGATACATGTAATACAACAACGTATTGGTCAAGGAGGCATTTACCATGTAAATGTAGTTCCCGCTTCCAGGACTGTATAGTCTGAATACACCCTCATTTATTAATTCCGTGACCTTTCTTCTCCATATATATGACAAATTAGATGCTGATTTTATGATTTAGATAATATAGCAATGTTAGTATTTTCTAAAGTGATTTATTTACCCAATTAGTGATGTAATCATTGCACTAGAATAGCTTTTATGATGCATATGGTACCTGCCAGCATCTCCTGTCTCCAAGGTAGTGTCTCGCCTTTGCCACTTATGCACTCTTTCTAGCTCTTAAAGAGCTAACACACATGGGCTAATTTGTCTCCAGCCAATGACAGAGTTTCCTGGGGTATATAGGGTGCCTTTCCCAATGAGAGCTATAGGTTTCTAGCTTGTCTGGTCCTGCAAAAGTGTGCTGTTGTATTGTTCTGACTTCCCATGCCCGACCTTTGCCTGTTTACCAGATTGACCCTCTGCTGCCTTTCCTGACCTCAGTTTGCCCACTGACAATACATTTCCTGTCCCTTTGGTGCCACACATCAGTGTCTCTTGAAGTGACTGGGTCAGAAGCCTCTGAATGGAAACTACTCCTAGAAGTAACAGCTTGTTGGCTCCTGTAATGAAGTCCAGATCCCTGTATGGTGGTGAAAACCACCCTGAAAATGTCCCTAAGCCAAGTCTGTTCAGTAGCACAGTGAGTCCACACCCAGTGCAGTACAGCTTTTTTAAGTCTGGTGAATTTTGTAGCCTGCTTTTGCTATACTCCATCTCTACATCTCTACTACTGTACTAAATAATGTACTGAATTGGTCTATGGGCAGCATGGTGGCTTGCAGAGCTGGGGTTCTAGGATTGAATCCGACCAAGGACAACATCTGCATGGAGTTTGTACAGTGTGTTCTCATGTTCATAGATATACTGATAGGGAACGTAGATTGTGAGCTTCATTGGAGACAGCAAGTGATGATAATGTCTGTAAAGTACTGCGGAATATGTCAGTGCTATATAATTCAGTAAAATAAATAAAATAAAAATATGCAGGTATTATCTGCACACCAACAGTGTAGGATGTCCACTATTTTCCCTCTACTAGTTACAACCCCTTTTCTTGCCTTTTGTATTTTCAGACTTTTTTCACTCCTTACAAATCTAATCGATGTCTTACTCGGTGCTGATGGCTCTGACTACTATTAAATAAAAACAATATTGCACATGATTATCATAACAAATTTTTCAAATAACTCATCTTAAAGTGGTAATTCCACAAAACATATTCATAAGCAATGAATAGGAAATTTCAAATGAAGTAGTATTGCAATATACATGCAATAGAAAATTGTAAGGTTTTTCTATGTACAGTACATTGCATTTTCCTCTCTGATAGTGCCTCCTGAGGTTTCTCATGTGGTCAAAATTTTGATCCTCTTTCTCTAACATTCAGATGTGGGTCAATATGCCAAGTAGTTCCCTTCTCTCCCTTTCCAAGTAGCTTTCCTCTTTCATCTTAGTGCCGATGTACTGATGTCATGCAGAAGCAGGTAAAGCAGCCCAGACACATTCATTCATTCATTCATCCATTCATTCATCCCTACTTCTAAATTCATGCAAATTTATAGCTATATATCTCTCTACATATTAGGGAAGAGCATTACATACCATAAGGCTAATTATTAATGGGATCACTGGGGCTATGTGTGAGTGACTATTTTCAATGCAGGGGAGGAATGGGTTAACAAGAGTTAACTGCAGTGCACTCCTGGAGAATGCTTCCCCCCACAGAAAGGGAAGAGACAAGTGAGGGATAAAAGAGAGAATAAAGTGTAAATCACTGGAGATCACTGTTCTTTGTTGTATTTATATAGTTAAAATAAGGGTATGCATTGCTCCAGCTGTTTTTTTTAGTCTTTAGGATAACCTCTTTAACCCCTTAAGGATGACCTCCATACATATACAGTGGAAGTCTGGGGTTTAAACATGGCGCCTGCTTTGAAGATAAGAGGGCGCTGTAGTCCCACAGGTGCCTTCTGTTTTACACAACAGACACCTGGATAATGCTGATCATGGACATTTAACCCCTCAGATGCTGTTTTCAATTGTGACTACATCATCTGAACAGTGAAACCCAAGTCTGTTGTGTTCCTGGTACCTGAACGGCTCCCTCGTGCCAAGATCAAAAGAGCCATTCGGTTGCTATGACAGCTTTGGACCCTAATAAAAATTATATAAAAATGTAACCCCTTTAACCACCGTGACGTACCGGTAGAAGGAATCTATGGAGCGGGCTCCATAGGGGGCCCACTCCATACACGGTGGGTGCCGGCTGTATCATACAATAGGCACCTGGCCGCAATGACGGGGACCAACAATCCTGCTGGAAACCGTCATTAAACCCCTCAGGTGCCACAATTAATGCTGATTGTGGCACCTGTGGAGTTAGGAGGAGGGATGCGTCTCTCTCTCCCTTCCAATCGGAGCCCTACAATGAACTTGCGGGGCTCCGATCGGTTACCATAGCAGCCTAGTTGCTTATGAAGCCTTCCAGTCCGCCATGGTATTCTCTCCTTTTCCAATTTTACAGATACAAATATATTAACAATAAAAAAATAAACTTATCAGGTATCTCTGCATCCAAAAATGCCTGAACTATTAAAATATTTTCAATAATTCCTGTGCGGTGAACTCTGTAATGCCATTTTTTAGTCACCTTTTCCCAGGGGCGTAGTGATGGGTGGCAGCGAGGGCACGTGTCCTGGACGCACAGACCAGTGGTTCATTTCCATAGTGAAGCAGGGAGCCGTCCGCTACCTGCTTCACTGTTCAGCTGAACTCCGGCAGTCCCCTGCAGGCTGCACATCACAGTGCTGGCTATTTGAACAGAAAAATAAAAAGATTATGGCTATTGGAACGTGGGGATTAAAAAATGAAAATACTAAACCAAAAATGGGCCTGGTACTTAAGGGGTTAAATCACCTCACTTTTCCTATATTAAAAACAAAAATAAATAAAAAATAAAAATCAATATCATATGCAACACCGCATTTCAAAATATCTTAAGTACTAAAATATTTATCCCATACAGTAAATGCCATAATGGAAAAAAAAAATCAAAATGTCCGATTTACCATTTTTTTGTTGCTTCACCAACCAAAATAAATTGAAGAAAAAGGGATCAAAAAGTTATATACATTCTAAAATGGTATCAACAAAAACTACAGATCACATGCAAAAAATGAGCCCTCACACAGATCTATAGATGGAAATATAAAAATGGCAATGCAAAAAAATCAAATGCTGCTTCCTGAGCCTGGAAAGCAAGAGAAGCTCCATTGCGCAGGCTCAGTGACTAAGTGTCTGTACAGTGGATCAGCACTGCAGCCAGAATACAGGGCTAGATGAAATACAAAGTTATGGCTTCGGGAGGGTAGGGGGGAAACAATTAAATGAAAAGTGGCCTTGTCCTTAACAGGTTAATTACAGAAAGACATATGTTTATAGTGATATAAAGTGATGCACCTAGGTTACAGTAATAGTATAACATTCTGCATGCTAAATGGAATATAACTGGGAATAACCAAGAGAAGGACTTGGGTATTGATCAAAAGTAACAGCATTTCTCTATGTTAATGGGCAGCTGCAAAAGCAAAGAGATTTTAGGGTTTATATAAAGAGAGATTAAAACATAACAACAAATAATTGTATTGTACTTTTTTTTTTATTCCAGGGGCTGTCATCCACTGTAGTTGCCCATTCCCAAATATCCACTAGGATCAATTGTTCATAGGAAGCCAGTGAAGCACCTAGTATGTACCTGGATGAAACCCTTGCAGAACATACAAACTCCATGAGGTTGTTGCCCTTATTTTTGGTCACATTTGAAACTAGGGCCTCAGTGCTGCAAAGAGTTAACCACTGAGCCACTGTGCTGCCTGTATGAATCAAATGCAATATTGTCCCTCTATAAATCCCTTGTTTTGCCTCATCTTGACTCCAGCCATTTGTTTTACATTGAAAATGGATTAGAGAAGACCAAGAGAGGGATCAAAGATAGGTAAATAGATTAGGGTTTAGAAACATGGATGGACTGGGAACTTAAAGTGGCTAAAAAAAAACAAACCAATAAGTGGCTCCATGTGTTTTGTATAGGTTGCTAACAAAAAAAGTTAAAATCTGGTTGGCAACCCTGTTAGTCAGGAAATGGAGTCTTCATATGATATGAAGACATATTACAAAAATTTAAGTTAATGTTTGCCAACTGCTTGTTGACTATATACATCTGGGCAGTCAGCACATATCCCTGTATGGATATTTCCAAACATCCCTTCAGAGATTGCATCTGCGGAAGTGGGGAGCAACTCCCAATGCAGGAGAATGCAGGGTTGGTTTTTCACTGTCCCAGTCTTCCCCGTTGCTCTATATACAGCGCTCATCGACCATAACCCTTACATCCCATATAATAAATTGACTGATTTGGAAAGAGGACATGATTAAAAAAATATTTAAAATGTAAAAAAAGACTTTTCCCCCCTTTTTTAAATTTTACTGGTTATAAAAAATACTAAAATAAAAATGACATAAAAATAAAGCCCCACATACATCACAAGAAAAGGTGAAGAAATGCTTTACACAACCATATCGAAAAAAAAAAAAGTTATTGCTTTCAAAGACACTGGGAGGGAATGGACTGCTGCTGTGACACTGGGTGGGAATGGGGATGGACTGCTGCTCTGACACTGGGTGGGCATGGGGATGGACTGCTGCTGTGAAACTGGGTGGGGATGGGGATGGACTGCTGCTGTGACACTGGGTGGGAATGGGGATGGACTGCTGCTGTGACACTGGGTGGGAGAATGGGTGCTGTTAATGTGAGTAGGAGATTGGTGATGTTTTGACACACTGCCTAACCTTCACTTACCAACTCTGTGATCTTGCTATGCTGCCACTGAGCAGCCTAATAAGGCTTCTATCACACCACCAGCAGGCTGCTCCAGCAGAGAACAGCCTGCCAGATCTCTCTGGATCTGGCATTGCCGGATGGTACCAGAATGCCCGCCTGCCCCATTGATGACCAGGAGGAAAAAAAACCTGGAGGTGCCTTTGGAGTCAATAACTCCAATAACCACTGAGGTCTATGTCTTTGAATGAAAACCTATTAGATTTAATTGCTGACATGAAGGTTGGGTTCCATGAATAATTTCCACTGATGGGCCCAAGGAATCTCAGTCCGATTCTGCAGTGACTGCCTCTGCTGGGCAGAAAGACGTGTCTCTGGCTGACAGCACCATTCTACCACCAGTACTAAATCTTCTTGACAGCCTTGTTGGTAACTGAATTTGGCAAGAGGACCACAGTAACTATAGCATAGTGTAGGCCGCCTTTGACACCCAGTCCCTGCTGTGAAAGGGACTATATACACACCTACAAACACATAACACTTTGGTAGTGATTTTTTTTAAATATAGTACATTTCTCATTAAAGGAATTGTCCTATGAAAAAAATTCAACATTTTTCAAACCAGCACCTGGATCTCAATTCTTTTGTTATTGCATGTAATAAAAAAAATTAGCATAGCTGCCGAGGCATTCACTAAAATCTATATGTATAGCGCCACCTGCTGTTTGCTCTTTTTCTAAGTTCTTTTTCCAGCTCACTGAGATGGAAGCACATACTCAGTTCCATCCTTCAACTGCCACCCGCTGCAGCAGAAAGGACACATCCCCTGAGAAAGGACACACACCCTGAACTACCACCTTGAAATAAGTCTAGCAGAGCAATTGGAGCAGTGAATGTGGATATCTCTTGGGGCACTGGGGGGCAATTAGTGGAGATGAGTAATGCTTTCTTGTTATTTCTAACTTGTGATTTTTTTTTAACTTTTTCAAGACCTTGGGGTTTACGCTTTTGCTTTTTACTCCCAGGCTTCCTGGAGCCATAACTTTATTACTTTGCTATTCACATAGCCGAGTTTTTTGCAGGACAAGTTGCACTTTCTAAAGGGATCATTTCATATTGCATACAATGTGGTAGAAAGCTAGAAAAAATTCCAAATGTTATAATGAAATTGGAAAAAAAGTAATTCTAGCATAGTTTTATTGGTTTCGTTTTCCTATGTGGTAAAACTGACCTGTTCTATGCTGCTGTGTTAGGTTTTTTTTTTTTTTGTGGGGCAATCTGTAATGATACCATTTTGCAGTGTGAATGCCTTTTTGTTCACATTGTGTTCAATTTTGTTCAGAAGGTGATGTGAAAGAAAAGGAGAATCAGCTATTTTGATTTTTTTCTTCCATTACGCTGTTCACAGTATAGGATAAATACATTTAGATTTTAATAGTTTGGGCATTTTGGGACATAGAAATGCAAATGATATTTATTTTTTGATTATTTTTTGATATTTTTATTATGGGGAAAAGAGGGGTTATTTCAATTTTGAGATTTTTTTTTTGTACTATATTTTAAAACCTTTTTTTTCACATTCATATTAAGTCCTCTTAGTGGACTTAAACATGAGATCGTTAGATCAATTATACCATAGAGTGCAATGAATTACTATTGCAGCCTAGGGGACATTCTATATGTGCCTATGGAGTCCTAGTGCACCATAAGAACTCTTGCTGTGGTAGCCTCGCATACTTCAGAGGGACCAAGGCTATCACATCAAACAAGCGGCTTCCCCAATCTCAGCCGTTCAGGCTTCGGGAGTGCAGTACTCCTGGGGAAAAACCTCTCAGATGCCATGGTCACATTTGACCACAGCATCTGTGGGGTTAAATGTCTTTAAAAAAGCAGAAACTTGGTGGCTATGGCGCCCGCTGCACTCTGGGGTAGGTGCCATACACATATGGCGGAGTTTGGGTAGGAGATAATATCTCCCTGCAAAACCCCCTTAACGACAGATACATCTGTCATGACTAGGTGCAAATACCTGCATTATCACAGATATATTCATCATGACATTTTTCAAAGATTGCAACTGGAATTTGGAATTTGGATACTGAGAGCTAGTTCTGATCACGGACGTTTAATCCATTAGCTCTAGCGGTCAATAGAGACTGCAGCATTTAAGTTGTTTAGAGAGGATGGGGGACTTCTCTGTCTGTCAGCCTGCAATCTTTTTACATGAACTTTGTATACTGTGTTGTCTTTTGTTATTGGTTTCTTTTTCTTTTCTTTATTGTAAGATCTAAAAGTAAAATAAAGTTTATAAAAAAAAAGTACTAAAAAATAAAACATACTTTACATACAGTATGTGGCATCACTAAATTTGTACCAACTCCTAATAAAGTTGGCATGTTATTTCTACCACATGGTAAGCGTTGGAAAAAATTCTGACAAATCACATTGGTGAAATTGCAGGAGTTTTTTTAGTCTTTGTCCCCCCAAAACTCCTCATATAGCTACATCAATGGGAAAAAAAAGTTATGGGACTAGGAATGAGATGATAAAAACACTGGTAAAATGACTTGATCTTTAAAAGGGACCTCTTAATTCTTCTGACGTGTTTTCTACCTGCATTCCACTTGCAGCAACAATTTTGGATTATCTTTCCTTAAAACTCTATGTTGTGTCATTTCTCTATTATTTTTACTATATGTTTATGAATTAATTTGCATCTGGGTATTACCAGTTTGGGCTGTGCACCTGCATAGTCTGCCACTGGCAGCTTTGATTGGACAGTTTCAGACTGTGCAAGCACCAGGCCGCCGTCAGGGCAGTACTGCAGTCAGGGGCCCAGCCACCTCAGCAGCCCCATTAGTATTTACTTCAATGCAGTGAATACTAATGAAGCTCTGTGGCCCTTCTGATTTATGTGGGTTGGTGGATGGGCCCACTCCAACACATACGTTTTTACTAAAGTAATTATTTTACAGGCCTTTGTACCCCAGACCTTCAAGTTATATTTACATTATAGACCTGTCCTATTGGAGGGACTGGGTTTCTGTGCTTAAAGAAGAACTCCCACAAAAATTGTTATTCTCTGACCTGTTAGAAAGGTGCATGATGTAATCTATAGTGAATGTAATCTTCTCATTAGAGACTGTATCTGTGAGCTATACCCTCTCTTGTAATTGTAGCTGGGTCATGTGACCAACTCCCTGACCTCCAACTGACCCAGGACAGGAAGCCAGTTACTTCTCTAATCATTCCTATGAGACTCAGAGTGAGGCTCCCATAGGAATCCATAGAGAAATAGACTTCCTGTCCAAAACATAAGATGCTGTGTTATCTGGTGAGTCTGATTGCTGGTCACATGACACAAATAAGAAACATCAGGGAGACATAACTCAAATACAGACACTGGTAAGAAAATGACATTCACTACAGATTACATCATGTACATCATGTAATAAACTTTTTTGTGGGAGTTCTTCTTTAAAAAGCTTCTAAATTGTATTAATGTTTTCGTCACATTCATAGTTTTAAATAAATAGTACTACTAATGTGAAGGAAAAAAATGCACCATTTTTATTTATGCTCTTTACCAATAACTGTGTTTCCACTATATTAGATGTTTTGTTATGCTTACAAGGATACCAAATACTTTTTGTGATATTTAAAAGTACGTATAGTACAAAAAATCAGTCGAACACTTCACAAATCTGGCCTTTATGGAAGAGTGGCAAGAAGAAAGCCATTTCTCAAAGATATCCATAAAAAGTCTTGTTTACAGTTTGCCACAAGCCACCTGGGAAACACACCAAACATGTGGAAGAAGGTGCTCTGGTCAGATGAAACCAAAATCCAACTTTTTGGAAACAATGCAAAATGATATGTTTGGCATAAAAGCAACACAGCTCATCACCCTCAACACACCATCCCCACTCTCAAACATGGTGGTGGCAGCATCATGGTTTGGGCCTGCTTTTCATCAGCAGGGACATGGAAGATGGTTAAAATTGATGGGAAGATGGATGGAGCCAAATACAGGACCATTCTGGATGAAAACCTGTTGGAGTCTGCAAAAGACCTGAGACTAGGACGGAGATTTATCTTCCAACAAGACAATGATCCCAAACATAAAGCAAAATCTACAATGGAATGGTTAAAAAATATAATGTATCCAGGTCTTAGAATGGCTAAGTCAAAGTCCAGACCTGAATCCAATTGAGAATATGTGGAAAGAGCTGAAAACTGCTGTTCACAAATGCGCTCCATCCAACCTCAAAGAGCTCGAGCTGCTTTGCAAGGAAGAATGGGCAAGAATTTCAGTCTCTAGATGTGTAAAACTGATAGAGACATACCCCAAGCGACTTGTAGCTGTAATCGCAGCAAAAGATGGCGCAACAAAGTATTAATGCAAGGGGGCTGAATAATTTTGCACGCCCCACTTTTCGGTTTTATTATTACAAAAAAGTTTAAATGATCCAACAAATTTCGTTCCACTTCACAATTGTGACCTATTTGTTGATTCTTCACCAAAAATTAAAATGTTATATCTTTTAGTTTGAAGCCTGAAATGTGGCAAAAGGTTGAAAAGTTCCAGGGGGCCGAATACTTTCGCAAGGCACTGTATTTACTAAAACATATATGTCAGGAGTGGTGTCAGGTCTTCATTAAGTGCCAGACAATCCTGATATGATATTATGTTCTTAGTATAAATATATCACAGTTATATTTACTATTCTTATTATGATTCACTATCCTATTATAGCAATAGAAAGCAATCTCTGTCTGTTCCTTTATGACGCTACAATTTCAAGTTGTTGAAGGCTTTCAAGAATTATGCTGTTATAAATTTCCATTTAGAAATATTAATATTTGCTCAACTGTATTGTGCACTCATTTTCATACCCAGAAAAAACAAATTTGTATATTTATTGCCTGTGCTCGTTCTCAGTATTTTGACTGCACTGTCCTGTGTAATAAGGAGGTTTTTCTCCTGTGATATTTTGCTATGTCACTGTTTTTCCAGTGCTCTGTCAGTGAAGACTCTAACTCATCGATTTTCTGGCTTCAGCAGCACTCAGGCCTTGCTCATCTTGGAACACACTAAACACTGTGTATTGTGGAAAAGCTATGACATTATGGCAAAATGCAACTATAGATGAATGTTTGCTGTATAAACTGAAGAGAAGCTACTTGTTGACAAATTGTTGATTGATACATTTAATTACCTTTCTCAAAATAGCTGTTTGTGTAACCTTTCTAGGTAACTCTAAGGAACTGTTGATCTGCAAGTGACTTTCATCATTTTTCGCAGCAGGGTATAGAAAACACATTTAAAATGTTGCGCCATCAATTACTTTAACACGTGGGTTGTAAGAGGCGATATTTCAGTAACTTAGTTCAATTACATGGTGAGTGATGTCATAGTAATAGACAAAGGTTTTGTTCACATCAACATCTCCGTAGCAGATTCTGTGAAAAATGGGAAAAAAAAGTTTGCAGGATACAGTTCTATTTTCTGGTAAAATGATGGACATCATGACAAAAGTCATATAATCTGACACTGCCATTAAATTAGTATTCCAGTTAAATTAAGTTTTCTCCTATCCACAGGATACGGTATAACTATTAGGGTCGATTCACACGTCTGTATAAATGTGTCTGCATCTGTTCCGCAATTTCAATAGACCCTTAGATCAGTGTAGTCCTATTGCTGGGATCACGAGAACGGGGGCCCCATACCCTCTGCAGCCCCCTGAAATGAACGAAGCGCTGGTGAGGCATGCACATGGCTGTTCTATTCATTTCTATGGGAGTTCCGGAGACAGTACTTGCCTATTTCCAGAATTCCCATAGGAATTAGTGGAGTGGCCGGTCCATTTTCCATGTGCATTTGAGGCCTAGTTTGGTGACTTATAAAGTATTGACCAAAACTGTAGAGACTCTGAGATGAAATATAAAAAGAAACCCCCAAGAAATTACATATTTTAAAAACCACGTAGAATGTACCAGTGGGTGAAATGAGCATTTTAACTCAACAGGCTTCTTGCAAAAATTAACAGCAAAGTGGAAATTTTTACACAGAGAAGCCATTCTAATGACCTATACGCTGTGCCCAGTTGGTCCCATCTAAGACACACCCTTTAAATTGTTAGACAGGTTCTACCAAGTACTGAAAATCCATTAATTTAATCTAAACTGCTGTTTGGGTACACAGTAGCACATAGCTTTCACAGTGCAGATTTTGATGAATAAGTTTACAGGCCCCATGTTGCTTTTGAACTGCCTCTGGGGTAACAGTACAGAGCACTATATGATTTTCAATGTTTGAGGGCTTATTTTTTATGGGATGAGTTGCCACTATCATTGGTTTTGTTTTGGGGTACATAAGACTTTTTGATCCCTTTTTATATTACTTTTTGGGAATCAGGATAAAGGCAGCAATTCTGTGACAAAAATGACTTACTTTATTCTGCTGGTTAGAAATACCAATTTTATACAGTTTTTTTTACGTTTTACCACTTTTACACAAAGCATTTTAAAAAAATCATGTATTTACATTACGATTTTCTGAAAGCCATATTATTTTTGTTTTTCTGGCAACGGTCTTATGGGGGGCTTGTTTTTTGCAGCATAAGGTTTTTGAATGCTTGGTATTATGTTGTTTGTGAGGCAAAATTACCAAAAATAGCTATTTTGGCACTGCTTTTATCTATTTTTTACAGCATAGATAATGTAATATATTTGTAGAGCCAGTCTTTACGGATGTGGTGATTAGTGTTGAGCTAATTGAAGTATCTGAAGTGGAATTCAATCCGAAGTTCCTCTCGCTTCATGGTAACAATCGTTTTCTACCTAAAATAGCACCTCCATGTGTTACAAAGTGAACATAAGAAGCCCGGGAACGCACGATCACCCATAATGCCATGCAGACAGCCAATCAGCAGCTAACCAGCCCCTGTGAGAGCTGGCAGGGAGAGCATAAGCAGACTTCAGGGACAGAGCGGGACTGTAATCTAAAGCTGAAGGGATCCATATAGACAGCACATTTTGTATCAATCCCTGTGTAGGTCACAGAGCTAATTAAACAGTGTCCTCCTTGTTAATAGACAAGCAATTCTATTAGGCCTTGATTCTCAATTTGGTGTGAATAAGTTGTCTAATTTTACTGTTATTGGGGTGTCCATCTTGTTTGATAGATAAGCAATTCTATTAGCCCTTGATTCTCAAATTGGGGGTGAATAAGCTTTCTACTTTTACTGTTATTAGGGTGTCCACTTGCTTACTAGATAAGCAATTCTATCGGGCCTTAATTCTGAAATTGGGGTGAATAAGCTGTCTAGTTTTACTGTTATTGGGGTGTCTTCCTTGTTTAATAGATAAGCAATTCTACTGTTAGTGGGGTGTCTACCTGTCTGTCACAGTAACCTTCACTACCAGAAAAGACTAGCTATGCCTGTTGCTGCAATGCACAGTGATATACACCAAGATACACTCTCCCTGCAGAGCGGGATATAGCTGATTTAACGTGCTTTGTGACAAGTTAATTTGGAATGAAGAAAATGTTTTTTGGAAAAATTCGATGTTTCATCCTAATCGAATTCTGAAAACGTTGCTCATCTCTTGTGGCAGTACCTAATATGTCTATTTTTTCTTTCTTTTTTTTATTGAAAATGACTTGATGAGGGGAAAGGGGCACTTTTTTGCGTGAAACTTTTTTTTTACTTTTTTCACTTTCTATTTTGACAAACTTTTGAGGGTCTGATTCATGTTTCAACGCAGTACAATACATGTTGTATTGTAGTGGTTTAACCCCTTAATGACCGGGCCATTTTGCACCTTCGTGACCAGACTGATTTTTGCAAATCTGACATGGGTCACTTTATGAGGTAATAACTTTGGAACGCTTTTACTTATCCAAGCAATTCTGAGATTGTTTTCTTGTGACACATTGTACTTCATGTAAGTGGTAAATTTGAGTCAATATGTGTCACCTTTATTTATGAAAAAATCCCAAATTTAAAGAAAATTTGGAAAAATTTGTAAATTTCAAAATTTGAATTTCTCTGCTTTTAAGGCAGGTAGTGATAGCTGACAAAATAGTTATTACTTTACATTTCCCATATGTCTACGTTATGTTGGCATTATTTTGAAAATGTCATTTTATTTTTTAAGGACATTAGAAGACTTAGAATTTTAGAAGCAATATTTACATTTTTTAAGAAAATTTCTAAAAAACACTTTTTAAGGACCAGTTCAGTTATGAAGTCACTTTGTGGGCCTTACATACTAGATACCACCCAAAAATTACTCCATTTTATAAACTACACCCCTCAAGTTATTCAAAACTGATTTTATAAACTTTGTTAACCCATTAGGTGCTCCACAAGAATTAAAAGAAAATGTAGAAGAAATTTCAAAATTTCTCATTTTTTGCAGTTTTTCTATTTCAATAATTTTTTTCCTATAATACAGAATGGGTTTACAGCCAAACTAAACTCAATAGATATTACCCTGATTCTGAAGTTTACAGTAACACCCCATATGTGGTTATTAACTACTGTATGGGTGAACGGCAGAGCTTAGAACAGATGGAGCACAATGTGGATTTTGGAGGGCAGATTTCACCGGAATAATTTTCAGGCGCTGTCTTGCATTTGAAGATACCCTGGGGACCCTCCACAGTGGAAACCCAAAAAAAGTGACCCCATTTTGGAAACTACACCCCCTAAAGTATTCATCTAGGGGTGTAGTGAGCACTTTGGCCCAATATGCTTTTCATAGAATTTAGAAACCCTTGGCTGTAAAAAAAAAAAAAATTACATATTTTACTGAAAAATGTCACTTTAGACCCAAGTTTTTCATTGTCACAAGGAGTAACAGGAGAAAGTCACCACTAAATATGTTCCCCATTTTCTTCTGAATACGGCAACACCCCATATGTGGTCATCGACTACTATACGGGTGAACGGCAGAGCTTAGAACAGATGGAGCACAATGTGGATTTCGGAGGGCAGATTTCACCGGAATAATTTACAGGCGCTGTCTTGCATTTGAAGATACCCTGGGGACCCCCCACAGTGGAAACCCCAAAAAAGTGACCCCATTTTGGAAACTACACCCCCTAAAGTATTCATCTAGGGGTGTAGTGAGCACATTGGCCCAATATACTTTTCATAGAATTTAGAAACCCTTGGCTGTAAAAAAAAAAAATTACATATTTTACTGAAAAATGTCACTTTAGACCCAAGTTTTTCATTGTCACAAGGGGTAACAGGAGAAAGTCACCACTAAATATGTTCCCCATTTTCTTCTTCTGAATACGGCAACACCCCATATGTGGTCATCGACTACTGTACGGGTGAACGGCAGAGCTTAGAACAGATGGAGCACAATGTGGATTTCGGAGGGCAGATTTCACCGGAATAATTTACAGGCGCTGTCTTGCATTTGAAGATACCCTGGGGACCCCCCACAGTGGAAACCCCAAAAAAGTGACCCCATTTTGGAAACTACACCCCCTAAAGTATTCATCTAGGGGTGTAGTGAGCACTTTGGCCCAATATGCTTTTCATAGAATTTAGAAACCCTTGGCTGTAAAAAAAAAAAAAATTACATATTTTACTGAAAAATGTCACTTTAGACCCAAGTTTTTCATTGTCACAAGGGGTAACAGGAGAAAGTCACCCCTACATATGTTCCCCATTTTCTTCTGAATACGGCAACACCCCATATGTGGTCATCGACTACTGTACGGGTGAACGGCAGAGCTTAGAACAGATGGAGCACAATGTGGATTTTGGAGGGCAGATTTCACCGGAATAATTTTCAGGCGCTGTCTTGCATTTGAAGATACCCTAGGGACCCCCCACAGTGGAAACCCCAAAAAAGTGACCCCATTTTGGAAACTACACCCCCTAAAGTATTCATCTAGGGGTGTAGTGAGCACTTTGGCCCAATATGCTTTTCATAGAATTTAGAAACCCTTGGCTGTAAAAAAAAACAAAATTACATATTTTACTGAAAAATGTCACTTTAGACCCAAGTTTTTCATTGTCACAAGGGGTAACAGGAGAAAGTCACCACTAAATATGTTCCCCATTTTCTTCTGAATACGGCAACACCCCATATGTGGTCATCGACTACTGTACGGGTGAGCGGCAGAGCTTAGAACAGATGGAGCACAATGTGAATTTTTTGAGGGCAGATTTCACCGGAATAATTTTCAGGCGCTGTCTTGCATTTCTTGCATTTGCAAACCCCAAAAAAGTGACCCCATTTTGGAAACTACACCCCCTAAAGTATTCATCTAGGGGTGTAGTGAGCACTTTGGCCCAATATGCTTTTCATAGAATTTAGAAACCCTTGGCTGTAAAAAAAAAAAATTACATATTTTACTGAAAAATGTCACTTTAGACCCAAGTTTTTCATTGTCACAAGGGGTAACAGGAGAAAGTCACCACTAAATATGTTCCCCATTTTCTTCTGAATATGGCAACACCCCATATGTGGTCATCGACTACTGTACGGGTGAACGGCAGAGCTTAGAACAGATGGAGCACAATGTGGATTTTTTGAGGGCAGATTTCACCGGAATAATTTTCAGGCGCTGTCTTGCATTTCTTGCATTTGCAAACCCCAAAAAAGTGACTCCATTTTGGAAACTACACTCCCTAAAGTATTCATCTAGGGGTGTAGTGATTTTTTTTTTTTTTACAGTATTCATCTAGGGGTATAATGAGAATTTTTTTTTTACCTTTTGGGGTTTGTCTAATTTCCCAAATTATAATTGGGTAATAATATAATGAAATAAGGAGTGTTAAAAAAGCAGTGGGTTGCATAATAAATTAAAACAGGCCAAAAGTGCATAAAAGAAGTAAAAATAAAATTATTAATAATCTGGAGACATGTGGTAAATGCGGAAACACTGTCTAATGCATAGTCCAGGCATTGATATACAGTGTCCCGCCGTATCCCGTTCTTATAACAGACCCTGCATCTCTTCTGGGCTCTGCTTTTCTTTGCAGTAGGGGGCACCTCTGATGGGAAATGTTGCCCGGGGACAATTCTGCTTGCATGGCTGGATGACGCTATGCCACTGCTTTCCTGGCCCTGTTCTCCAAATATCAAATTTGTAATTATTTTTTCTTGAAATTCAAGATAAGTGGTTCCATGGTTCCCTGCTTTTTGGAACATAACAAAAGAATTGTACAGGGCTACTTGCATAAGGTGGGATGCAAGCTTTTTATACCAAATGCGGGATTTCCTGACCGCACTATAAGGCTGCAGCATTTGGTCTGCAAGGTCCACCCCACCCATATATTTGTTATAATCCTGTATGCAGACAGGTTTATGGACGGTGGTATTGGTGCCGCGTACAGGAACAGGGCTGCTGCTGTCTGGGTGGATAGATGTCAGTATGAGGACATCTTTTTTGTCCCGATATTTTATGAGCAAGATGTCCCCATTGCAGAGACCTTTTATTTCCCCAGGCCTCAGTTTTTGGTTTACCAAAGGCTTGGGGAGGCCTCTTTGATTGCGGCGTACGGTGCCACATGCCACTGTCTTTCTTACTGAAAGGCACTTCAAAAGGGGTACACTTGTATAGTAATTATCAATGTACAAGTGGTACCCCTTATCTAAAAGAGGGTGCAGGAGATCCCAGACTATTTTGCCTGCCACATTTAGGGAAGGGGGGCATTCAGGGGGGGAAAACTGGGTATCTTTGCCCTCATACACCCTAAATTTGTAGGTATACCCAGTTTCGCTCTTGCAGAGCTTATAAACTTTTAGGCCAAATCATGCTCTTTTCCTGGGCAAATATTGGCGAAATTGCAGCCTTCCTTTAAAAAGGACAAGTGACTCGTCCACTGCAACATTTTTTTCTGGGGTGTAGGCCTCTTTAAATTTTTGATTTAAATAATTTATAAGGGGCCTAATTTTAAAAAGCCTGTCGTGGCTGGGGTCATCACGTGGGGGGCACTGTGTGTTGTCAGCGAAGTGCAGGAAACGCAGGATTGTCTCAAATCGCTGTCTGGTCATTACTGCCCTGTACATGGGGGTATCGTACAACACATCAGATGACCAGTAGGATCTCATAGTGGGTTTTTTTATGAGACCCATATTTAGAAGGAGGCCCCAAAACTTTAAAATGTCCGCCCCAACAACAGGGCACCATATGCCAGTCTTAGCATAAAATGAGGTGGGGTGACTAGCGATGAATTGAGCAGCGTATAAATTGGTCTGCTCAACCATCAAATTTATCAGTTCTTCTGATAAAAAGATTTTAAAATATTCCGCCTCCCTAAACCCCGTATTATCCACATGGATGCCTGTAGCAGAATTAAATTCTGGAACAGATGGAGTATATGACTCTGTGGGCATCCATTCAGGGTCAGTAGAGCTAGTGGCAGGCAAAGAGTCACGTCTGCGACTTTGCTGCGGTTCGTCATCACTAGAGTTAGCGGATGATGACGAAATTTGAAACTGTTCAGTCTCGCTTGCACTTTCTGTATCAGAACAGATAAATGCGTATGCCTCCTCTGCCGTATACGTACGCTCAGCCATTTTATATATGGTGCAAGCTATATATATATATGTATATATATATATATATATATATATATATATATATAGTTATATATTTTTTTTCCTTTTTTTTTAAAACTACTAAAGAAAACTTTTTTTTTTGTAATTTTTTTTTTATTCAAACGTCTACTTCTAACCCTAACTTCTAACCCTAACTTCTAACCCTAACTTCTAACCCTAACTTCTAACCCTAACTTCTAACAATAACTCCTAACCCTAACCCTAACTCCTAACCCTAACTCCTAACCCTAACTCCTAACCCTAACCCTAACTAGCTGACACAAACTACAATATTTTTTTTTCTTTTTTTTTTTTTTCCTTTTTTTCTTGAAAACTACTAAACCAAACTACTTCTACCAACTGCCAGTACTCTGGCGAACTAACAAAGGCTACCTAATCGCCAGTAATTTTTATATATATATATTTTTTTATTATTATTATTTTTTTTTTAGTAATTTTTTTTTATTCAAACACCTAACTTCTAACCCTAACTTCTAACCCTAACTCCTAACCCTAACTTCTAACCCTAACTCCTAACCCTAACCCTAACTAGCTGACACAAACTACAATATTTTTTTTTCTTTTTTTTTTTTTTTCCTTTTTTTCTTGAAAACTACTAAACCAAACTACTTCTACCAACTGCCAGTACTCTGGCGAACTAACAAAGGCTACCTAATCGCCAGTAATTTTTATATATATATATATTTTTTTATTATTATTATTATTATTATTATTTTTTTTTTTAATTCAAACACCTAACTTCTAACCCTAACTTCTAACCCTAACCCTAACCCTAACTTCTAACCCTAACTTCTAACCCTAACTCCTAAGCCTAACCACACGCACAGATCACTGAAGGATGGGGAGGATGGGGTGAGTTTGGGGTGACTGGGGGACTATGGGGGGGCACTTTTTATGGATTTTTTTTTCACTCAGGACGCTCTGACAGGACGCAGCTCCGATCTCCTCAAATCAACTGTCAGAATGAGAGGAGAACGGAGCTGCGCTGTGCTGATCTTCCCGCCGGCGCTGTGATTGGTCATTCATTTCTGATTGACCAATCACAGCGATCGCGGGGCAGGGACCGCTGCGATTGGTCCATGAACGGGTGCCCGGACCTCTCTGCTGTCCGTGACACCCGTTCAGATGCCGATGTCACCGCAAGTATACTTGCGGTGACACTTGCATTTCATGACGTACTATGCACGTCATGAAGCGCTAAGTTACACAAATTCATGACGTACATAGTATGTCATGTGTCATTAAGGGGTTAAGCTCTTTTACATGGATAGAGGATAGGGCAATTACCTGGAATAATTATTCATAGGAAAAATCATTGCCCTTTGTAAATGTGTAATTCGTTGGTTTGGTGACCACATTTTTCATGAGGCACATAAAATAATTTGCCACCAGTACATCACACTGTTTAAACAAGGATGTGCTGCCAACAATCAATCAATCTGTATGGGATTGAATGATCACAGTAGTGATTGTTCATTCCCATAAAGAGAGGAAGATGGTAAAAGGAGCTGTACTGCACCTGGATATTCAGGCAATGATTGAGAATGTATGGTTAATTCCTGATCATTGCTGTTTGTCTTGGCCCATGTAAAAGAGCCTTTAGTTAAACAGGAGTAGCTCCAAGGGCCAGAAGCTGTAAATCAGTTGACTGTAAAAAAAATTTGACTTTTTTCCAGGTGCTAATGGTCATTTGAGTACATAAGCCCAACATATTTAAAGAGTGGTTTCTCTATAATTTACTATCTGTGTGTCTGAAGCAAGTTATAAATGCAGCAATTACAGTTGAATAGTATGAATAATACCTATTGAAGACACACAAGGATCTTAAGCTTTGCATATTCTTATTTTATGAATGTAAGTGATCTTCTCGGAATTGAAGTTATGCTCAGTTTATTGTATTCATTTCTAGTGAATGAAAGTACAGAGGTGATTACAGTTAAATGGTCTAGTCTGCCTTAGCAATCAAGACAATATTCTGAGACTATCATTCTACACTCCATCCTTGTGCTCAAATCGTTTTATATCTTTATCATGAGAGCAATTTACAGAGCTGAAGTTTAAATATGAAAAAGCAAAAACCTTTTGAAAGTGTCACATAAACAGTGTGGCATACAGTAAGTGTAAGATTCATACTGCTATGTGGTTATTATTCACTCTGCATATGAGTGTGTACTGAAACACAGTATCTCACCCTAAAAAACATACTGAACTGTGAAACATTAAAGGGGTTATCCAAGCCTGGAAATCCCCCCCCCATATGCCCGGGCCCCTCACACTTATTCCACTTACCTTGCTCCCCACGTCACTCCTGGTCCACATACGGCCGCTGCTGCTTCTCCCCATGCTCAGATAAAAACAACTGGTGTCGGGGGTAATAAGCCAATGGCAGGTGGTGACGGGGACAAGCCTCCCTAGCACCGTGGGTGGCGCTAGGGAGACTTGTCCATCACATTTTTATGCATCTAGCTCCAATCTGTTTGGGAGGTGCATCTGTATGTGGGAGAGGCATAAAAGCTAAATCTGAAGCAAGCAACCTTTTTTAGCAACATAAAACCTCAAAAAGTGCATCAAGGTGTGTGGGAGATGATGTGTGATGCCTTCTGTTTGTTGAGGTGCAATTTATCACCACTTGTTGCAAACTGAGAGTGGAAGAATCCTTGAACTAAAAGATCTTGGATTACTGCTCCATCGATGGCCACGTGCCCAGGCCAATATGTCAGCACAGTTCAACGTTGCATGTTCCAGTTGTTGGGAGAACTATGACAAACTATGACAAAGGATTCCTGGAGTTTGCTGGTCTAGATGGTAGTAGCTGAACGTGGTCGTGATTGTAGTCATAGTGCAAGGGTGTGGTGACCACCTCTATAAAAAAAAAAAAATATGCCATGTTTCTAGGATGTAACGTAAATTAACAGTGAAAAAAAATATTTAAAATGAAAGTGAAAAATGAAGGAGTTTTGCCCATATACTATTTTATTATTTTTGGAAAAGATTGACCAAACATGGAGCTGCGCTTAAATTAGTTATATAATAGTGGACATAAGTATGTGCATAACTACTAGTATTTTCAATTTAATTTCCATAGACAATATATTGGCCTCTAAACGTTGCATCTAAAAAATCAATTGCATGGAGGCAAGTCAAATGAAAATGATCTGCTTATACATAAAACTATGTACTGATATGGTAGGGCAATTCTTGGTGCAATCACTCGGTACTCTCTGCTAGAACATTTTAGTCTACAGTGACTCTGCATGGATATTTTCAACCAAATGCAAAATTAAGCCACTTTCTATACAGTCTTCAGTACATATTTTAAACCATTTCATAGCTCATTTTCATGGTACTGCTTCTGACTTAGATCCAACACCACAATGCTTCTGTCCACTAATGGCTGATATCATCTCTCTACTTACTCTGCTCTCTTCTTTCTTTTTCTAGCTACCAACAGGGAAGGAGGTTTTACAAAGCAGATTGGAGTGTGGAGTAATGAAAACACCTAAGGCCCCTTTCACACGAGCGTGACGGATTAGGTCCGGATGCGTTCAGGGTGCGTTCAGGAAAACTCGCACCATTTTGCAAGCAAGTTCAGTCAGTTTTGTCTGCGATTGCGTTCAGTTGTTCAGTTTTTTCCGCGCGGGTGCAATGCGTTTTGATGCGTTTTTCACACGCGTGATAAAAAACTGAAGGTTTACAAACAACATCTCTTAGCAACCATCAGTGAAAAAACGCATTGCATCCGCACTTGCTTCAGGATGCAATGCGTTTTTTACTGAAGTCCCATTCATTTCTATGGGCCCAGGGCTTTGTGAAAAACACAGAATATAGAACATGCTGCATTTTTCACGCAACGCAGAGCTGATGCGTGAAAAAAAACGCTCATGTACACAGACCCATTGAAATGAATGGGTCAGGATTCAGTGCGGGTGCTATGCGTTCACGTCACGCATTGCACCCGCGCGGAAAACACGCTCGTGTGAAAGAGGCCTAAGTCTTCAGAGAGGGGAGTGATCCCACAAGTTACACTGTACTGTGCATAGGGAAAAGTCTTCAGATTCTTTCACTTTTTTTGTTATGTTGTGACCTTGTGTTAAAATAAAAAGTTACAATTTTCCCCATCATCCGGCAATCAATACCCCATACTTAGAAAGTAGAATCAAAATTTTAGAAATCCTATGTAATTTATTGAAATGGAAAAGCTAAAACATTGCATTGACAAAATAATTCAGATCCTATACTCAATACTTGAGTACCTTTGGTAGCGATTACAGGCTTCAGTCTTCTTGGGCAGTGTTCCTCAACTCCAGTCCTCAGGGCCCACCTGCCGGTCATGATTTGAGAATATCCCACAGAATGAATACCTGTGGTAGTCCTGTGAAAGTCCTGATGCATTGACACTAATTGTACAACCTGCTAAGGAAATCCTGAAAACATGACCGACCGTTGGGCCCTGAGGACTGGAGTTGAGGAACACTGTTCTTGGGTATGATGCCACAAGATTTGCATACCTGGATTCAAGGATATTTTCTGCCACTCTTCTTTGCAGATCCTCTCAAGCTCTGTGAGGTTGAATGGGAACCGACAGTGAACAGCCATTTTCATGTCTCTCCAGAGATGTTTGATTGGAATCAATGCAGGGCTCTGGCTGGACCGCTCAAGGACATTCACACAGTTATCCTTAAGCTACTCTTATGTTGTTTTGGCTGTATGCTTAGGGTCGTTGTCTTGTTGGAAGATGAACCTTCAGCCCAATTGGAGATCCAGAGCACAATGGATTAAATTTTCATTAAGAATATCTCTGTACTTTGCTCCATTCAGCTTTCCTTCAACTCTGACCAATCTCCCTGTCCCAGCTACTGAAAAACAATCCCACAGCATCATGCTGCCCCACCATGCTTCACTATAGGGGTGGTATTGGGCAGTGCCTGGTTTCCTTCAAAGGTTACTTAGGAATATTCCTAGTTTTTCCAAACTGTCATTTAAGAATTATTGAGGCCGCTGTGCTCTGGGGAACTTGTAGTGCAGCAGAAACATTTTTGCAACCTTCTCCTCATCTGTGTCTCCACAAGATGTCTGTCATGTCTCTGGGCTCTACAGACAGTTCTTTCCTCCTGGTTTAGTTTTTGCTCTAATATGCATTGTCAGCTGTGAGACCTTACATAGACAAGGGTGTGCCTTTCAAAATCATGTCCAATCAACTGAATTTACCACAGGTGGAATCCAATCAAGGTGTCGAAACATCTTAACCACTTCAAGTCTGCCCATTGACTATAAACGTCCTAGTAGTGGATCTCTATCTCTGAATGGACGTTTTAAAACATCCTTGAGCTTTGCCCCCTGTGTGCAGCACCTCTACATAGAAGCTCTGTGACTCAGCTGCCTCCTGACAGCCAAGAATATGGAGCTTTAACCTGAGAACTTTTTTCCTGGTCTCCAGGCTTTTGATCACTCTGACAAGCTGTCAAAGCCATCACAAATGCTTGTACTATCTCCCTCTCATTACTGCCGGTCACAGAGCAGTTTACAACCACATATGGGGTGTTTCTGCAAACTTCAGAATCAGAAAAAGAAATATTCAGGTTTGATTTGCGGTTTACCCTTGCTATCTTATAGGAAAAATTAATTAAAAATTGAAAATCTGCAAAAAAATATATTTATTTTTAAATTTCACCTTCTTTCTGTTTTAGTTCTTGTGGGAAATCTAAAGGGTTAACAAACTTTGTAAAATCAGTTTTGATTACATTGGGGGCTGTAGTTTCTAAAATATGTTAATTTATGGGAGGTTTCTATTATTTAAGCCCCCTTTAGAACTACAAAGGTCCTTTAAAATTAACTATTGGAAATTTTCATGAAAATCTTAAAAATTACATTTAAGATTTTCAGTAAATTTTGGATTTTTTATAAATAAAGGTAAAATATATTGACTCAAATTTACCATTAACACGAAGTACAATGTGTCACGAGAAAACAAACTCAGAATGGCCTGGATAAGTAAAAGCGTTCCAAAGTTATTACCACATAAAGTGACACATGTCAGATTTGCAAAATTAGGCCTGGTCAGGAAGGGGGTAAATGGCCCGGATGGGAAGTGGTTAAAGATAATCAATATAAATGGGAGGCCCCAGAGCTAAAGTTTAAGTGTCATAGCAAAGCGTCTTAAAGGGGTTTTCCGAGATTTTTTTTTTTACTGATGATGTATATATCTAATCTTGGGAGGGGGGGAGTCTAACACCTGGGACTCCCGCTGATCAGCTGGTTGAGAAGGCAGCAGTGCTCCTGTGAGCACCACTGCCTTCACTCTGCTTTTCCTAGGCCAGTGATGACGCATTCATCTGTCACTTGACCTAGGAGCAGCTCAGCCCCATTCAATTCACTTGAATGGGGCTAAACACAATACCAAGCACAGCTGCTATACAATGTACAGCACTGTGCTTGGTAGGCTACAGGAAGGCAGCGATGATCACAGGTGCGCCATTGCCCTCTCAGAACATCTGATTGGCAGGAGTCGGACCCCCACCGATCAGATACTGACAACCAATCTAGAGGATAGGTCATCAGAAAAAAAAAAACCTAAAAAGGCAAAACCCTGTAATACTTACATTCATGCAACATTTTAGTTTTTCCTTTCCTAAATATATTTGCAAACATTTCTAAAATTCTGTTTTATATTCCTCATTAAGAATATAACCCCCCCCAATATGCCGAGCCCCCCCACACTGAATATACTTACCTGGCTCCCTGCGCCTTTCGCTGATCCTGGTCCCCACTGCTGCAGCTTCTCCTAGTGCACGGATGAGAACATCAGATGTCAGGGAGGGGGGGCGGCGGTAGCAGCGAATGGCAAGTGGGGACGAGGGGAAACCACACACTCCACAGCATTAATGTTTGTCAGTAGTGTTGAGCGAGCATGCTCGGCCGAACACTATATTAGTTCGAGCATAGCTATGCTCGGCACATCGTGGTGTTCGGCTGAACACCACATGTGCTCGAGGGCCATGCTCGAGTCCCCTCCCCGTACTCTACTTAGCCAATTAGCGTGCGGGGAGGTACTGGCATTCACTGTAGTGCCGTAGCCATGTTGGCTACTGGCATTACAGTGATTGGCTGGCCGGGAATGCGTCATCGGGTGCTGTATAGCACCCGGTAAAATGTGACCCGGCTCAGTCTTAGGGAGAGCTAATAAAAAAGTGGCTAGGCAGGGCTAGTTTTTCTGTTAAAAAAGACCCAAAAGCCCTTTTAAGTGCTATTATATCTGGCTGCAATATTTATATATATATTTTTTTTGGGGGTGGCCAAAATTGTGCAAGGTTGCCTGACCTAAACACCACCTGCGCAGCGTGTGCATTATAACGTTTCTTTATCCTATATACCTGACATCCAGTGTCATTTTTTCTGCCGCTAATCAAGGCGACATTACCTGTGTTGCGTGTGCCTTATAACGTTTCTGTATCCTAAATACCTGAAATCCTATGTTTTTTCTTCTGCTGCTAATCAAGGGGACATTACCTGTGTTGCGTGTGCCTTATAACGTTTCTGTATCCTAAATACCTGAAATCCTGTGTATTTTTTTCTGCCGCTAATCATGGCGACATTATCTGTGTATTGGAGTGCCTGTTCCTTGTAATTTTTGGCAGCCCTCTCACTTTGTGCATAGGCTTTATGAGTGTAGGAGTCACACAACATGAACAATTGTACCACAATGTGAATGAGGCCCTCCTTTATGTGATATACCGGTTGTATCGGAGTGCCTCTTCCTTGTAATTTTTGGCAGCACTTGTGTTTTATGCACAAGTAAATATATGTTTACGTTTTGTTATGTCTAACAATATTTCCTCTCAAATCAATGTTATCTTCGGTTTTGGGGGGTATTCTTGTCATTCCGTAAAAGTTGCATAATACTCAGACAACATCATTCCCAGCAGCGACTTTGTAGTCCAAGATGCATCCAGACATCCTCCCCATGCTGTTCCCAAACCATTTCAGTGGTGTTTCCACCATTTTCTCAACTTTCCCTATGAACCAGACACCCTCCCCTCTTCAGAGCAGGGGGTGCCTGGTTTAGTGCTCGGGTTCTCCCATTGACTTCCATTGTGCTCGGGTGCTTGATCGAGCACTCGAGCACCGCCTAGTGTTCGACCCGAGCACCCGAGCACCCAAGCACTACGGTGCTCGATCAACACTATTTGTCAGCACAGTAGAGAGCGCTCCACTCATGGGCTGTAGAAGGAAATGCAGTACATGAGTGAAGCTGTGTATAATGCCTGTGCATGCAGCCCCATTCTGGCTAGACAGGCCTCTTATACAGCATGTATTACTTGAAAGGACAAAATCACATGAAAAAGTCTTAAGCTAAGAGTAGGTTGTAAACTGTTCATTAGAGAGTTTGAAAATTAAATAAGGAATGAAGCTTGGTGGGGGTCTGCTACTGGCACCCCCACCAGTTAGCTATTTAAAGAAGCTTTGGCACTTCGGTGAACTCTGCGGCCTCTTCCTAGGCCAATGACCTCATGTTCATCAGTCACATGACCTATTTGCAGCTTATTCCCATTCAAGTACAACACTGTGCTCGGTTAGCTGTAGGGAGGCTGAACCTCCCCACCGCGCCGTGGCCTCTTCAAGCGGCTGATCAGTGCTCCTCTGAGGATAGGACATCATTGTGGAACATACCAATCAGCAGAACTAAAGAGTTTCTAATGAGGCCCACAAAAGAGAGGAATGTGATCGCTGACTTTAGGCTCCACTAATCTACAAGTATGTCCTGAACGTGTCTAATGGAGACCAGTAAGTGGCATGCTACCAATGCTGAATGACACCACATATGTACCCAAATGAATGCAACCTCTTTTTTGGTCTCTGTTCCTGTTTAATAGCAGAAACTGTGTACTTTAACCCCTTAAGGCTGAAGCTACTTTTACACTTAATGCCGAAGCCACATTTTTTAAATCTGCCATGTGTCACTTTAGCAATTCATAACTTTGGGATTCTTTCACCGATTCGACTGATTCCAAGATTCTTTTTTCGTAACACATTGTACTCCACGACAGTGGTAAATTTGAGTCAATATAAATCACTTTTATTTATAAAAAAAATCCAAAATTTACAGAAAATTTGGAAAAATTTGTAATTTTCAAACTTTGAATTTCTCTGATATTAAGGCAGATAGTGATCCCTCACAAAATAGTTATTACTTTACATGTCCCATATGTCTACTTTATTTTGCCATCATTTTGTAGATGTAATTTTATTTTTTGGGGATGTTAGAAAGCTTAGAATTTTAGAAGCAATTCTTTAAATTTTTTAGAAATTTTCCAAAACCATTTTTTAAGCACCAGTTCAGTTCTGAAGTCACTTTGTGGGGCTTACATAATAGAAACCACCATAAGTGACCCCATTTTAGAAACTACACCCCTCAAGGTTTTCAAAACTAATTTTACAAACTGTGTTAACCCTTTATGTATTCCACAAGAATTAAAGGAAAATGGAAATGACATTTCAAAATTTCACTTTTTTTGCAGATTTTCCATTTTAATCCATTTTTTCCTGTAACACATCAAAGGTTAATAGCCAAAAAAACCTCAAAAACTATTACCCTGATTCTGCGATTTACAGAAACACCCCGCATGTGATTGTAAACTACTGTATGGGCGCATGGCCAAGCGCAGAAGGAAAGGTGCGCCAGATGGTTTTTGGAGGGCGAATTTTGCTGGACTGGTTTTGAGACACCATGTCCCATTTGAAGCCCCCCCGATACACCCCTACAGTAGAAACAACCAAAAAGTGCCCATATTTTGGAAACTAAGGGATACGGTGACAGTGTTATTGATACTATTTTGGGGTACATATGATTTTTGATCACTTTATATTACACTTTTTGTTAGGCAAGGTAAACAAAAATGGCTGTTCTGGCTCCGTTTTTATTTTTATTTTTTTACTGTGTTCACCTGAGGGGTTAACTAATGTGATATTTTTGTAGAGCAGGTTTTTACGAACGTGGAAATACCTAACATGTATAGTTTTTTTTATTTATTTAAGTTTTACACAATAATATCATTTTTGAAACAAAAAAAAATCATGTTTTAGTGTCTCCATTGTGAGAGCTGTAGTTTTTTTATTTTTTGGGCAATTGTCTCAGGTAGGGGCTCATTTTTTGTGGGAAGAGGTGACAGTTAGATTGGTACTATTTTGAGGGGTATATGCCTTTTTGATCGCTTGGTATTACACTTTTTGTGATGTAAAGTGACAAAAAATGGCTTTTTTGACCCTGTTTTTATTTTATTTTTTTTACTGTGTTCACCTGAGGGGTTAACTCATGTGATATTTTTGTAGAGCAGGTTGTTACGGATGTGGCAATACCTAACATGTATAGTTTTTTTATTTATTTAAGTTTTACACAATAATTTCATTTTTGAAACAAAAAAAATCATGTTTTAGTGTCTCCATTGTGAGAGCTGTAGTTTTTTTATTTTTTGGGCAATTGTCTCAGGTAGGGGCTCATTTTTTGCGGGAAGAGGTGACGGTTAGATTGGTACTATTTTGAGGGGCATACGCCTTTTTGATCGCTTGCTATTACACTTTTTGCGATGTAAAGTGACAAAAATAGCTTTTTTGACCCTGTTTTTATTTTTATTTTTTTACGGTGTTCACCTGAGGGGTCGGGACATGTGATATTTTTGTAGAGCAGGTTGTTACGAACGTGGCAATACCTAACATGCTTGGGGTATTTTTTATCTTTTTTTTTACTAATTTCAAATTTGAGTTTTGGGGGGAAAATTTAAAAATTTTTTTACACTTTTTTTTTTACACTTTCTTAGACTCAGACCCACTTGGTTCTTGAAGATCCAGTGGGTCTGATTGTTCTATTACACCACGGCAAGCCAGACGCTTCTGAAAGCGTCCGGTTGCCATGGTAACCATCGGGACGCTGCCACAGCAGAGCAGCGTCCCGATGGGAGGGAGAGGGAGCTTCCTCCCTCTCTTCTGGCCACACCATCGGCGCTGCCAGCGCACCGCAGTGCCCGATGGGAGAGGGAGGGAGCTAGCTCCCTCCCTGTTAACCCCTTCCATACAGCGGTCCCTACGGACCGCAGCATGGAAGGGGTTAAACTGCTGACATCAGTGCCAGCACCGATGTCAGCAGTTTCAAGCAGAGTATCAGCTGTATGCTGATACTCTGCTTGAAAACCACTCGCCATCCTGAAAAATCATTGCGGGCGCCACTCCCCCCGCAGCCGCCCGCACATCGCCCGTCCGCCCGCACATTACCCCCCCCCAATCGGCCATCAGAGAAAACAGTGGGGTGGGGGGGGATTTATATATATATAAAATATATTGTTAAATTTATTTATTTTTTTATTTTACACTTTATTTCAGTTACGATCGCTGTGATTGGCTAGTCTGAACAGACTAGCCAATCACAGCGATCGCTAGCCCGGGACCACCCCCATTGGTCCCGGGCTGGTTAGCTGAGACCCCTGGCTGTAAGTAACAGCCGGGGTCTCAGCACTGTCACCATGTCATCAGACATGGTGACAGTTTAATGCCATGACGGCTTATCCCGTCATGGGGCGGCAAGCGGCTCCTGCCCATGACGGGATAAGCCGTCATTGGGCGTTAAGGGGTTAAGCTATATTCTTATATGTAAAATGTAAATAGAATTGCACTATCACCGTAAGCTAAAAACATGAATATAATAATCCTAATCAAACTGAGAAAATATTAAATAGAAGAGATGGTAGTTTTATCACCGTGATGCTCTTCTCTGCCCCTGTCACCAACCACTGCACTCTGATTGCAGCAAGAAGAGTGGTAGTGACACGAATCATCACCTCTCCTTCCTACAATCAGTGCACTCAGCCACAGTGACAGGCTGTATAAATGCAGTAGCAGCAGGAGAGGAAGTGAATTTCTTCAGAGCTCTTAATGTACCATGCCTTGGCACCTTTAAATATAAATCAAGCTGCAATGAAGAGTAAAACCAATGTGTCTAGATACAGGTGCATGTGCTCTACTCAGGCTAACTATATCAAAAGATTAAAAATGTATCATTCATAATGGCGACTCACACCATTGGCTTACCTTCTTTCATCTACTAGATTCGCCAGGTAACATGTTGGTTAAAAACAACATACAGGCTAGGCTTTGCGAGTTCGGGTACCTGGACCCGAACCCGGACTTTTTTTACTAAAGTTCGGGATCGTGTTCGGTGTTTGGGTGATTTTATTATTTTACGTTATAACATGGTTCTTCTATCTTCATTCAGCAGGACCTGCGATGACGTCACCACACTTACCACGTGGTGAGCGCGGTGACGTCATCGCAGGTCCTTTTGCAGATCCTGCAGAAAGAAGAAAGAAGAGGATACCGGCTGTGCGATCAAGTGGATGAGGTGAGTTTTTTAAAATTATCTTTAACCCCTGAATGGCCATTTTATTTAGCACTCTGTCTTAAGAATGCTATTATTTCCGTTATAACCATGTTATAACGGAAAATAATAAAGTGAAGTTTGGGTCCCCAATGACTTTAATGGGGTCCGGGTTCAGGTTGAAGTTCGGGTCAAGTTTGGGTCCTGAACCCCAACTTTGATCTGAAGTCCGGACGAACCCAGCAAACCCGAACTTCCATGGGTTCGCTCATCCCTATTACAGACATATTCATGTATTCATTTCTCCTATGAAAAGGTGAAAAATGTGCCCTACAACTTATAACTTTATCTGTGCATGGGCATAACCACATGAATCTCCACTGCGGCCAGTGATTGGGTGAGCGGGCATTTCAGGCTGATTGCTGCCTTGTTTCAGGGTTTTTATTGATCCCAGAAGAAAGTGGAATAAAATTAAAAGGAAGTTGCAATGCAGAAATGCCTTTTTATAATTATGTGAGGAGAGGTGAGTACCTCAGTCACAATCAGGCAAAACACCACAGAAAGCCAATATTAGGAAAACATGAGTGAAATCTTCCAAAAACAGTGCCACACCTGTCCACAGATTGTGTGTGGTATTCCAGCCAAGTGTGTTTCCTTTGGGCAGGGATGGTGCTGTTTCTAGAACCTAACCTCTTCCATTTTTCATGGTCCTGACATGGCTAAATTTTGCAAATCTGACATGTGTCAAAATATGTGGTAGTGATTTTTGAATGCTTTTACTTACCCAACCAATTCTGAGATTGCTTTCTTGTGGCACATCATACTTCATGTTAGTGGTGAATTTGAGTTGATATGTTTTACCTTTATTTATAAAAAAAATTACAGAAAATTTGGAAACATTTGTTATTTTCTAAATCTGAATTTCTCATAAAACATAATACCTCATAAAATAGTTATTAATTAACATTCACCATATGTCTACTTTATGTTGGCATCATTTTGTGAATGTAATTTTATTTTTTTAGGGCATTAGAAGGTTTAGAATTTTTGAAGCAATTTTCAAAATTTTTAAAACAAAATCCAAAACCCATTTTTTTAAGGACCAATTCAGTAATGAAATCATTATGTGGGGCATATATAATAGAAATAACCCATAAATTACCCCATGTTATAAACTACACCCTCGATTTATTCCAAACTGATTTTACAAACTTTGTTAACCCTTTAGATGTTCCACAAAAAATATAAAAAATAAAGGAAAATGGAGGTGAAATTTCAAAATGTAATTTTTTTTTAGCAGATTTTCCATTTTAATCCATTTTTTCCCTGCAACACAGCAAGGGTTAACATAAAAATAAACCTCAGTCTTTATTATCCCTTTTTGAAGTTTTCAGAAGCTCCCCATATGTGGTTATAAACTGTTGTATGGGCACACAGAAGGGCTCAGAAGGAAGAAGCACCAGATGGTTTTTGGAGGGCAGATTTTGCTGGAACGGTGTGGGTGCCATGTCACATTTGTAGAGACCCTGAGGTACTTCCAAAGTGGAAAAATGTTTGGAAATTACACCCCTCAAGGAATTTATTATTCGTAGAATTTAGAAACACTTGGCTGTGCATAAGCCCCAAATTTTTCACAAGGGGTAATAGGAGGAAAGAACTGCCCACAATCTTTAACCCATTTTCTCCTGAACACGACAACAACCCATATGTGGTAATAAACTGCTGTTTGGCACTATGCAGAGCTCAGAAGGGAAGGACTGCCATTTGGCTTCTGGAGGGCAGATTTTGCTGGAAAGGTTTTCAAGCACCATATCACATTTAAAGAGACCCTGAGTTATCTGTACAGTGGAAACACCCAAATATTGACCTTATTTTGGAAACTACACGCTCAAGGAATTAATTGAGGGCTGTGTTGAGTGAAATGGAAACCGTAATCCATATACCAGCATCAAAGGAAATTACACAGAGGGGGTATAAGATGAGAGGACTACAACTCCTAGCATGTCCACGTTGTTATTATTGGATATCTGAGAGAAGGAAGATGTATACGAGGAGAGAACTACAACAAGTATGTCCAGGCTGTTATTATGTGTTATCAGAGGATATTATAAGGATGATGTATAAGAGGAAAAGATGACAACTCCCAGAATGTCCAGTCGATATTATGGGATACCAGAGGACTAGGTATGAGTGAAACCGTAGAACTCCATTTCAAAGTTCTGGTTTGGGACCTGAACTTGATGTAGAAACCAGACCCCATTAAAGTCAATGGGGACCGAACTTCACGTTATTATTTTCTGTTATAACATGGTTATAGGGAAAAATAATAGCATTCTTAAGACAGAATGCAAAAGAATATGGCAATTTCGGAGTAAAAAAAAAGTAATCGCAGGTTGTGATGTCATAGCAGGTCCTTTTGCAGGTCCTGCTGCAAGAACATAGAAGACACTGTGGAAGCGCGATCAAGTAGATGAGGTGAGTTGTTTTTTTTAACCCCTAAATTACCATACTCTTTCGCATTCTATTTTAACAATGCTATTAGTCTCCGCTATAACCATGTTATAACGGAAAATAATAAAATGACCCGAACACCGAACCTGGACTTCTGTGAGAAAGTACGGGTTCTGGTCTGGGTACCTGAACTTGGGTTCACTCATCCCTACAGAGGACATTTCAGTGAGGGGGTATGAAAGAAACGAGCTACAAATCCTTGCATTTCAAGACAGGTATGGGATATCTGAGAATATTTCAGGGAGGAGGTATAAGATGAGAGAGGACTACAACTCCCAGCATGTTCAGGTCATTATGATGAGATGTCAAAAGATATTTCAGGGAGGTGGGAGACAACTACAACTCCCAGCATGTTCATGTTGCTTTTATGGAATATCAGAGTACATTTCAGCGAGAGGGTATAAGAGGAGAACCTACAACTCCCAGAATGTCCAGGCAGATATTATGGAATCTCAGAGAATATTTCAGGGAGGGGGTATAAGAGAAGAGGACTACAACTCCCAGCATGTCAAGGCCATTATTATGTGATATCAGAGGCCAATTTAGGCTCACCACTTCTCCACTGCTGAACTTTGCTCCCCATCTGCACTGATCACATGATGGTGACATCTTCACAGATCCCTGTGCAGCGAGCCGGTACCACAGGGGAACACGTGAGCGTCAGGGATATGTCACAGTGTGGTGTTGCCGATGGTTTACTCACGGTTTCCAGTAGTGTCCACTGGACCGGCGTGCAGTTGCGTGGAGGGTGGACACGACTTCCCACGGAGCACACTCTGTACGCAGGACTCCGCCGAATGGTGAGACGAGGTGCCCTTGGTGGTAATTTTGGCAGTGTCAGTCGGCTGGGCCCTGGTTTGTCGTGACGCCAGTGTCTTAAGGTAGACACACCCTTAGTAGTAATGAGGAGGCAGTTTCTGAGGTAAACAGTGGAACTTTTACTTAATTCCTGAATCCTCCTTATTGTACAGGTTATGTACACAGAGATGGCATACAGAATGATAGGTATGGTAGGCTTTTCAAAAAGACTTCTCCCTGCGCCACCATTCAGCTTGCAGACAGAGATCACGTGGACGGAATGTGTGGGCGGAGCCTGCAACCCGGAAATCTGCATAAGCATTGCCCACACATTGCTGCAGAGCGATCTGTGTCTGCAGAGAAGAGAGGACTTCAGGAATGGGACAAGGTGAGTAGGTGCTGTGTTTTTTTTTTTTTTTAAATACAGAGGGGGCACAGAGGGCATTACTTATGTGAAGGGGGCACAGTGGGCATTTTTTAGTATTTAGTATTGTAGTATGGAGGGGGCACAAAGGGGGCATTACTACAATGGATGGTGCACAGAGAGCATTAATACAATGAAGGGGGCACAGAGGGCATTACTACAAAAAAGGGGGCACAGTGGGCATTTAGTAGTATGGAGGGGGCACAGAGCCAGAGGGCATTACTACAATAAAGGGGGCACAGAGGGCATTTTGTACTATGGAGGGGGCACAGAGCCAAAGCGCATTACTACAATGAAGGATGCACAGAGGGCATTACTACAATGAAGGATGCACAGAGGGCATTACTACAATGAAGGGGGCACAGAGGGCATTATTACAAAGAAGGGGGCACAGTGGGCATTTTGTAGTATGCAGGGGGCATGGAGCCAGAGGACATTACTACGATGAAGGGGGCACAGAGGGCATTACTACAAAGAAGGGGGCACAGTGGGCATTATTACTGTGATGGGGGCACAGTGGGCATTATTACTGTGAAGGGGGCACAGTGGGCATTATTACTGTGAAGGGGCACAGTGGGAATTATTACTGTGAAGGGGACACAATGGGCATTATTACTATGAAGGGGCACAGTGGGCATTATTACTATAAACGGGACACAGTGGGGATTATTACTGTGAAGGGGGCACAAAGAGGGCATTACAGTTGTGAGGGGGGCACAAATCTGTACAAAATTACTGTGAAGGTTGTACAATGAGGGCAGTACTACTGTGAGTTTTTTTTTTTTTACATATTGGGGAAAGGGGTGCCAGAGAAAGGACCTGCCCCGGGTGCGAAACACCCTAGGAACGCCACTGCAAACAAACATCACTAAAGCGGCTCTGGTACCTAGAAAGACCACATGGACCAGAGCTACTGCGCAGAGAAAAGCCCATAGCTGCGAGTGGTACCGGAGTTGCATCGGGTGCCACTCGCTCCCTCTAACCCTGCAGCGGCCATTACAGGGCCTGATTGCGCTCGCCGGCATGAGGAAGACGCTGCAGCTGGACCCCACATACCTGCCGAGGAGCAGTATCTGCCGGGATCCGTGACCTCATAGACTGAGAGCTGCAGTACTCAGTCCTTCCTGCCTGCTATGTAGTTAAATCTGCCTCTGCAGAAGAAACATTCAGTGCTAGTTCCCAGTAGTGTGCATTTTTCTACCTTGTCCTGCTCCCATCTATTGCCCGAAACCAGGGAATATTTAGCGCTTTGTGCTTGTGACTGGCAGCATGTCCAGATACACTGGTGACAGGCAGCACGTACAGATACACTGGTGACAGGCAGAACAAGCTCATCCAGATACACTGGTGACAGGCAGCACGTCCAGATACACTGGTGACAGTCAGAGCAGCACCTGCAAATACACCTGGTGACAGTATATATACTATATACAGTATTGGGTAGAACTGAGTTAATTATATTAGTCCGGCCCTCTAAAACCATCCCAATTTCTCATGCGGCCCCATGGGAAAATTAATTGCCCACCCTTGGGCTAGACAGATAGATGAGCCTGCCTGCTACATTAAGGATAGATAGATAGAATTTTAGTGAGGGGTAGTGCAATTAATAATGAATTACGGTAATCATGAGAAGAATGGATCAAGACAACAATGAGAGTTCCTGTTGTTTCTACAGTAAGAAGGGGGAAAATTCTAAAGATATTTTTGAGCTGCAGGTAGCTTGAGTGGGCAAGCGGTTGAATATAGGGGCAAAGGAAAGAACAGAATCAAACATAACCCTGAGACAGTGAGCATGCTGCCTTGGCATTATGGTAGTGATGCATACTGAGAGTAAGATATCAGGTTTAGGCAGGTTAGTTGATGGAGAAAACCCAAGCAGTTCAGTCTTTGAAATATTCAGTTTAAGTAGAGAGAGGACATGATGAGACAGTGGACAGACTGTCACTGGTGTTTTGTTGCACAGCAGGGTTGAGGTTTAGGAAGTTTTGTCCTTAATGTGGACCAGTAGCCAACACATAGGGACTAGACTGAGGGCATTTATGTTGCTTAAAGGGGTATTCCAGCTTTAGGGAACTTTTTACATTCAGCCACTACTGCACTGTACCTAAACAAAAAAACTAACTCACCTGCTCTTCAACTTCCAGTTCCAGCATCTCAGAGATGCTACTGGTCCTAGGCATGTACACATACTAAAAATGTCACTTGCACAACTGTAGCAAATCACTGGCCTCATTGATGACATGTCCCCAAGCAACATATCACTACTGGATCACATGCCAATTAGAGGCATGTCACTGATGCAGCCAGTGCTTGGCCAAAGTGTCACATGTGATCCCATCTGGAAGCTTACAGGATGGGGGCTGGAAGTGTCACTGAGAGGAAAGTAGTCTCTGTCCATGAATGGGGAACAAATGAGTTAATTTCTTTGTTTAGGTACCACAGACCAAATGTAGAAAGTTTCATAAAGCTGGAATATCCTTTTTTGGATTTAAGACAATATTAGAGATCCAGATGTCGCAAAGACTTGTATGACTTGTATGACCATGACAGCAAACCTTAAGACAATATGGCCTGCATCCATAGGGGATTTGTCTATCTTGAAGAATGGTGGTAAGAATCATAACCTTCAGAAGGTGAACCTGATGGGAGGTCATTGAAAAAACATCAGAAGACAGTTCAAGATTGGACCCAGCAGAGCCTGACAGGCATGCAATTTTTAAATAAGAATACATTATAATACAATGTACCCTAAGGCAAATCTCTACGAGAAATTTGGAAGAACATTTAACTATCTTTTTCACTTAACATTTAATAGATCACCACAAGAATAACTACATAATTATTTTAAAAAAGAGTGTTTTAAGCTCTCAGCCGATAATGACTTTGCATTTACCGTACTGTTAGTGAGCAGGTTCCTTAATGTTTGAGTCTTGTTATAAACAAATCTAATTATATTCCACATGGTTGCACAACTCTGTGGGGATAGTGTTCTTCAGAGAATCATCAGCTTTAATGTTATGAAAGGTTTTAAAGTCTTAAAGTCACTGTTGTTCAACAGCAAAGATGATGACTGTCTATATGCTATAAAGAGAATTTGTCACTTGACAGTGAAGTACCCCAGACCTGGGGTACTACTATGGTACTTGCAATTGTTTACTGTTTTATATACAACGTGAATGTAATGCCCTTTGTTCACCAGCAGAAAGGGTATGATTGGCAATGTTTGGTAACCTGAATGGAACTTACCATTCCATTCCTCCCCTCTTGGTCATAGTGGGCTGGTCCAACTGACTGCCAATGGTGGGGCTGAGCTAGGGAGAGTAAGTCTAATAATGTAGAGAGGAGAGGGAGGATTGAGGGAGAATGTGGTCCATCTCCCACTCCTTCAGGCCATTTGGACCACAGAGGCAGGTCACTTGGGAGGATGTAATGACCTCAGGGAGAATGTAGGGTCCTAGGCCACAGAAGAATTGCAAGCTACAGCATATTAGAGTCTACAGAGTGATCAAGTGAACAAGCTATCAAGACTCCGCTGCAAAAGTGGTGGGAAACATGTTAAGACACCATTAAGACAGTTCAGGACAGGCATAGCAAGAGGCCTGCATCATTCAGTGGACACCTACAGTCACTGCTGCCAGAATAAAGCCGTACGGAAAGGAATCCAGGGAGAGCATCAGCTAGTAATTTTCTGAGTGACATCTTTGCCGCATTGCCAGCCATCATAATCCATTATCTGGGATTAAGGAAAGTGAACTTTGTACGAACTGCTGATGGATGTGCTGCTGTTTTTGCACTCAGTAAGAGAAGATGTTATTTGTTCAGTCATCTCTGCCTGGTCACTTTCATCATCACCATTTTTCACTGCGTAGTGATGTGGTGGTAGGACACCGTGCCACCACATCACTACTTCAGGACCACTACCACTCCCATCCTCTGCACTGGCTCCTCAGGGACTCGCTGCAATGGACCTCTGAACACTCCTGATCTTATGTGTGTAAAATAAAGCCTTCAGGGTGGGACTGGCCCACCAGAGTACTAGAGGATCGCCAGGCTCTGCTTCCATAGTGGGCACCAAAGGTCCAGGAGAAAAAACCTTTTGAGTTGCTTTTGGAGATATTCATAGAGATATGGAGATATATCATTTGCCAGAAGGAATAATTCAAGTCACCAGTACATACTAAGTGTCAGACAGCTGCTGCCAAGGCCAATAAGATAATGGGTTGCATCAAAAGAGGCATAGATGCCGTGATGAGAACATAGTCCTGCCACTTTACAAATCACTAGTCAGACCACACATGGAGTACTGTGTACAGTTCTGGGCTCCTGTGAACAAGTCAGACATAGCAGAGCTGGAGAGGGTTCAGAGGAGGGCAACTAAAGTAATAACTGGAATGGGTGGACTACAGTACCCTGAAAGATTATCAAAATTAGGGTTATTCACTTTAGAAAAAAGACGAATGAGGGGAGATCTAATAACTATGTATAAATAAATCAGGGGTCAGTACAGAGATCTCTCCCATGATCTATTTATCCCCAGGACTGTGACTGTGATGAGGGGACATCCTCTGCATCTGGAGGAAAGAAGGTTTGTACACAAATATAGAAGAGGATTCTTTACGGTAAGAGCAGTGAGACTATGGAACTCTCTGCCTGAGGAGGTGGTGATGGTAAGTTCACTAAAAGAGTTCAAGAGGGGCCTGGAAGTATTTCTGGAGGGAAATAATATTACAGGTTACAGTTACTAGAGAGGGGTCGTTGATCCAGGGAGTTATTCTCATTGCCTGCCTAAAGTGGGGAAAATTGGCTTCTGCCTCACAGGGTTTTTTTTTGCCTTTCTCTAGATCAACCTGCAGGATAACAAGCCGAACTGGATGGACAGATGTCTTTTTTCGGCCTTATAAACTATGTTACTGTGTTACTATGTTAGAAGTGTCTATTTTTTTGATTCAAAGCCTATTAGTCAATGTTAATGATATAGTCTTGGGGCTCCAGGAATGATTTCCTTTAGTGGGTCCAAGGAACTTGTCATGGTGCCCACGACCAGAGCTGCCTCGATGCAACAGCAGCATCCGGTTGCCAGGGGAAATTACATTGTGATGCAGCATTCTCAGCCTGGGGCCAATGAAGAAGCATTTCAGAGCATTAGGGCGTTAGCTCATGCATCTCACGGCTCCGTCCGAGGTGTGGGGAAGCCAGCTGGAGATCATTCCCATCTCTCTATACAGTGTCGGAATGGGGGTCCTAGGGCCCACCAGTAAAATTCATTCTGGAGGCCCACTGCATAGATACCTGCAAATATTCCCTGCTCACACAGCCACAGACAGTAGCAAGATTCCACATGATTGATTATGGGTGTCTTTACAACAACTTCAGAAAGGCAGATTCCGGGGTACTGAGGATGCTGGTCAGCCTGCCTCTGTACCTAGAATACACCTCTTGATGCATCTATAATAATTAACTGGATAGTTTGTTACATAATTCACCCAGTTTTTTCGATGAAGATAGGCTGGTTGAGTTGCTACAAGCTGCCTATCTATATACTGTGCAGTAACTCTACTGTGCCTTGTGCAGATGTTGAGGGACTAGAGGCCCACCTTCTTCAGGGGCCCACCAGGAGATTCACCTGTTCCCCTGTGGGCCAGTCCGAGCATGTCTCTATATATATTCTGGCTCCTGTGGGTGCAGGTGCCAGTGAATTTCTGTTGCTCTGGCTCACCCTGCTGTTCCTTGGTGGTCATAGGTGGACTGGCCATAGACCCTACAGGGAAATTTTCCAGTGGGCCAACGGCTAGAGGGCCGCCCAAGCCCTCTTTGTGGCCACCTGCCAGGTTTATAATTATCTGGTCCACTCAGCATTAATTAATGTAGGAGCATTAGGCACTTATGCATCTAGTCAGCAGGGACAGGTGCTCTCCTCAATTCAACTGTATTACCATCCTCAGGACGATGGTACAGTTTCATACTGTGGCGTGGGCAGCAGTATTTTGTTCTGCACTATGGTATTGCTGGCCCTGCCTACTGTGTTAGCCAGCCTTCTGTCAATTTGGACCCGCCTTCAACATGGGCAACTTTTAGATTTCTTTCTAGGGCCAATTTAGGTTTCCAATCTGCTCCTACTTTGTGTTATTGCGTTTACTTTGGCTGCAACTTCTGGATCTGGTATTTTGACTACGTTTTCTGGCGTCTTGTATTGCTTTCCTGGTTTTTTACTTCTGGCGTGTCTAGCTCTCTCGTTTGCTTCTGGCATTCTTGGAACTTTGTTGACCAACTGATTTTTACCCCTGCTACTGTATGACTACTCTTATTGTGTCTGTTTATTTCCTGTTTGTGTGTTGCTCGCAAGATTCAAACCTGGGATCTCTACATGCAAAACCAATTTCTTAGCCACCAAGCTATAACACTACACCACACACAGATGTATGTTTTTCCCATGCTTATAAGCTTACACATAAAGACAGCTTAAAAGCTGTCTTTATAATCATGCATTGTGCCTGTGAATAAAGCAGTAATATGTATATTAGCTCTGAAAGATTTCAGTGTGGTGAAGCTATAGTACATAGTGATATGATATTGCTAGCACCCAGATCTAGCACACAGCTCTGCCCTCACATCTTGCTGTCTAGTCCTGTCAATGAAGGGGAGGGGGAATGTGCAGAGCACAGGGGGAGTTACAAAGCAGTGCTCAAACGATTCAGCTCCGACTGTTGGTGCTCCAATTGCTCATTTGCATATAAATAAAAATTTATGCAGCTTTTTATTGCACAGACAGAAGAAAGGTATTGTTTTAATCAGCATAATGATTCCTACTAGGTAGTATGTCTGGTTTAGTAGAGTTGATCCTGTTGATAGAGCCGCTTTAAGTTCGATTTCAGAGTTAGTGGCCCAGATTTACTAACATTATAGATGGTGTAAACTTAGACAGGCTGTCTAGACCTGCACCAGATTTATCACAGTGGGTTAGGCTGGATGATGAATGTGGTGCATAGACACTTTTGTTTAACTCCATACCAACCATTAGTTCGTTAACTTTAAGATAGAATTCTACAGCACCTACAATTTTGGTGCAGTTTTGGTGGCAAACAGTGCATCTACATGGGCAGGTTGATTTACATGGGCAGATTATTGGGAATGAACGTTGCTGCTAACACTCGTTCCCGACAATCTGCCTTTCTGAAAGTGCAGCGTATCACCCGATGAATGACCGAATTGCTCGTTCATCTGGTGATCCTCTTGTTCATGCAGGCACCCAAATTTTTGTTTTTGTGCAGCAGATCGTGCTCTCTAAACAACGATCTGCTGCTCAGATATATTGCAGATGTGTGAGGATTAGCAATTGCAATAGCGATTCTTCGTCCTTACACTGTGGAGGTGATCGCTGCATTTAAATGCAGAGGTCTCCTCCACTGAACCAACAGCTGACTGTCAGGAAGGAAAGCTCCCTTCCTGACACTCTGCTTCTCCTTGGCATGTATAAATACGTCTTTAGGCCATGCTTTTTCCAGTGAAGCTCTGCCACTTTCCCCAGTAAGACTCACACCTTTTTTGAGCAAGTCAGATACAGTGTAGAAACCCTGTTACTGTCAAACTGCTCCAAAATTGTGCCAATTTACAGCACTTTTAGATATATTTTAGGTGAGACACATTAGAAAATAAGGACAAGTGTGTGTCAATAATATGAAAAATCAACCTGAAAAATAAGGTCAGGAGCCTCTTTATAGATCTTATTAACTTTGCAAGTATTTTGTGCTGTGTTAACTGATTTATACAGTATAAACAATGTTGTTAATGGGATTTTTCCAGGACTTAACCTATCATTAGGTAGGTAAGAGGTAAGTACAGCTGTTTTTATCACCCCCCTTAAATATTTTTTTTACAGGAAAAACCTATTAATTTTAATTTTATCTGGGTATATTTCATTTAATGTTTATGTGTGTGTTGTTAAAAGATATCGAGAGTGACCTCTACAGCAACCCACCTCCTTAACAGTAACCTACACAGCCCCCACCCCTTAACACTGACTCCCCCCACAGTGCCCCGTCTCCTTAAAATGGGACCTCCACAGCAGCCCACCCCCTTAACTTTGACCTGCGCAGCAGCCTGCACCTTTAACAGTGAGTTACACAGCACCTCACCCCCTTGACAGTGACCTCCACAGGGGCCCGCCATTTTAAGTGACCTCTACAGCACCCACCCTTTAACATTGACCATAGGTTACAGTCCCCTTAACTGACCTCCACCATTCCTGGCCCCCTTGACAGAGACCTACACAGCGACTGCCCCTTTAACAGTGACTGCCACAGTACCCCTCTCCCTTAACAGTGACCTCACAGTACCCCGCTGACCCTTTAATAGTGGCCTCCACAGTCCCCTCCTCCCTTAACCGTGACCTCCACAGTGCCCGCCTCTTTAACAGTGACCTCCACAGCAGCCTGTCCCCTTAACAGTTACATCCATAGCGCTCTCACTTTAACTCTGACCTCCACAGCAGCCTGCCACTAGTGTGGCCAGAGGTCCATTTTTAGGCCGGACAGTCCGGCTTTCAGACTCCCTGTCCTCCATCCGGTGCAGGGCCTGGATGGACACAGGGATGTCCTTTTAAACAGCTCACTCTCAGACAGCAGCACTGTGCAGTCTGAGCATGAGTTTCAGGGAGAAAGTCACCCTCCCTCCCACCCCTGCAGCTGACAGAAGTTGATTTCTACCTTCATCTTTGCAATCCCTGTCGGCTGCAGAGTGAGAGGGGGCGTGGCCTGAACTGGTCGGGGGCATGGCTTAGCGCGACCTGGGGGCGGTGCTTTTAAGCCTTTCTTTTGAGGGTGGCCTGAATTACAGGTCGATGCCATGGTAATTTTTGAGGAAAAACAGTGGGTAGCAATGGAAGAAAACATCTATTATTACTACTGAATGGTAAATATGTGAAATTTACATTATATTAGGTAATGATTGATGATGAAACTGGCTGGGTTGTTATGGAAACCTGGTGTGAAACTGTCTGTATGTGGAGTCTAAGGGCCTGCGAGCTTCTATAGGCTGATGAGGGTCATGTGACCAGGCTTCTATTGGCTAATGCATTTTTTGGGAATATCTCAGGAACGGTATGTCCTGGAGAGCTGAAACCCAGTCTAAAACCTTCCCAGACACCTGATGTACCTGTGTGCCAAATTTCGTTATTGTAAATGCGACAGTGCGGATTCCTTTAGCGGACATACACACATACATACACACAGCTTTATGTATTAGAAGATAAATAAGACATCTTATGGGCAATTTCCAAACAGAACAGGGGAATTCTGGCTTGATGTAGATTCCTGCAGCTCAACTTGTTTTAAAGGGAATGGGGATAGAAACACAATTTTTTTTCTAATATATATATATATACAGTACAGACCAAAAGTTTGGACACACCTTCTCATTCAAAGAGTTTTCTGTATTTTCATGACTATGAAAATTGTAGATTCACACTGAAGGCATCAAAACTATGAATTAACACATGTGGAATTATATACTTAACAAAAAAGTGTGAAACAACTGTAAATATGTATTATATTCTAGGTTCTTCAAAGTAGCCACCTTTTGCTTTGATTACTGCTTTGCACACTCTTGGCATTCTCTTGATGAGCTTCAAGAGGTAGTCACCTGAAATGGTTTTCACTTCACAGGTGTGCCCTGTTTAATAAGTGGGATTTCTTGCCTTATAAATGGGGTTGGGACCATGAGTTGTGTTGGGCATAAGTCAGGTGGATACACAGCTGATAGTCTTACTGAATAGACTGTTAGAATTTGTATTATGGTAAGAAAAAAAAGCAGCTAAGTAAAGAAAAACGAGTGGCCATCATTACTTTAAGAAATGAAGGTCAGTCAGTCCGAAAAATTGGGAAAACTTTGAAACTGTCCCCAAGTGCAGTCGCAAAAACCATCAAGCGCTACAAAGAAACTGGCTCACATGAGGACCGCCCCAGGAAAGAAAGACCAAGAGTCACCTCTGCTGCGGAGGATAAGTTTATCCGAGTCACCAGCCTCAGAAATGGCAGGTTAATAGCAGCTCAGATTAGAGACCAGGTCAATGCCACACAGAGTTCTAGCAGCAGACACATCTCTACAACAACTGTTAAGAGGAGATTGTGAGTAGCAGGCCATTCATGGTAAAATAGCTGCTAGGAAACCACTGCTAAGGACAGGCAACAAGCAGAACAGACTTGTTTGGGCTAAAGAACACAAGGAATGGACATTAGGCCAGTGGAAATCTGTGCTTTGGTCTGATGAGTCCAAATTTGAGATCTTTGGTTCCAACCACCGTGTCTTTGTGCGACGCAGAAAAGGTGAACGGATGGACTCTACATGCCTGGTTCCCACCGTGAAGCATGGAGGAGGAGGTGTGATGGTGTGGGGGTGCTTTGCTGGTGACACTGTTGGGGATTTATTCAAAATTGAAGGCATACTGAATCAGCATGGCTACCACAGCATCTTGCAGCGGCATGCTATTCCATCCAGTTTCCGTTGAGTTGGACCATCATTTATTTATCAACAGGACAATGACCCCAAACACACCTCCAGGCTGTGTAAGGGCTATTTGACCAAGAAGGAGAGTGATGGGGTGCTACGCCAGATGACCTGGCCTCCACAGTCACCAGACCTGAACCCAATCCAGATGGTTTGGGGTGAGCTGGACCGCAGAGTGAAGGCAAAAGGGCCAACAAGTGCTAAACATCTCTGGGAACTCCTTCAAGACTGTTGGAATACCATTTCAGGTGACTACCTCTTGAAGCTCATCAAGAGTGTGCAAAGCAGTAATCAAAGCAAAAGGTGGCTACCTTGAAGAACCTAGAATATAAGACATATTTTCAGTTGTTTCACACTTTTTTGTTAAGTATATAATTCCACATGTGTTAATTCATAGTTTTGATGCCTTCAGTGTGAATCTACAATTTTCATAGTCATGAAAATACAGAAAACTCTTTGAATGAGAAGGTGTGTCCAAACTTTTTGTCTGTACTGTATATATATTTTTTTACTTTCTGACTGCAAATTTATTTATTTCCTGAACATAATTATGGGACATTCATCTGGACTGTACTTTATTGCTTTATGGTTTACAGCAGCCACATGGGCCTTAGACACAATGGTCTGGAGGGGACCTCACTGACTTCTATAGCATTTTCTAGGCATGCTGTATGACAAATACAGAGTTCAGGAAGGAGTACATGACCTTTGACAATGACATATTGTGAATGGTGGATTCTGTGCTCTCTATACACCGAAGCTATCTGCGAGAGGGCCTTTAGTTTCTCTGCAAGTGTGGCATTGTTTCTGGATAGTCAAATGTATCCTTTGTTCGGATATACATAATTAATTACACTATACAGTATGCAACTTTTGCCACAGGTGTAAGCTTCAGCTAGGTCTGGAAAGCCATGGGGAAAATCCTTCCTGTGGACAGTCAACATGTCATAGACTGTGTTGAAGGGGTTTCACAATAATTTTAAATTTTTTAATTTTTAATGTCCTGGTGGAAGAAAGGAGGTTGTCACTCAGGATTTTACGTTACATGGCACCATCCATTCTCCTATTGATGCGGTGAAGTAGTCCTGTGCCCTTAGCAGGGAAACAACCCCAAAACATAATGTGTCCACCTCCATGCTTGACAGTGTGGACGGTGTTCTTTGGGTCATAGGCAGCATTTCTCTTCCTCCAAACACAACGAGTTGAGTTAATGTCAAAGAGCTCAATTTTTGTCTCATCTGACCAAAGCACCTTCTCCCAATCACTCTTATAATCATCCAGGTATTTATTTGCAAACTTCAGACGGGCCTGCACATGTGCTGGCACTGCAGGATTTTAATCCATTACGGCGTAATGTGTTACCAATGGTTTTCTTGGTGACTGTGGTCCCAGCTGCCTTGAGATCATTAACAAGTTCCCCCGTGTAGTTTTAGGCTGATCTCTCACCTTCCTCATGATCCAGGATACCCCACAAGGTGAGATTTTGCATGAAGCCCCAGATCAATGTCGACTGACAGTCATTTTGTATGTCTTCCATTTTCTTACTATTGCACCAACAGTTGTCTTCTTCTCACCCAGCCTCTTACTTATGGTTTTGTAGCCCATTCTAGCCTTGTGCAGGTCTATGATCTTGTCCCTGACATCCTTAGAAAGCTCTTTGGTCTTGCCCATGTTGTAGAGGTTAGAGTCTGACTAATTAATTGAGTCTGTGGACAGGAGTCTTTTATACAGGTAACCATTTAAGACAACTGTCTTTAATGCAGGTAACAAGTTGATTAGGAGTGTCTAACTGGTCTGGAGGAGCCTGAACTCTTAATGGTTGGTGGGGGGGTCAAATACTTATTTCTCTGTGCAAAATGCAAATAAATATATATAATTTAGACCATGTCATTATCTGGATTTTTTTGGGATATTCTATCTCTCACTGTTAAAATTAACCTACCCTAAAAATTATAGACTGTTCATGTCTTAGACAGTGGGCAAACTTACAAAATCAGCAAGGGATCAAATACTTATTTCCTTCACTGTAACTGTGGCCAGATGTCACATGTTGGACAATGTGAAATGATAAAATGCCATACAAACATAAGATAATGGGTTGCATCAAAAGAGGCATAGATGCCCGTGATGAGAACATAGTCCTGCCACTTTACAAATCACTAGTCAGACCATGGAGTACTGTATACAGTTCTGAGCTCCTGTGAACAAGGCAGACATAGCAGAGCTGGAGAGGGTTCAGAAGAGGGCAACTAAAGTAATAACTGGAATGGGTGGACTACAGTACCCAGAAAGATTATCAAAATTAGGGTTATTCACTTTAGAAAAAAGACGACTGAGGGGAGATCTAATAACAATGTATAAATATATCAGGGGTCAGTACAGAGATCTCTCCCATGATCTCTTTATCTCCAGGGCTGTGACTGTGACGAGGGGACATCCTCTGCGTCTGGAGGAAAGAAGGTTTGTACACAAACATAGAAGAGGATTCTTTACTGTAAGAGCAGTGAGCAGTGGAACTCTCTGCCTAAGGAGGTGGTGATGGTAAGTTCACTAAAAGAGTTCAAGAGGGACCTGGATGTATTTCTGGAGTGTAATAATATTCCATGTTATAGTTACTAGAGATGGGTCGTTGATCCAGGGAGTTATTCTGATTGCCTGATTGGAGTCGGGAAGGAATTTTTCCCCTAAAGTGGGGAAAATTATCTTCTACCTCACCTGGTTTTTTTTGCCTTCCTCTGGATCAACTTGTAGGAAAACAGGCCAAACTGGATGGACAGATGTCTTTTTTTGGCCTTATAAACTATGTTACTATGTTAAACATTGGATTATTTGTAGTGGCAATCTAGGGGAGTTTTCTGCCTTTTTTTCTTGTTTCTCAGTGTTTTTTCAATTTATTGCATCCTATGGGGGTGGCCCTTTTTCAGCCATTTTCCCATAGACTTCTACATAGGTAAAAAAAGACTGATAATAGTGCAAGTAAAACGTTGCATTACTATAAAACGCCATCTCAAAAAATGCTTGTAAAAATACATAAATTGCATGATGTATTTTACAATAAAACCTAGAAAAAGCTAATGCAGCAGCACTATGTTAGTGACTTTTTTTTACTATGGCAAGCTATAGATGCTGTGAATCAGTGAATTTCATTTACTTATGACTGGTTTTCTGTAGCCATATACATCTCTGTACAGACTCTGTGATAGATTTCCATGGCTAGGGCTTCAAACAGTTGGAACTACCTTTTAATGAGTATGTGAAAAATTGACTATGGCTAAAAAAATAGAAAAAAAAAGATAAAGACCTGTATTTCTAGGTTTCAATTAAAATGTTATTCATTGTAATTTTACTTGAAGGAAAACCCCAATGAAAATTGTTACTTGTTAGACGTAGCCCCTGTTGGATACATAGTATGTCATGGAAACTTTAGGCAAACAGCAGTTACATGTGTAATTATTTGCTGTATAATTAGCACAGCGAGTAGTAATTATGTGGCTATGTGGAGGTCTTTGGATATATAACTCATCTATATTTCTTAATCATTTATATTTACAGCATGTTGTGAGTGTGCCATAGGCAAGTGTTTAGCATATAGAAACCAGCAGAAATAGTATAAAAATAAAGTATTTTCTTGTTCTACCATCATTTTAGTATTTTTACAGTGGTGTTTTTAACAGCCTTTAAGAATATAGTAAGATTCATTTTTATTGCACAGTTTCAATTAACATTCATTGTGTTTGATCGTGTAGAATGACATTTTGTGTAATTGAACCAGTAAAGATATCTTTTGTGTTCATGACACATATAAACTGGTCATTGATCGTGCGAATGAGGTTGCCTCGTGCCAGGGAGTAAAAAAAAACAATATATGGTACTAGCATTTCTAAAATTGTGTATGCTGTGGAATACGCTACATGACAGCCATTTTCCACATTAAATAAAACTTAATTCTTTTAGATTCTTTACGGTCCCACATCCGTTAGGATTGCTCCCAGAGGGCCTTACATAATAGCAAGTGTTGGTACTCTGAGTGATTCTCTGAGACCCTGGCACTGTGTGGGTCTTCTGCAGCAGGAACAATTTGAGGTTGTGCCACTTATGAAAAATGTTGACTAGGGAAGAGCCAGTTGGCAATTGATATTTATAATCATTTTTATGGAAAATCTAATGATTTCAGAGATATTTGAGTACTGGGATCTGGATCATTAGAAAACAAATCATATGAAAATGGAACTGTAAAAAAAAGACTATCCACATTTTTTTGCAGATAGCACACAGATCCATTTATATCTATGGGTCCTCAGAAAAAAACTAAAAAAACAGACATCACATAGATGTTACCCTTACCAACATTGTGTGGAACTCATGTACATAAACATACATAAATAATTAAAACAACGAAAACTATGTGCCACTATGTTCGTTCCGGAAATTATAGAACAAATCCTATTCTTGTCCGTATTGCAGATGGAAATGGTTATTTCTAGTGATGAGAGTGAAAAAAAATCGCATGTGGAATATATCCATATTTTGCAGATCCGTGGTTTGCTGGCCTTAATACGGACACAGCCTTGTGCATGAGACCTTATACTATGTAATTTTACTCTCGGGTTACATATTGTGTGGTATAGTCACACGGGTAATGATGCAGCAAAGAAAATGGTAGCTTATTTATATATACATTTTCCCATAAAAACATTTCTAAAACCTTGACCACAATCTTTGCATTTCTTTTTTTGTGGCGTGGTAATGGTGTGATTTTCACCCTTACCATTATTGTGTGAATAAGTTCTAAGAACTCATGCACAAAAACATAAATAAAAACAAAAACTATGGGGGAGATTTATCAAACTGGTGTAAAGTAGAACTGGCTTAGTTGCCCATAGCAACCAATCAGATTCCACTTTTCATTTTTCACAGCTCCTTTGGAAAATGAAAGGTGGAATCTGATTGGTTGCAATTGGCAACTTAACCAGATCTACAGTACTTTACACCAGTTTGATAAATCTCCCCCTCAGGTCCCCAAATTCTGTAGTACTGCACCAATGTCATATTCAGTCAATTCAGAAAAATATAAAATGGAACACAGAAACAACTAAATCATACAGTCACTACAAATGTGAAGAGGTGAAGGAGCCACGGCGCAGGACAGGTAAGAGAGGTTTTTATTTTATCCTTATGGTCTGTGTGGGCTGATCTGAGGTCTGATTGGGGTCCCGGCACCTTATACATACAAGTGAGCGCTTCCATAATGGAAGCGCTCACTTGTATTCGCTTTATAGGACGCACTGCAATTTTCCCCCTACTTTTGGGGGGAAAAAAGTGCGTCTTATAAAGCGAAAAATACAGTTTCTATTTATACTTGTTAAAAGAGTTTCATCAGCTGTAATCTAAGGGGAAACTGGGCAATACGTGTTTCGTTTCCCAGCAGCGCCCCCTCAAGACAAATTAAGCATAACACAGTAGCCATTCAAATCAATGGGTTGCTTGTGTAATGTGGGACAGGTTCTATTGTCAGTGAATTAACTTCCCTCACCGTGACCATCTGACTGGCTGTTGCAGTGGGGCGGGACACTGCTTCCACTAGCAGCCAGACAGTGCACTTGCACCAGGAGTAGGCTGTCGACTGTACTTTCATCCTCAGTTGTGGATACAATTAAAAACTATGCTGGAAACATCAGCTCCTTGCAGGACCAGGGCAAATAGAAATATATATATATATACCATATTTTTTGCTTTATAAGACGCACCTGATGATAAGACGCACCCCAGATTTTAGAGTAGGAAAATAAGAAAAAAATATTTTTCATCACACCTCATATCAGACCCCCATAAATTTCAGGACATCAGATCAGACCCCCATATCAGCCCATGTCAGAACCCCATCAGCCCTCCATGTCAGACCCCATCAGACCTCAGATCAGCCCATCAGCCCCCATATCAGCCCACTGTGCCCCCATCAGACCTCAGATCAGCCCACTGTGCCCCCATATCAGCCCACTGTGCCCCCATGAGACCTCAGATCAGCCCACTATGCCCCCATCAGACCTCAGATCAGCCCACTATGCCCCCATATCAGCCCACTATGCCCCCATCAGACCTCAGATCAGCCCACTATGCCCCCATATAAGCCCTCTGTGCCCCCCCATATCAGTCCACTCTGCCCCATCAGACCTCAGATCAGCCCCATATCAGCCAACTCTACCCCATCAGACCTCAGATCAGCCCATCAGCCCTTATATTAGCCGACTGTGCCCCCATCAGACCTCAGATCAGCCCACCCAGCACCATAAGGATAAAATAAAAAACTCTCTCACCTCTCTTGCGCCCCGGCTCCGCTCCAGGTCCGGCGCTCCTCTGTCTTCTCAGGGCCGGCTCTGCACTGTCCTGACCGCGTACAGCGTCAGGACATAGTAGGGGGAAAGTTGCCGGCACCTAATACATACTAGTGAACGCTTCCATGATGGAAGAGCTCACTTGTATTCGCTTTATAAGACGCACAGCAATTTTCCCCCACTTTTGAAATTTATGGAGGGTCTGATATGAGGTGTGATGAGAAATAATTTTTTCTTATTTTCCTACTCTAAAATCTGGGGTGCGTCTTATCATCAGGTGCGTCTTATAAAGTGAAAAATATGGTATATATATATATATATATACTCCACAAATAGCAGCAGCACAAGTCAGTTCAAATCAAAGTGGGTGCAATTCCTCCTGGATCCAGAATGATACGCCAGCAGTATACAAATAGAAAACGAGGCAGCACTCCAAATCGTGGAAAACGTGTAGGGCTCTTTATTCCCAAAAATGCAAAATGCAACGTTTCGGTCCGCTCAATGTGACCTTTATCAAGCATCTCTGGAATTGTGGACCCATTGAAGTGAATGGGTCCACGATCCGTGATGGGGGCTGCACACGGCCGGTACCCGTGTATTGCAACGGCTGTGTGCATGAGCCCTTAGAAATCCATTGCTTCATTGTGGAGGAAAAAGGCCACCAAAGATGACCATGCAGGTAGAGGCTGGGAGATAAAGCAAGAGGAGCAAGTGTGCACAGAGTGACTTGAGCCTGCCCTTGGTGCACTTAACTGCTCATTTGCATGTAAATTAAAAGTATCTTTTCTCCACAATGAAGCAACAAATTGCTCTATACAAGGTACCATTATGTTCAGTTAAACTAGCCCTGCAAGGCATTGTGCCTGGTTTAACAGAGAATTTCCTAGTGACAGACTCCCTTTAACCCATTCAGGACCAAGCATAGTTTTGCAAATCTGAAATGTGTCACTTTATGTGGTAATAACTTTGGAATGCTTTTACGTATCCAAGCGATTCTGAGAGTGTTTTTTCGTGACTCATTTTACTTCATGTTAACGGTAAATTTGATTCGATATGTTTTACATTTAATTTATAAAAAAATAAAAAATTACAGAAAATTTGGAAAAAATATCAATTTTCTAAAAGACGGATAGTGATACGTCATAAAATAGTTATTAAATAACATTTACCATGTGTGTACTTTATATCAGCATCATTTTGTAAATTACATTTTATTTTTTAGGATGTTAGAAGGCTTAGAAGTAATTTTTAAAATTTTCTATAAGATTTTCAAAGCCGACTTTTTTAAGGACCAATTCAGTTCTGAAGTCACTTTGAGGGCTTTACATAATATAAACCACCCATAAATGACCCCATTTTAGAAATTACACCCCTCAATTCATTCAGAACTGATTTTACAAACGTTGTTAACTCTTTAGGTGTTCCATAGAAATTAAATCAAAAGGTGAAATTTGATATATTCATTTTTTTGTGCAGATTTTTCATTTTAATCCATTTTAATCCAGAGTAAGCAGAAATACTTGACTGTGAAAATGAAAAATTACATTTTTACAAGAAAATGTTGCTTTAGTCTCACATTTTTCATCTCACAAGGGGTAACAGGAGAAAATGCACCCTACAATTTGCTACTAATTTTTTTCCTGAATATAGCAACAACCTATATGTGGTCGTAAACTGCTGTATGGATGCATGGCAGGGTTCAAAAGGAAAGGAGCAGCATCTATATTTCCTAACATGTAATTTGAGTAAAATGTTTTTACGGGCTATAACTTAATTTTTTATTTTTATTTTTTGACTGAGCTGTGTGAGGGACAGGCTAAAGTTTTTATTTTATTATGGGGTTCCTCATTCGGTACATATATTATGATGGTTTTTTCTGTGGGTTCATATGGTTATGGTGATGCCAAATTTATATAGGTTAATATGTTTTTACAATTTTTTACTGCTTTTTTGTGTTAAAAAAATGAAAATTTGCATCACCATATAATAAAATTTTTATTTTTTCACCAATGTAGCTGTGTGAGGGCTTGTTTTTTGCAGGACAGACTGTAGTTTTTATTGATTTCATTTTGGAATAAATATGACTTTTGATCATTTTTTTTTTAATTTTTTGGGAGGTGAAATGTGCAAAAATTGCAATTCTGTCAGTGTTTTTTATTTTTATGGGGTCCTACATGTGGTATATTTGATATCATAATTTTAATCTGTGGGTTGATACAGTTATTGCAATACCAAATTTGTATTTTTTTTATGTTTTACCACTTTAATATCATTAAATCACTTTTTATTAAAAATCTTTTTTTTGCATCACCATTTCTAAAACCCATAACTTTCTTATTTTTCCATCAACATATCTGTATGAGGGCATGTTTTTTGTGGGACAGGCTGTAGGTTTTTATTGGTATAATTTTGGGGTACATATGTCTTTTTGATCACTTTGTATTCCATTTTATTGGGAGGTGAGGTAACAATAAGCAATTCCATCATCCATTTTTTATTTTCTTTTTTACGATGTTCACCACTTGGGATAAGTAATGTTATCCCTTTATAGATAAAAAGTAAAAATTGCCCATTTGCTGGTTTTGGTCCGTAAAAAAATGTAAGAAAAAGTGATCAAAAAGTCATACACACCCCATAATGGTATCAATGATAAGCACAAATTGCCCCGCAAAAAATGTTTACAGTTTTGTACAACTAAAAAACAAAAATGTTATGGGGGTCAGAATATGGCAATGCAAAGAAAAAAGTTTTACATTTTTTTCCAATATTGAAATGCAAGAAAATCTATACTTATGGTACCTTTGTAATTGTACTTACCCAGAGAATAAAAGAAACAAGTCAGTTTTGCCATATTTGAAATGGTGTAACCCCCCTTCCTCCCTCATAAAACTGTGGAGGAATGGTGTGTTTTTTTAATAATTCCTCCCCATTTGGAATTTTTTTCCCCGCTTCCCACCACATTATATGCAACCATGAATGTTGGCATTAGAAAGTGAATCTTGTCCATCTCTCCCAAGCAGGGTGCTGTACATTCAAACATACTACTGTACAGTACTGTACTGTACAGAAGTTTTGCTCGGTATTGCAGTCCAGCCCCATTCACTTCAATGAGGCTGAGCTGCCACTAGGCCAAGTAACCGATGTACGCTCACATGGCCTAGGAAGAGGCTGCAGCACTCACGAAGCACCGGCCTCTTCTAAAAGCTTTACCAGATGACACCTTTAAATTTTTCAGTCATCCAATCACTTTGGCCAGAGATAGCCCCCTCCTCCCCCCGTAGTTGCACAATTAGATTATCACACATTACACAAATCAATACAATGCTCTTCTGGGGCATCTTTACCTAGTCCTATCTAGAGAGCAACAGAGTTTACTGTCATCCCAACTCTACACTTATTCAGTGTCGTAACTACAGGGGAAGCAGCTGCTTTGAGGCCCAAATGGAGAAGGGGCCCAGGAGCAGTGTCTTTTCTAATATAATGTAGGCCAGGCCCCCAGTGTGATTTTATATGAAGGGGGTCTGGCCTGGTCTGAAATGTACTAGAAAAGGTGTATAAAGGACCTTTAGAATGCAGTAATGGTAGGCTAAAGGACCTTTGATGATGTCATCATGTCGCATGATTGAAGGTCCATTAGCCTACCATTACTGCATTCCAAAGGTTCTTTAGCCTCCAAGAGACATCAGAGGAGAACAGAGTACATACAGCCTGTAAGTAAACAAGTGTATGTATGTGTGTGTAGATATATGTGTGTGTATATGTGTTTATATGTGTGTATATATGTGTGTGTATGTCTATGTATATATGTCTGCTTTCCTCATGTAGCGCTGCTGACATCCTGCTCTGGCTGTGAGAGACAGCCAAGAAGCTGGAGCAACCATGAGCAACAGCTCTGTCTCAGCCCTCTGAGCACAGCTGCTGCCAACCTCCTGCTTAGGACTCACTGCCAGGTGGACCAAAATGGTGAGTCTGGTCCCCCCTGTACTGTGCCTCCCTGCCCTGTACTGTGCCCCCCTGCCCTGTACTGTGCCCTCCCTTGCCCTGTACTGTGCCCCCCCTGCTCTGTACTGTGCCCCCTGCCCTGTACTATGCCCCCCCTGCCCTGTGCCCCCCTGCCCTGTACTAGGCGCACTACCATGTATTTGTCCACCACCCTGTACTGTGCCCCCCGCCCTGTGTCTTATTCCCTGCACGATTCCCCTATTATAATACCGTGTAGGAGGCATATTACAGGAGTATAAGGAGATACCCCTGTACTGTGCCTACTAACCTGTACTATTCCCTCTTATACCCTGTATTGTGCCCCCTTACCATAACCTGTACAGTGCTCCTAGTAATACCCTGTACTGTGCCCTCTTATACTCTACACTGTGCCCCTGGTCATATATTGTACTGTGCCCCCTTATACTCTGTTATCCAGTCACTGTATGGCGGTGTTATCCAGTCATTGTAAGGCAGCATTATTCAGTCACTATATGGTGGTGCTATCCAGGCACTTTATGGCCATGTTATCCAGTCACTATATGGTGGTGTTATCCAGTCACTGTATGGTGGTGTTATCCAGTCACAGTATGGCGGTGTTATCCAGTCACTGTATGGCGGTGTTATCCGGCCATTGTATGGCAGTGTTATCCAGTCACTGTTTGGCGGTGTTGTTCAGTCATTTTATGGCAGTGTTATCCAGTCACTGTATGGCGGTGTTGTTCAGTCATTTTATGGCGGTTATCCAGTCACTGTATGGCAGTTGTTCAGTCACTGTATGGTGGTGTTATCTAGTTATGATATGGGGCTATAACGTTGTTTGTTATCCAGTCATGGTATGAGCTATTATCCAATATGGTGTTATTTAGTCTCTGTATGTTGGTAATATATAGCCACTAAATGTATTATTATTCAGGGATAGAACTAATATCTTTACAGTGTATACTGTAGATTCCAGTACATGATACTATGGCGTTCCCAATAGAGTAAATGAGCCTTGTAGAACACAGTCATTACCACTGATCAGCAGGACCATAGATTCCCGTTATAAAACGTTAATGTATATGTATTTTTTTAACACAAAAGCGTGGTGGTGTACAAAAGCGTGGTGGTGGGCTATGCTTTGTTATCCTTTTTTTCACAACGAATATGTAAAATGGATGGCAAAAATGTAATGTGAAACCAACCTTACATATGCACACATGCAATGCCAGGATAGTCATGGAGCAAGAGCAAGGGGGGGGGCCCGTACAAAATTTTGCTGTGGTGCCCAGTCAGTTCTAGCTACTCCCCTCTATAGGATATATTTTTATATGGGTAGTAGTGTATATATATATATATATATATATATATATATATATATATATATGAAGAATTAGAGCACTACTACTCCTATCCAGATATTTAGGACACTGATACTGTGACAGATACTTGTTTAAAAAAAAGAAAAAAAAAAAGAAAAAAAAATAACTTTTTACCATTGATGACCCGTCCTCAGGATCAGGATCAGCCCAGTCAGTTCTAGCTATACCCCTGCACTTATTATTATAATAAGGAATATCCTTCAGATAACTGTTTACCCTAAAATAGCAATGGGATCCCTATCTATGTAGGAGTTTTATCTCTCTGTATTGACTGTTACGGGAATGTGTCATCAGAAAACGACCTATTGTTTTAATGAAAATTTTATGTCTAACATATTTTTAAAGAATTTTTGATAATGCTATTTTTAATTTTCCATGTCACTTTCTATATTTAAACAAAACCCACACATTTCATACTGGCCACGAAGCCTAATAATAGATTATTAGGTCTTCTTGGTCTATATAGATCGCTTTGTATATTAAGAGTGTATTAGACACCCCAATCCCACAGATGATTGTCGGGAGGGAACATATCAGGCCAGATGGCCGTCCCCATAATCATGTTCTGGAAACACAATAAAAAAATCTGCAATCAGAAAATAAAATCAGAAAAGAAAATTAGAGATGAGCGAGTAGTGAAATATTCGAAAGTTCGAAATTCGATTCGAATAGACCGCGAAATTCGACTATTCGACCGACTATCGAATCCCATTATAGTCTATGGGAAAAAAATGCTCGCCACTTGGAAATCTCAATTCGACCACTTGGAGGTCACCAAGTCCACCCTGAAACCTCAGAAAAGGATGCCAACACTGCTGGAATGCAACTGGGACAGCAGGGGAAGCATGTCTGGGTGCATATAACGCGCCCAAGTCGCACTATTACGCCACTATCACAGCCTCTCAACAATACACTCCAAAGACAATGTAACCTCTCTGTAAAGTGAGACCATACAAGGAAACCTTCTTTCCTCTACATTGCCATGGACCCCAAGCCAAACTAGACAAAAAAGAAGATAAAATTCTGCACCCCTTAAAATCACGTTGCCTATGACAACCACAGATGGCATAGGCAAAGGGGAAAGCAAATAGACCCCACCCTAATTGTCATTGTGTGTGTGTGTGTGAGATGTGGTCAGACATGTCTTCTTTAAAATGTAAAAACAACTCAAACACATGCAGAAGCCTTAAAATGCCCAAATTGTTGGCGCTTGAGATGTCAGTGACCCGACCTGGCCCAGTGTCATGTCTAGCAGGTAAAGCAGTGGGGATGTTGAGGGATGCGTAGGACCGCAAAAGGCAGGAAGAGGCCGTGGGCTGGCCAGAGGCTCATGGAAAATTTTGTGGAGGCCCAAGAGGTGAGACCTGTTAAAAATTTTGTTTAGGCCCAAGAGGTGAGACCTTGATAAAATTTTGTGGAGGCCCAAGAGGTGAGACCTTGATAAAATTTTGTGGAGGCCCAAGAGGTGAGACCTGTTAAAAATTTTGTGGAGGCCCAAGAGGTGAGACCTTGATAAAATTATGTGGAGGCCCAAGAGGTGAGACCTGTTAAAAATTTTGTGGAGGCCCAAGAGGTGAGACCTTGATAAAAATTTGTGGAGGCCCAAGAGGTGAGACCTTGATAAAATTTTGTGGAGGCCCAAGAGGTGAGACCTGTTAAAAATTTTGTGGAGGCCCAAGAGGTGAGACCTTGATAAAATTTTGTGGAGGCCCAAGAGGTGAGACCTTGATAAAATTTTGTGGAGGCCCAAGAGGTGAGACCTGTTAAAAATTTTGTGGAGGCCCAAGAGGTGAGACCTTGATAAAATTTTGTGGAGGCCCAAGAGGTGAGACCTTGATAAAATTTTGTGGAGGCCCAAGAGGTGAGACCTCTTAAACATTTTGTGGAGGCCCAAGAGGTGAGACCTCTTAAAAATTATGTGGAGGCCCAAGAGGTGAGACCTCTTAAACATTTTGTGCAGGCCCAAGAGGTGAGACCTGTTAAAAATTATGTGGAGGCCCAAGAGGTGAGACCTGTTAAACATTTTGTGGAGGCCCAAGAGGTGAGACCTGTTAAACATTTTGTGGAGGCCCAAGAGGTGAGACCTGTTAAACATTTTGTGGAGGCCCAAGAGGTGAGACCTGTTAAACATTTTGTGGAGGCCCAAGAGGTGAGACCTGTTAAACATTTTGTGGAGGCCCAAGAGGTGAGACCTATTAAACATTTTGTGGAGGCCCAAGAGGTGAGACCTATTAAAAATTATGTGGAGGCCCAAGAGGTGACACCTCTTAAACATTTTGTGGAGGCCCAAGAGGTGAGCCATAAATATATAAATTTTTCTTATTTACGGAGCAATTCTACGGCGGTTAAGGAGGAGGAGGTGGAGGAGGAAATGGCACTTCATACAGATGGCACTTCACTTTTGGCTGCTTTCCACTGTTGGAGAAGCAAAGTCCGGGTCAATCCACTTGCTGTTCATTTTGATTAGCGTCAGCCTGTCGGCACTGTCGGTTGACAGGCGGCTGCGCTTATCGGTTATAATGCCCCCGGCTGCGCTGAACACCCTTTCTGATAGCACGCTGGCGGCAGGGCAGGCAAGCACCTCCAAGGTGTACAGGGACAGTTCCAGCCACGTGTCCAACTTGGAGACCCAGTAAGTGTAGGACGCCGAGGGATCGGGGAGGACAGGGTTACGGTCTGCCAGGTACTCCCGCAACATCCGCCGATACTTGTCCCTCCTGCTGATAGCGGGCCCCGCAGTGATGGAAGTTGCACGAGGGGGTGCCATGAACGTGTCCCACACCTTGGAGAGTATTCCTCTGGTGGCTGTGGGCCTGATAGATGTTGTGGGACTCTGGGAGACCCTCTCATCTCTGCCGCCAGCGATGGTGGGTGGGAAAATCTCCATCATGTTCTGCACGAGTTCCCTCTGGTATTCCAGCAATCGATTTGTCCTCTCCTCTACCGGAATAAAAGAGGAGACGTTATCTTTATACCGGGGGTCCAGGAGTGCGAAGACCCAGTACAGTTTGTTCTCCACTATCCGGACAACACGTGTGTCCCGGGAAAAGCAGCCCAGCATGAAGTCAGCCATGTGTGCCAGACTCTGAATAGGCATGACGTCACTGCCCCCTCCAGAAGGATCACTTGCCATTTCCTCCTCTTCCTCTTCCGCCTCCTCTCCGCCCCATCCGCGCTGAACCAATGGGACGCACACAGCCTGACTGCTACCCTCGCCGCCAGCATCCTCCTCCTCTTCCACAGCCACCTCCACGTCGTCCTCCTCCTCCTCATCCTCATCCTCCTGCAACTGCCACCGTGAAGCAGACAAAAGTGTGGTCTGACTGTGTAGCTCCGTTGCGTCTCCTCCTACCCCCGTCTCCTCTGCGTGCAATGCGTTCTCCCTTATTGCGATGAGGGATTCTTTAAGGACGCATAGGAGCGGGATGGTTACGCTCACTATAGCGTCCTCGCTGCTGACCTTCTTGGTGGACTCCTCAAAGATACGCAGTACATCGCATATGTCTGCCATCCATGGCCACTCGTGGTTGGCAAACTGAGGGAGCTGAGTTGGAGGCACGCGTGGATTCATAATCTGGTACTCCATCAATGCTCTCTGCTGCTCACACACCCTGGCCAACATGGAATAGGTGGAATTCCAGCGAGTCGGCAGGTCGCACAACAGCCGATGTTCAGGCAAATGGAGGCGTTGCTGGAGTTTTTTTAAGCTAGCAGCAGCTACAGTTGGACTTCCGAAAGTGAGCGCACAAGCGCCGCACTTTCACCAGTAGCTCTGCCAGGTTGGGGTAAGTCTTTAGAAATTTTTGGACTACCAGATTAAAAACGTGGGCCAGGCATGGTACGTGATTGAGTTCGGCAAGCTCCAGAGCCGCCACCAGGTTACGGCCGTTATCGCACACGACCATGCCTGGTCCTAGCTGCAGCGGCGACAGCCACATCTCCGTCTGCTGCAATATGGCGTCCCTCACCTCTGGGGCGCTGTGCTTCCTGTCGCCCAAGCTGATGAGCTTAAGCACCGCCTGCTGACGTCTCCCCGCGCCAGTGCTGCAACGCTTCCAGCTAGCGGCTGAGGGCGATGTTAAGGCAGAGGAGGAGGAGGAGGAGGAGGGGGGTTTATCAGAACCCATGCTGGCAATCTTGGGCGGGGGTGGTAGGTAGGCCGTCTCTGTTTGCGACCCCGTCCCCGCTTCCACTACATTCACCCAGTGTGCCGTCAAAGAGATGTATCGTCCCTGGCCGCAAGCGCTTGTCCACGAGTCGGTGGTCAAGTGGACCTTTGCGCTGACTGCGTACCTCAGGGCACGCCTGATGTTACGCGACACGTGCTGGTGCAGGGCGGGGACGGCACTCCGGGAAAAGTAGTGGCGGCTGGGGACGGAATAGCGAGGTGCGGCAGCCGCCATCAGGTCGCGGAAGGCCTGCATCTCCACAAGCCTAAACGGCAACATCTCCAGGGCCAGCAGTTTGGAGATGTGGCAGTTTAAGGCTTGGGCTTGGGGGTGACTCGAGGCGTACTTCCGCCTGCGGTCGAACGCCTGCGAGATGGACAGTTGTTGGGACGAGGAGTGTGAAGGTGCAGGCGAAGAGGCGGGGGAAGGGGAGGCTGAAGGAGAAGGCCCCAAAGTAGCCGAGGCAGAGGCAGATGTGGAGGTGTCCTGGCTGGAGGTCTGGACCGCAGTGGCAGCACACAACACAGGGGAAGAGGCAGTGGCAGCAAGACCGGGCGCAGGTTGTATTGCGTTTGCTCTCTCCCACTCAGCCCAGTGCTTGACTTCCAAGTGACGCCGCATGCCTGAGGTGGTCAGATTGCTCTTCTCAGAGCACCTACTCAGTTTTGAGTGGCAGAGTGTGCAAACCGCGCTCAGTTTGTCATCCGCACAAACATTAAAAAATCTCCACACCACAGAAGTACGAGGCCTCGATGGGGGAGCTTCGCGCGACTGCCCGCTGCCGGGAACAGCTTCGGCCCTGCTGGCTGTGGCCTCACTTCTCTGTCTGGACTGTCCTCTGCCTCTGGACATCCCTCTGCCTGTGGACATCCCTCTGCCTGTGGACATCCCTCTGCCTCTGGACATCCCTCTGCCTCTTGCTGCCTTTTTCGGTGCTGCGCAGACCACCACCTCTCCACTACTTTCCTCGCTGGACATCACCCCTGGCCAAGTGGGGTCGGTCATTTCGTCATCCACCACCTCCTCTTCCACTTCCTCACTCTGCTCCTCCTGCTGCCCACTGGACATTCCAACAGCCTCCCTTGATGGCAACTGCGTCTCATCATCATCATCGCTCATGATAACAGATGCTGGCTCAGGGTCCACATCAGCAGGAGATGGCGAAAACTCAAGTGTTTGGGCATCACTACAAACAAATTCCTCTGCTAGCTCCTGGGATTCTTCCGGCACATCTGACAAAGGACCCGAAAAGAGCTCCTGGGAGGGGTCAATGGTGGGATGACTCTGTTGGCCAGGTGTGGAGGAAGGAGGGTCAGAGTGAGACTGTGTGGATGACTGGCTGGTGGACAACTGTGTGGAAGCGCTATCGGCTATCCATTGCACCACCTGTTCAACCTGCTCAGGCCTCAACAGCGGTGTAACCCGCCCCCTGCTTAACTGTCCATAAAGGCAGGGATTCTGGATGAGCGGGATCCTGGCTGACCCTCACCAGCACGCATTGTATCCCCACTGGCTTCAACAAGGCCCCCAACAGCATTTCCGCGCCCCCGTCCTCGTCCACGTCCTATTCCGCTAGCCCCCCGCCGCATTTTATTTTTTTTTGGTTACAATATTTTGCCTTCACAGCCGTGAAATTACTTTGCAAGAGAACGCACAGTACAGTTGCCAATTGAAAGGCCTATATATTGTATATTTCAAGGTACACATCCGTGTACTAAGTGATCAGACGGTGTGTATGAACACCAGGTTTGAGAAATTACTTTGCAAGAGAACGCACAGTACAGTTGCCAATTATAAGGCCTATATATTGTATATTTCAAGGTACACAGCCGTGTACTAAGTGATCAGACGGTGTGTACGAACACCAGGTATGAGAAATTACTTTGCAATAGAACGCACAGTACAGTTGCCAATTATAAGGCCTATATATTGTATATTTCAAGGTACACAGCCGTGTACTAAGTGATCAGATGGTGTGTATGAACACCAGGTATGAGAAATTACTTTGCAAGAGAACGCACAGTACAGTTGGCAATTATAAGGCCTATATATTGTATATTTCAAGGTACACAGCCGTGTACTAAGTGATCAGACGGTGTGTATGAACACCAGGTATGAGAAATTACTTTGCAAGAGAACGCACAGTACAGTTGCCAATTATAAGGCCTATATATTGTATATTTCAAGGTACACAGCCGTGTACTAAGTGATCAGACGGTGTGTATGAACACCAGGTATGAGAAATTACTTTGCAAGAGAACGCACAGTACAGTTGCCAATTATAAGGCCTATATATTGTATATTTCAAGGTACACAGCCGTGTACTAAGTGATCAGACGGTGTATATGAACACCAGGTATGAGAAATTACTTTGCAAGAGAACGCACAGTTACAGTTGGCAATTATAAGGCCTATATATTGTATATTTCAAGGTACACAGCCGTGTACTAAGTGATCAGACGGTGTGTATGAACACCAGGTATGAGAAATTACTTTGCAAGAGAACGCACAGTACAGTTGCCAATTATAAGGCCTATATATTGTATATTTCAAGGTACACAGCCGTGTACTAAGTGATCAGACGGTGTGTATGAACACCAGGTATGAGAAATTACTTTGCAAGAGAACGCACAGTACAGTTGCCAATTATAAGGCCTATATATTGTATATTTCAAGGTACACAGCCGTGTACTAAGTGATCAGACGGTGTGTATGAACACCAGGTTTGAGAAATTACTTTGCAAGAGAACGCACAGTACAGTTGGCAATTATAAGGCCTATATATTGTATATTTCAAGGTACACAGCCGTGTACTAAGTGATCAGACGGTGTGTATGAACACCAGGTTTGAGAAATTACTTTGCAAGAGAACGCACAGTACAGTTGGCAATTATAAGGCCTATATATTGTATATTTCAAGGTACACAGCCGTGTACTAAGTGATCAGACGGTGTGTATGAACACCAGGTATGAGAAATTACTTTGCAAGAGAACGCACAGTACAGTTGGCAATTATAGGGCCTATATATTGTATATTTCAAGGTACACAGCCGTGTACTAAGTGATCAGACGGTGTGTATGAACACCAGGTATGAGAAATTACTTTGCAAGAGAACGCACAGTACAGTTGCCAATTATAAGGCCTATATATTGTATATTTCAAGGTACACAGCCGTGTACTAAGTGATCAGACGGTGTGTATGAACACCAGGTATGAGAAATTACTTTGCAAGAGAACGCACAGTACAGTTGCCAATTATAAGGCCTATATATTGTATATTTCAAGGTACACAGCCGTGTACTAAGTGATCAGACGGTGTGTATGAACACCAGGTATGAGAAATTACTTTGCAAGAGAACGCACAGTACAGTTGCCAATTATAAGGCCTATATATTGTATATTTCAAGGTACACAGCCGTGTACTAAGTGATCAGACGGTGTGTATGAACACCAGGTATGAGAAATTACTTTGCAAGAGAACGCACAGTACAGTTGCCAATTATAAGGCCTATATATTGTATATTTCAAGGTACACAGCCGTGTACTAAGTGATCAGACGGTGTGTATGAACACCAGGTTTGAGAAATTACTTTGCAAGAGAACGCACAGTACAGTTGGCAATTATAAGGCCTATATATTGTATATTTCAAGGTACACAGCCGTGTACTAAGTGATCAGACGGTGTGTATGAACACCAGGTTTGAGAAATTACTTTGCAAGAGAACGCACAGTACAGTTGGCAATTATAAGGCCTATATATTGTATATTTCAAGGTACACAGCCGTGTACTAAGTGATCAGACGGTGTGTATGAACACCAGGTATGAGAAATTACTTTGCAAGAGAACGCACAGTACAGTTGCCAATTATAAGGCCTATATATTGTATATTTCAAGGTACACAGCCGTGTACTAAGTGATCAGACGGTGTGTATGAACACCAGGTATGAGAAATTACTTTGCAAGAGAACGCACAGTACAGTTGCCAATTATAAGGCCTATATATTGTATATTTCAAGGTACACAGCCGTGTACTAAGTGATCAGACGGTGTGTATGAACACCAGGTATGAGAAATTACTTTGCAAGAGAACGCACAGTACAGTTGCCAATTATAAGGCCTATATATTGTATATTTCAAGGTACACAGCCGTGTACTAAGTGATCAGACGGTGTGTATGAACACCAGGTATGAGAAATTACTTTGCAAGAGAACGCACAGTACAGTTGCCAATTATAAGGCCTATATATTGTATATTTCAAGGTACACAGCCGTGTACTAAGTGATCAGACGGTGTGTATGAACACCAGGTAATGAGAAATTACTTTGCAAGAGAACGCACAGTACAGTTGCCAATTATAAGGCCTATATATTGTATATTTCAAGGTACACAGCCGTGTACTAAGTGATCAGACGGTGTGTATGAACACCAGGTATGAGAAATTACTTTGCAAGAGAACGCACAGTACAGTTGCCAATTATAAGGCCTATATATTGTATATTTCAAGGTACACAGCCGTGTACTAAGTGATCAGACGGTGTGTATGAACACCAGGTTTGAGAAATTACTTTGCAAGAGAACGCACAGTACAGTTGGCAATTTATAAGGCCTATATATTGTATATTTCAAGGTACACAGCCGTGTACTAAGTGATCAGACGGTGTGTATGAACACCAGGTATGAGAAATTACTTTGCAAGAGAACGCACAGTACAGTTGGCAATTATAAGGCCTATATATTGTATATTTCAAGGTACACAGCCGTGTACTAAGTGATCAGACGGTGTGTATGAACACCAGGTATGAGAAATTACTTTGCAAGAGAACGCACAGTACAGTTGCCAATTATAAGGCCTATATATTGTATATTTCAAGGTACACAGCCGTTGTACTAAGTGATCAGACGGTGTGTATGAACACCAGGTATGAGAAATTACTTTGCAAGAGAACGCACAGTACAGTTGCCAATTATAAGGTCTATATATTGTATATTTCAAGGTACACAGCCGTTGTACTAAGTCATCAGACGGTGTGTATGAACACCAGGTATGAGAAATTACTTTGCAAAAGAACGCACAGTACAGTTGGCAATTATAAGGCCTATATATTGTATATTTCAAGGTACACAGCCGTGTACTAAGTGATCAGACGGTGTGTATGAACACCAGGTTTGAGAAATTATTTTTCAAGAGAACGCACAGTACAGTTGCCAATTGAAAGGCCTATATATTGTATATTTCAAGGTACACAGCCGTTGTACTAAGTGATCAGACGGTGTGTATGAACACCAGGTATGAGAAATTACTTTGCAAGAGAACGCACAGTACAGTTGGCAATTATAAGGCCTATATATTGTATATTTCAAGGTACACAGCCGTGTACTAAGTGATCAGACGGTGTGTATGAACACCAGGTATGAGAAATTACTTTGCAAGAGAACGCACAGTACAGTTGCCAATTATAAGGCCTATATATTGTATATTTCAAGGTACACAGCCGTGTACTAAGTGATCAGACGGTGTGTATGAACACCAGGTATGAGAAATTACTTTGCAAGAGAACGCACAGTACAGTTGGCAATTATAAGGCCTATATATTGTATATTTCAAGGTACACAGCCGTGTACTAAGTGATCAGACGGTGTGTATGAACACCAGGTATGAGAAATTACTTTGCAAGAGAACGCACAGTACAGTTGCCAATTATAAGGCCTATATATTGTATATTTCAAGGTACACAGCCGTGTACTAAGTGATCAGACGGTGTGTATGAACACCAGGTTTGAGAAATTACTTTGCAAGAGAACGCACAGTACAGTTGCCAATTGAAAGGCCTATATATTGTATATTTCAAGGTACACAGCCGTGTACTAAGTGATCAGACGGTGTGTATGAACACCAGGTTTGAGAAATTACTTTGCAAGAGAACGCACAGTACAGTTGCCAATTGAAAGGCCTATATATTGTATATTTCAAGGTACACAGCCGTGTACTAAGTGATCAGACGGTGTGTATGAACACCAGGTTTGAGAAATTACTTTGCAAGAGAACGCACAGTACAGTTGCCAATTGAAAGGCCTATATATTGTATATTTCAAGGTACACAGCAGTAGTGCCAAATATAGTTTGGTATGTAGCAGAGCACCTAATACACCACTAATGCCTCTCTCTGTCCCTACTCCAGCAGCTATCCCTGAATACGGCAGCCGTTCTCTGTAAAGTGTATCTTGTAGTAAAGCTATCACTGTACTGCACTATAGTAGCCCTGATAAGGGCTTTTAATCACGCTCCTGCCTGTCCAACAGCTAAAACCTGTCTCTCCCTTCTCCAGCCTCTGTCCCTGACTAAGTTCACGCAGCATATGCGAACGAGCAGGAAGAGCTGAGTTTTTAATATTCGAGGTCACATGGTTTTTCCAGCCAATGCATGTAGACGCCGTTTTCGCGCTGCCAGCGTGCTCAGCGTGCCTGTCATACCCCCCCTGCATGGTGATTGGTGGAAAAAGAGCGCCAGGGAAGGTGGGAGGGGAAACGAATTCTAAGTGCGCCATCGCCGTTATACTCGAAAGAAATCGAGCACGCCGAATATCGTAGTATTCGATCGAATACCAGCTCGATCGAACACTACTCGCTCATCTCTAAAGAAAATCAGAAAAAAAGATACGTATCGCTATCTTGTTTTAACAGGCAGATAACATTTTTGGTGACACATTTCCTTTAATTCTCAATACAGTACTGCCAGAACTAAAAATAAAAACATTAGCAACCAAAAATTCTAAAAGATTCTAAAGAATAGCCCTTTTTGACGGAACTGTCCCTTTAATAGATGATTAACCTTGACTGGTGGCATGTACTGTACATAAAAAATTTCCAGAATCACCTATCCCTGCGTAATCCTCCAGCAGCTGACGATGGAGCATTCTTGGTACTGACACACGAGGCAGCCAGCTTCTGTTCTGCTATGTCAACCTCCTGAAATGAACCCAGAGGCTTAATGACAAACTGAGATCTATTTATAAGTAACGCATTTCGACGGCAGATAAGTTATTTCTTTCTGATTTTATTTTAGGAGTTGAAGTTGTTTCCCTTTTTCACGACTCTTTGGTTAATGCAACACCAAAGAAACAATTTGTCTTTTTTTTCCCAGGGCTGGAAAACAAGCGCCTTGTTACTGCCTACTCATGCTTTGTGTCTGACCACTGCTTAGCCCTCTCATGTATGCAGCTGCACACATCCTTCAAAACAATTAAATCACCCCGGTGTGCTCTGGGACAGCGCACCAGCCAGCATTATGTGAGCAGTTTGCCTCTCCTGCTAACTGTTATTGACAAATCCATCAAAGGCAGTGATGCATTGGCTTCCACCTTCTCCGAGAAGGACACTAGGGCAACAGTGACATGCTGTCACCGTGGTAACTGCTGCTAAAGTGAGCAGCCTGCTGGGATTGGTGACCTCTCTTGGCAGCGTGCCTAGACAAGGTAGCACTGGCGTGGCAGCCATAGAGCAGAGACCCAGAGGAGCAGCCTTGTGCCCTTTCATTGATTCATTAGGCTTTAAAATTATTGATCGCTCCAATTTGCAGGAATTTATATATTGATTGAAGACTGATTAACATTTTGCACCAGAGCGGCTCGATAGGCGCTTGTAACAGCCTTTAATGATTAATTGACTTTTATTATTTCATCTCTCCGTTGTCAGAAATCTTCTGAACTGTGGACAGGCTCATTCCCAAGATGCCTCTCAAGTGGCGTAGGGCAGTGATTGAACACCTAGGAAATTAGTGTCCTTGCCGTCCCATTTTACGAGAGATAAATGCTATGACATTTAATTTAGGCCAGATTCTAGAAGATCATTTTGCAATTTAATCATAAACAGGTAAATATTCCAGGCTGCGCATTTACAAGCACTGAGACAGGCAGCTTTCCAAAAAGAAATGAAAAGAAAAGGCAAGTAGCATTTATTGAAAATCTGGTGCTTGATCATGCGTGGAATTAATTGTAAGGATTGTATATTGTTTCATTACAAATCATGCATGGATTCTTAAAAAGCACCTATTTTGTAATTAGACTAGAGGCAGACATTTTGAGCTGAAGCAATATTCATTGGAATAACTCTGATCACTTTACCAGGATCAGAAATGTATTAAAACTAGAGATGAGCAAACTGATTGTAAACTAATCAGATTTGTTATGAATTTCACAAAAATTCATCAGAACATTTATTTTTTCATATAAAATCTCATAAAAAAGGCACCCAGCCTGGGGCATAACTACCATAGTGGCAGACCATGCCACAGGGAAAGTTGGGATCATCCCCTCTTCTACTTGGGGTGAAAACTTGGTCAGGACTCTACTATCTAAGGGCTCATGCACACGACCATATGTATTTTGTGGTCTGCAAAAACAGATCCGTAAAAAATACAGATGACGTCCGTGTGCATTCTGTATTTTACGGAATGGAACTGCTGACCCCTAATAGAACAGTACTATCCTTGTCCGTAATATTTTTTTGCATAATGGAAATACGGAAACGGAATGCACACGGAGTAACTTCCGTTTTTTTGCAGACCCATTGAAATTAATGGGTCCGCATACGGTCCACAAAAACGGAATAGACACGGAAAGAAAATACGCTCATGTGCATGAGCCCTAAAGGAACAACTTTTAGCAAATGAGGCAGTGAAAAAAATGGCCCAAGGGTCTTTCAAAAGGGTTTAGGCAGAAACTCTTCTGTCCTGGGTGAGGGGCCTGGTTTGATCCTTGCTATGGGGCCCTTACTTCTCTGTGTACGCCAGTATACCCGGTGTTATTTTACTGTGAATATTGATGGGGAAAACCCTTCAGAATTCAAAAAGGTCCATCGCTAAGGCTGTCATAGAACGCCATTCTGTATTGAGCTTCTGACCTGAAAGATATGTTATGGCAGTGTCTGACAAAAAGCTATTATAAACATTTGCAATTGATGTAGTGTGATAGGAACACTATAGGGGGAGAAAAGGGAGAGAATAGGGAGATATAAATGGGTATAACAAGGAATTTGATCAACGAGAGCTTTAGGGAAAGCTTTGAAGTAGTGAGGTGCTGGCAGTTAGTTCTGCATTTCAAAACGGGCATAAGAAACTAATTTTCCTGTATATGAACAGACAGCTTTTTTTCTTTTCTTTTCCTTTCTTTTTTTTTTTTTTTAAAAAAACCTCAGTTCATATGCTTTATTGGCACCAACAACCCACTAGCAAATGCTGAGCAATATTTCAGGGCATTATATCCGTGTTAATAAATATGTTGCATATTGCTGCAAGATAAAGCATAGTTACAACAAAAGCAATACTGCCATAACATTTCTTACCCCTGGCGTGTTATTAAATGCGTGGTATATTGCTCCAAGGTAACAGGTAGTTACAGCAAAACTACAATAATGCTATTTTTTATACCTGTGGCATGTTATTAAATGCATTGCATATTGCTGCTAGATAACAGTAGTTACAGCAAAAGCAATACTACAATAATGTATAATTTTATACCCATGATATTTGATGTATAGTTCAAAGACATTTTGCTACAAATTTGTGGTTATACCAGTGACATAATCAAACTCATAGTTTAAAGATATTTTACAGCAAATATCGTATCACATTTCACCAAAAAAACTGCATTGTTATATCTGTGATATTGAACGCATAGCTCAGGCAGTTTATTGCAAACATTGCATTGTTATATCTATGTTAGCAGATGCATTACTGCATCAGACCGTGTAGTTCAGACTTTTCACCACAAAAATTGAATTGTTATATTCGTGATACCCAACACATAGTTATGATATTTTACCGCAAACATTGCATTGTTATATCTATGTAAGGGGATGTACTACTGCACCAGACTGTGTAGTTCAAAGTAATTTCATTGCAAAAATTGCAGTTATACCAATGATATAATTGAATGCATATTTTGCATTGCTGCATCAGATCTTGTAGTTCAAAGACATTTTACTGCAAAAATTGCATTGTTATACCCAAAATTTAGCAACATTCAAATATATTTTACCACAAAATTTGTATTATTACTAAAGTAAATAGTAAATACCAGTGTTCAGTGTGTTTGTAGAAGGGGAGGGACATTTAATTGCACCTCTGTATTTAAATTATATTAAAAAAAACACATGCTAGTACCATACATAATCTGTATAGCAAAAGTGTGACTTTTTTATTTATAGACCTCATAATAAAACGCCTGGAAAATGGAAGAGCGCAAAACGAAGGACCCAGGCCTCATCATCCGAGAGTCAGAATGTAGCAGTATCAGCCACCCAGCCAGTAGTAGCGGATAGGTGCCACATTATTTTTGAGGACCAAGAGGATAAGATTGTGGACTGGATGGCTCACTCCTCCTCTCAGTCACAGCAGGATGATGTGGATGTCAACTCTGACACCGTGTTTTGGGGCCAGGGGTCACAGCATTCCTCCTGCTCCCCCTTGCAACCCCAGAGGAGCCTTTTAGTTGCATCCATTCTGACAGGGCCAAATCTGCTTCTATTATGGGGAACATATAGCTGGGGAACTGGTGATGCTGCTGTGGATTTTGCCATGGAATCAATACCATGAATTACATTTGTTGCTGTAATTGCTCTGATAGATTTATTTTAAGCTGACAACTTAAGAGGTGTGTCCTTTCTAAGGGGACATGTCCTTACTGCAGCAGCTGAAGGGGTGTATTCTTTCTTGGGTGGGGGGATATCCTTTCTGCTGCAGCTCTCTCCCCATAGCTGTCACAGATGGTGATACACAGACACATTTTATTGAATAACTCAGTGGCTATACAACACTTTTAATTACATACAAATACAAAAGCATTCAAATCCTGGTGCTGGTTTAAAAATGAGGAATATTTATTGTGGGACAACTCCTTTAATATTCCTGAGTATATTAACAACTAGTTACAATACCAACTTAGCCGCAGCCTCTTTAAAACTCTAAGGCACTTTCACAGGAACCTACAATCTGTTTATGGCAAGTGCTGGGCAGCTTGCTGGTTTATTATTGGAAGCTACACATGATGTATATAAAAGGATGTATTCTCATAGCTCCCAGAGCACAAACCAAACATGGCCAACATGTCCACAGACCCTTATTGGATCACAACATACCAAAATAAGTATGTATATGCCAAGTATGTATAAATCAGCATACCTCTATTTTGCAACCTGTGTGATCTAGGGGTGACCTAGTTAAAAAATGTAAAGCTATCTGCTGGAGGTATATGTTGGGAGTATTTTCAGAATTTTCTGACATATGTCTCAAAAACAATATAAATAGAGCCTTAGGAAATTTCTAATAAAGTTCATAAGATTAGAGTCCACAGTTCAAATGTCAATAATTACTGGTAGTTCTGCTTTTTCAGATGTGGAAGCATATAGAAGTATTTCACCTCTCATTTAATGGTGCACCACAAGTTTAGAATGTGATTGGTTCTTATGACTGTAGCTGTTAAGCTACCTGCACATGATTACACTTTTTTCCACATGAAAAAAACACAGCGTAATACAGTACCAGCAAAGTGCATGAGATTTAAAAAATTACTTGCATACTTTGCTTTTTCATTCCATGTGGAAATTGACTTATTTTAAAATCTGCAGCATGCCAATTCTTTGTGTAGTTCTTTTTTGCGAATTTCACCCTTTTCATTGCAAGGGTGAGATCTGCAGCAAAACAGCATCAAATCAACAACAAAATCTGCAAGTAACACATGATTTTTGTACAGATTTGGTGCAAAAACATATAGAAATCCGGACTGAAATTTGTGCAGAATTTCTGTACCACAACCCACACCCATGTGCAGGTAGCCTTACAGTCCTAGGATAGATGGATCTTGCATTTGTAATATAAACTGTTACACAGACAAATGCTAAAGAATATGCACTAAAAAGCAGTGAAACCTATATTGTTGAATAAAACAATTACAGTAAAATTAAGGTATAAGTAAGGTTTACGGTAAATAAGGTTTTTAAGAAACAGTACCACTGTTGTTGGTGAACTGTGTCTGGTATTGCACCTCAGCCACATTCACCTAAGAGATCTGCAATATAACCCCATGGGCAACAGTGGTCCTGTTGATGTGGTAAAAACTCTTTATTCCAATTTCACACACAGATGGATAGATCACAACTGATGGTCAACATAAGACGGATCAGTTATTTTTCATTTTTCTATTCTTCTGATGGATCAGAAGAACTCAATGCTAAACACAGATGTGAACTCAGCCTAAGGGCTCATGCACACGACTGTTGGGTGTTTTGCGGTGCGCAAATTGCGGATGCGCAAAATACAGATACTGGCCATTTGCATTCGGTATTTTGTGGAACCCCTTAAAGAACAGTCCTATCCTTGTCCGTAATGCGGACAATGATAGGACATGTGCTATTTTTTGTGGAACGGACATACGGAAATGGAATGCACATGGAGTAACATTTTTTGTGGCCCCATTGAAGTGAATGGTTTAGTATATGGACCTAAAAAAAACCCGGAATGGACACGGAAAAAGAAATGTTCATGTGCATGAGCCCTAAGTCAGTCAGGGAGATCATATGGCACTCTTTTTTATGAGACTCATGCACTCTAGTGACTAGTGCAGTTATGGACTTGGGCGCTGTTCCCTCTAAGCTGGTCATGGCAGAATCATTTCAAAAAAATATAAATGTATAGTGCTCTATTAATTAGGAGCCAGATATGCAGAGCAGGGTAGCACCCAGGAAAATTATAAAAAAAACAGCACCCAGCAAAATGAAAGGTATTGTCTGCATCTATGGTGGTCTAGGTCAGTGCAGGGCTTAATGTCATATTCATATCCATAGTGGTTTAGGGGAGAGAATGGTAAAATGTCATAATACCTGTCAGTTTAGGCCAGTAAGAGAGTTAAACGAGTTTTGTCACTTCAGCAAATTTATTACGTAGAGGAGGTTAATACAAGCCACTAACTAATGTATTGTTATTATCCATATCGTGTCCTTTACAGGCTGGATTTATTTTTCCATGACATTATAACCTGCTTGTTTCCATGGTTATGACCACCCTGCAATCCAGCAGCATGGCTGTGCAGAGCACAATTATATTAGCAAGTTAGAATTGGCAGTAGAGGCACAGTGACAGGGAAAACATATTTCTATAAACCACCATTAGTAGGTCAGAAAGTGGCTGAGTACAGTCATATTAATATATTGCGTTAAAAATGTTAAGCTATGAGTTAAAAGGGTTGTCGAAGTTATATTTATTGATGACCTATCCTCAGGATAGGTCATTAGTATCATATCGGTGGGGGTCCGACACCTGGCACCCCCGCCAATCAGCCGTTTGAAGAGAAGACGCGCACCATGCCAGCGCTGTCTCCTCTTTATTGTTTACCTGCTCACCGTTGCATCCGCAGTGGTGAGCAGGTGTAATTACACCCAATCCACCCCATTCATTTCAATGGGATGGCTCTTTCCTATACACTTGTATAGCAGCGATCCGTCCCATTGAAATAAATTGGGTGTAATTACACCTGCTCACCACTGTGGATGCAACGGGGAGCAGGTAAACAATAAATTGGAGGTAGCGCTGGCACGGCACGCGTCTTCTCTTCAAACAGCTGATCGGTGGGGGTGCCTGGTATTGGACCCCCGCCGATCTGATATTGATGACCTATCCTGAGGATAGATCATCAATAAATATAACTTGGACAACCCCTTTAATACAATTATCTATTAAATCTACAAAGCATCACCCAATGAATGGAAATACATAGATGGTTAAATGAACTTTAGCATCTTTATTTTTATATGTTTTTGGAAACGCCTGATAATATCATCCTATTCTTTAGACTTCATGCACATGGTAGTGTCTGTATTTCGGTCTACAAAGAACATATACTCAATAAATACGGATACTTTTTGTGGGCTTTCCGCATCCCATCAATAGAAAGGGGTATTCTTGTTTGCAGCGTGGACCAGTATAGGACTTGTTCTGTAACAAGACACAATGCTACACCACAATTTGTTTCTTGTTGGATTCACATGGAGAGTGCCCCTGTCTAAAATATGAGCATATAGAGGTATACTTTAGCCCCATACACTACACTACGTATGCCTTGTTACTGCTTTGTACACAGCCATGATGCGTTGAGGCCTAATAAAGAGGTTGAGCATACAGTGAAGAGGTCATCATCATGTATTTCATAAACAGATTAATACTGTGTCTATAGTCCTGTATATGTACTGACAACCTAAAGGACCTAAAGGAAAGAAAAGCAATAGCTGAAAAATGATGTGCAAACTTAAAAAAAATCTTTGATTACCATTAAAACAAACCACTTATGATCATGCTTCCAATTACCTTGCATGTTTATTGGCTTTGAAATTGTTATTTTCACCTTGATGTTCCTAAGGTTTGGGATTTTATGATTATTATTCTTTCATCATATGGAAGTAACATTGCATTTCATCTTCTTACGGGTTCTTCAATTGTTTATATTTCACCTGCATGGTTATGATTCCCTTTAACTCTTCAGTTTTCCCAAATTATGTGCTTGCTTTGGAAATGGTTCGCCTTTGGCTATATTTACTTTTATGATACCTTCTGTTCAGTTAACTGAATGCAGATAGGACACAAGCACTGGAAACCTCAAAGCTCTTTGCTAATGCTTTCAAATTGAGAACGCAGAAACATAATTGCTTTTGTTGGATCACAATCTAGACTAGCAAAAAGCATTTTAAACATCTGCCTAGCTTTTGATTGGCTTTCTGTCATCTTCCCTTTTGGCCATAGTTTGATGTTCAGAAAAAAAGCCTCTTTCACCAAATCAGCAAAAGTCATAGTAAATAGACTTTATGTTGAGAAACACAACAAGAAAATGATGCTCAGACCAATTCATTATCTAACAGTAAATTGTGCAAGTAGGTAATAAAAGGGAAGTAGGCTGCTACTAGGAAATATTTTATAACATAGGCTTAATAAAATAACTAACTGCTCTTATTATAGCTAAATGCAATACCTCAAGTACTAACACGTGGGCCAGAAGGAAAGATATAGCAACTGTAACAAGTAATATTTATGTTACCTATATACATTGCAATAAATATAATTCAGCTTGAAAAAAGTTACTTTTATAATTTACTTTATGTTACAAAATTGGTCCAGTTGTGAGATATTCTATTTTCTTTATTAAAATGGTGCATCGAGGTATGTATTCTGTATAGTAATATGCATGACCACTTGCTGAGGTGGTCACACATCCTCACTTCCATCCTTCAACCCCCATCAGCCATAATTACTGTTAGAAGCTGTGACAGGTACAGGGAGAGAGCTGCAGTGGAAAGGACACTCCCCGAGAAAGAATACTTCCCCTGAGAAAGGAAACATCCTGTGGAAAAAGATATGCCCCCTGAGCTGCCAGCTTGAAATAAATCTAGTAGAGCAACAGGAGCAATAATTGGGGAGATCTTTAGGTCCATGTGAGGTACAAGGCTGGTTCTACCTTTGTGAGAAAGAGATTGTCATGTACTATATGATGTCTGATTTTCATTTTTACATCAATCATGGCATCTGCAAGAAAAGGGAGTCAGTAATCACATCCCAATGCGCAGGTGCACGCTGCCCTGGCTAGAAACATGAAGAAAAAAAAAACCCAATGCAATTAGAGATTAGAAAAAGTATGGCCTAAAATCTCATACTCATTTCAGAGCTTACAGAAAACAAAACAAACTGACCCTACTCAGCTTGGCCAGTTAAAATGGGTTCTCCAGGAATTAAGAAAATAAAGAGATGAGCGAGCATGCTCGTCCGAGCTTGGTGCTCGTTCGAGTATTACGGTACTCGTAAGTGCTCGCTGCTCTGACGAGTATCTCGCCATGCTCGAGGAAATGGCATCTCCCGCATTTTGAATTTTTGGCACCTATAAACTCAGCCAATCACAAGCCAGGAGACTCTGCGGTACACCCAGCTTCACATGAGGCCCTTACATGTCGATAGCAGGGGTTGGCTGGCCTGATCAGGTGACCCTGGAATATACTAGTGACTGCCCGCGGTGCTCGGCTCAGAGGCTGTCTGGATGTGGTTAGGGACAGATCTGCTGCGTTTCAGGGAGAGTGTTAGGGCCTGGATTTAGTTCTCTGTTAGGCAGGAGTGATATCGAAAGAACCTTCTAAGGGCTACAAGACAATTTTTTTTTGTCTTCTGGCTGGGCTGGCTGGCACTAGTAGTGCAGCTATCGCCATATAGAACAATTTTTTTTTTTATTGTTTTATCTCAGTGATACAAATCCATTTCATACAGCTGTGTGGAACCATTCTGCAGGTGTCCACTCACCACAAACCACAATCTGTAGTTTCTGTCCAGGTGACCCATACTGTACGTCACGTAATCAAATGCGGTCTTTTGCTTTCACTGATACAGCTACATTAGAAAAATCTCTGTGCGACATTTGTCTGGGTTGCAGTCAAAATAGCCACAGTCAGCAGGGGCTGAGTTTGCTCTCTGATAGTTTCTGCACGTCACGTTAAAAAAAATATATATATAAAAAAAAAATATTAAAAAAATGAAAAAAAATATAAAATATATAATATAAAAAAATATTTTTTTTGTTGTTTTATCTCAGTGATACAAATTCATTTCATACAGCTGTGTGGAACCATTCTGTGTGCCACAATTCTGCTGTCCACACACCACAAACCACACTCCATATTTTCTGTCCAGGTGACACATTCTGTACGTCACGTCATTAAAAAAGGTCTTTTGCTCTCACTGGTACAGCTACATTACAAAAATCTCTGTGCGACATTTGTCTGGGTTGCACTTAAGCAGACCAAGTCTGCCTAATCTAATAGTTTCAGCGTAATTGCTCCATACTGCATGGTATGTAATAACATATGTAATTTTGCTCTAACTTATCCACCTATATATTTTCTTGTTCAGATTGAACAAGTTTGTGGGTTTCAGTACAGCAGGCCCATTTATTTTTTACTTTTTATTTTTTATATAATACACTTATATACAGAAAATGTTGAACCCCAGGGCTAAGGGTCGAGGGCGTGGGCGTGGGCATTCAATTACTGCAGGGGGCAGAGGCCGTGGTCCTGGGCAGGGTGAGACAGTACCTGCTGATGAGGGAGCAGGGGAACGCCGCAGAGCTAAACTCCCTAGCTTCATGTCTCAACTTACAGGGACACGTGGTAGAGGACTGTTGAAACCACAACAGTGCGAACAGCTGATGTCGTGGATTGCGGACAATGCTTCAAGTAATTTGTCCACCAGTCAGTCTTCCACGCAGTCCACCCACGTTACCCAAGGGAGCACTCCTCTGGCTCCTCCACCTCAATCTCCTTCCCCCCAGTCTGCCCCCTCCCAGGAAAATTTGGAATGCGATCTGTGGGTGATGATGATGATGACAATGTTGACTTAGTGGAAGAAGTGTGTAAAGAGGTGTCAGATGATGAGGAGACACGGTTGTCAGACAGGAAGTCCGAGGGGGGAGCAGACTGAGGAATCTGAGGATGACGAGGTGACTGACCCAAGCTGGGTTGATAAGCCGAGTGAAGACAGTGCTTCTGAGGTGGAGGCGAGTGCTGCACCAGAACAGGTTGGAAGAGGCAGTGGTGTGGCCAAAGGGAGAAGCAGGGCCAGAGCTGGTACATCAGCAGCAACTGTTTCACGTAGTGAAGCGCCCGTGGCGAGGCCTAGATGTTCTCAAGTCTGGAGGTTCTTTAAAGAAAGTGAGGATGACCGACGGACTGTGGTGTGCAACCTGTGCCACACCAGGATCAGCAGGGGTGCCACCACTACTAGCCTAACCACCACCAGCATGCGCAGGCATATGAGTGCTAAACACCCCACTCAATGGAACCAAGGCCGTTCACCTCCTGCGGGTCACACCACTGCTCCTTCCCCTGTGTCACTCGCTGCCTCTGCTAGTCAACCCCCTGCCCAGGACCCCGGCACGAGCGCCTCCCGCCGGAAAACTACACCTTCGCCTCCACGATCCTCCACAGCGTCCACCAATGTGTCCCAGCGCAGCATTCAGCTGTCTTTACAGCAGACGCTGGAGCGCAAGAGGAAATACAGTTCCACCCACCCACATGCCCAAGCCCTCAACGTCCACATCTCCAAATTGCTGAGCCTGGAGATGCTGCCCTATAGGCTGGTAGAGACCGAGGCCTTTCGCAATCTCATGGTGGTAGCTGCCCCTCGGTATTCGGTCCCCAGCCGCCACTATTTTTCCCGATGTGCCGTCCCATCCCTACACCAGCACGTGTCACAGAACTTCATCCGTGCCCTGACCAACGCTGTTTCTGAGAAGGTCCACCTAACCACAGACACGTGGACAAGTGCTGCCGGGCAGGGAGACTATATCTCACTGACGGCACATTGGGTTAACTTGGTGGAGGCTGGGACCGAGTCTGACCCTGGGGCCGCTCATGTACTGCCCACACCGATGATTGCGGGGCCTACCTCGGTCACGGTCTCTCAGACATACTATGCCTCCTCCTCCGACCCCTCCTCCTCCTCCTCCTCTGAATTACCATCCTTGGGCACGGCGCCTTCAGTCGGTAGCTCTAGGCGCAGCAGCAGTGCCGTGGGTAAGCGCCAGCAGGCGGTGCTCAAACTGCTGAGCTTAGGTGACAAAAGGCACACCGCCCAAGAGCTGTTACAGGGCATCACGGCGTAGACCGATCTGTGGCTGGCACCGCTGAACCTCAAGCCAGGCATGGTTGTGTGTGACAACGGGCATAACCTGGTGGCGGCTCTGCAACTCGGCAGACTGACACATGTGCCATGCCTGGCCCACGTGTTCAATCTCATAGTTCAGCGGTTCCTCAAGACATACCCCAATCTGTCTGATTTGCTCACCAAGGTGAGCCGCATCTGTGCGCATTTCCGCAAGTCGACCACAGATGCTGCCACTCTCAGGGCAGCGCAGCACCGCCTACAACTGCCCGCTCACCGACTGTTGTGCGACGGACCCACAAGATGGAATTCGACAGTAAACATGTTATCCAGAGTTTACCAGCAGCGCAGAGCGATTGTAGACTGCCAGATGTCAACTTCCACCAGAACTGGTAGTCAGGTCACTCAGATTCCTCAAGTCTACAATGAGGAGTGGACGTGGATGTCTGATATCTGCCAGGTGTTGAGCAACTTTGAGGAGTCAACACAGATGGTCAGCGGCGATGCCGCCATTATCAGCCTCACCATCCCGCTGCTTTGCCTGTTGAAAAACTCACTGCTCAGCATCAAGTCGGATGCTTTGCGCTTGTCACAAGAGATGGTGGAGGAAGATACGTCGCTTGATAGCCAGAGCACCCTCCGGTCTGTTTCTCAGCGCGTATCGGAGGAGGGGGATGAGGATGAGGAGGAAGAGGAGGAGACAGAAGAGGGTACCAGTGCTCAGTCCTTCTTAACTCTTGAGCGTGTATGGGCTGAAGAGGAGGACTTGGAGGAGGAGGAGGAAATGGAGAGTCAGGCCAGTGAGGAGAGGGAATTCTTGCGTGTTGGGACTCTGGCGCACATGGCAGACTTCATGTTAGGCTGCCTATCCCGTGACCCTCGCATTAGAAGCATTTTTTCAAACACCGATTACTGGGTGTTCACTCTTCTGGACCCACGGTACAAGCAGAACCTTTCCACTCTCATCCCTGTAGAGGAAAGGAGTATGAGAGTGAATCAATATCAACAGGCCCTGGTGCACAAGCTGAAACAATCCTTCCCATCTGACGCCGCTAGCTGCATCGTCCTCCTCTTTTCTGCATGTCAGGGTTTATGATCCTGAATACAGTTTAATATGATCTTCAGCTGAATCTCTGTAGGGATGGAGTTCATGAGGAGACAAGAAGTACAGAGAGGATAGTGGGGGTGTGACTAATGAGCAGCAGCACTTGTATGTAGTCTGCATTACCACAGCCCCACATTACCACAGTCTGTCCTGTCCGTCCTCTCTGTACTTCATGTTTCCTCATAAACTCCATTTCCACAGAGATTCCGGTGAAGATCATATTAAATTGTAATCCCTGAAGAGCAGAGCAGAGAGGAGGATGAGGCAGCTCTTTAGCAGAGTTCTGTGCATTGGAGTCTATGAAAGAAGCAATCTAATGATTGCTGGTTATAGTTCCTAACGGGAGCTATAAAAAAAGGTAAAAGGTTTTTTAAAAATTAAAATAAATAAAAAATATAAAAATGCAAATCCGCCTTCCCCAAAATGAAAATTAAAAATTAAAATTACAAAAAAAAAAAAAAAAAACACATCACGGGCATCGCCTCGTACGAAAACAGCCGTACTTAAATTAACTTATAAAATTTATCCCATACACAAAATTCACCATTTTTTGCTAGCTTCTCCTCCTACAAAAAAATAGATAAAAAGTGATTAAAAAGCTGTACACACTTCAAAATGGTATCAATGAATTTCGGATCACCCTGCAAAAAATGAGCCCCCACACAGCTCCAAACACATAACTACAAAAAAAAGTCAACACATCTTTTTTCAAGGATTTTTTTTTGTAGTATAAAAATGCAAGAAAAATTATACATGTGAATGTGTTCACATGCTATGTGAACTGAAAAATAAAATAAGTTATGGCCCCATAAAGGCAGGGAGTGAAAAACGAAAAATCAAAATAAAAAAAAAACCTTCAGGACTGAAAGGGTTACAACATCATTTCTCAGCAATGCTGGCACATATGAACATGGGACCAACACAGATGTCTTAAGCTGCCAAGTGCACATGTAACAGGACAGCTACAGTAGTTTCATAGGTACAGTACAAATCTGCTGACAGGTGCCCTTTAAACTTTTAGTTAGGCTAGTTTCACACTAGCGTTAAAATCTTCCAGCAGGCTGTTTGGGCAGTGGAACAAGCTGCTAGAGTTTATAGTATCACCATAGTATGGGCGTGGAGCCTATAACTAACTTTAATGAGACCCAGGGTGTATCTGCCCACATGGTTGTGGGGCATTTCTTCAGGCAGTGCCTATTTGTCGCGATTTTAGCCACTGCCAGGTTTTTAAGTATGGTAACTCCCTGTTGCCCTGTGCAGTATATTTATAGCGGTGGAACTATACATTTAGGGGGAAATTTATCATTCACCTTATGACAGTAAAAAAGTTGCAAACCATGTGTTTGTGACTTTTTAAATGCGACTGCGATAACATTTTGTCACAAGTGGCCATTCTACACTGCCTTTGCCAGTTTCTGAAAAGGGGGTGTGTAGAGGTCATGGATGGAGATGGGCCAGCAGGCCGTGGATATTTATGGTCATTTATTCCACTTTTCTGACGTGGATGAAGACAGAAATCTATGATAGCTCTGAGGCTGCCGTCCACCCACCCACATGCCCAAGCCCTCAACGTCCACATCTCCAAATTGCTGAGCCTGGAGATGCTGCCCTATAGGCTGGTAGAGACCGAGGCCTTTCGCAATCTCATGGTGGTAGCTGCCCCTCGGTATTCGGTCCCCAGCCGCCACTATTTTTCCCGATGTGCCGTCCCATCCCTACACCAGCACGTGTCACAGAACTTCATCCGTGCCCTGACCAACGCTGTTTCTGAGAAGGTCCACCTAACCACAGACACGTGGACAAGTGCTGCCGGGCAGGGAGACTATATATCACTGACGGCACATTGGGTTAACTTGGTGGAGGCTGGGACCGAGTCTGACCCTGGGGCCGCTCATGTACTGCCCACACCGATGATTGCGGGGCCTACCTCGGTCACGGTCTCTCAGACATACTATGCCTCCTCCTCCGACCCCTCCTCCTCCTCCTCCTCTGAATTACCATCCTTGGGCACGGCGCCTTCAGTCGGTAGCTCTAGGCGCAGCAGCAGTGCCGTGGGTAAGCGCCAGCAGGCGGTGCTCAAACTGCTGAGCTTAGGTGACAAAAGGCACACCGCCCAAGAGCTGTTACAGGGCATCACGGCGTAGACCGATCTGTGGCTGGCACCGCTGAACCTCAAGCCAGGCATGGTTGTGTGTGACAACGGGCATAACCTGGTGGCGGCTCTGCAACTCGGCAGACTGACACATGTGCCATGCCTGGCCCACGTGTTCAATCTCATAGTTCAGCGGTTCCTCAAGACATACCCCAATCTGTCTGATTTGCTCACCAAGGTGAGCCGCATCTGTGCGCGTTTCCGCAAGTCGACCACAGATGCTGCCACTCTCAGGGCAGCGCAGCACCGCCTACAACTGCCCGCTCACCGACTGTTGTGCGACGGACCCACAAGATGGAATTCGACAGTAAACATGTTATCCAGAGTTTACCAGCAGCGCAGAGCGATTGTAGACTGCCAGATGTCAACTTCCACCAGAACTGGTAGTCAGGTCACTCAGATTCCTCAAGTCTACAATGAGGAGTGGACGTGGATGTCTGATATCTGCCAGGTGTTGAGCAACTTTGAGGAGTCAACACAGATGGTCAGCGGCGATGCCGCCATTATCAGCCTCACCATCCCGCTGCTTTGCCTGTTGAAAAACTCACTGCTCAGCATCAAGTCGGATGCTTTGCGCTTGTCACAAGAGATGGTGGAGGAAGATACGTCGCTTGATAGCCAGAGCACCCTCCGGTCTGTTTCTCAGCGCGTATCGGAGGAGGGGGATGAGGATGAGGAGGAAGAGGAGGAGACAGAAGAGGGTACCAGTGCTCAGTCCTTCTTAACTCTTGAGCGTGTATGGGCTGAAGAGGAGGACTTGGAGGAGGAGGAGGAAATGGAGAGTCAGGCCAGTGAGGAGAGGGAATTCTTGCGTGTTGGGACTCTGGCGCACATGGCAGACTTCATGTTAGGCTGCCTATCCCGTGACCCTCGCATTAGAAGCATTTTTTCAAACACCGATTACTGGGTGTTCACTCTTCTGGACCCACGGTACAAGCAGAACCTTTCCACTCTCATCCCTGTAGAGGAAAGGAGTATGAGAGTGAATCAATATCAACAGGCCCTGGTGCACAAGCTGAAACAATCCTTCCCATCTGACGCCGCTAGCGGCAGAGGGCATGGTTCTGTGGGCCAAGTAGCGGGGGAGAGGAGGTGAGCAGGTGGCGTCATCACCGATAAGCGTACACCCCTGTCAACTGACAGCGCTGACAGGCTGACGCTTATTAAAATGAACAAAGCCTGGATTTTACCGGAATTCAAATCTCCTCCGGGGGAAAGCAGCTAAAGATTAACATTACTTATGTATCTGATTCCTCTTCTCTACTCCTCCTCCTCCTCCTCCTCCTTGTCGTCTTTGCCTAACGCTGACCCAAAAAACGCAATTTTTTAGAGGTCCAACTGGCACTCTTTTACCACAATTTTTCCGGAGGTCCACCTACAGGCCCTCTCTCTAAACAATTTTTCCGGAGGGCCCCCTACAGGCCCTCTCTCTAAACAATTTTTCCGGAGGTCCACCTACAGGCCCTCTCTCTAAACAATTTTTCCAGAGGTCCACCTACAGGCCCTCTCTCCAAACAATTTTTCCGGAGGTCCACCTACAGGCCCTCTCTCGAAACAATTTTTCCGGAGGTCCACCTACAGGCCCTCTCTCTAAACAATTTTTCCGGAGGTCCACCTACAGGCCCTCTCTCCAAACAATTTTTCCGGAGGTCCACCTACAGGCCCTCTCTCCAAACAATTTTTCCGGAGGTCCACCTACAAGCCCTCTCTCTAAACAATTTTTCTTTGCACCTAGTTGGGTGCTTCCCTAACATGTGATGGGTATGTGCCTCGCCTTTCTTGGTCTGGGTGAGCACAATTGCCATGAGGGTAACCACCAGGCTGTTGCCTGAGAATTTGGGGTAATGGTGGGATTAGGCAGCCTCAGAGGCATCCATGCATGCTGCCCCTGCTGTTTCCTGTCCATTTCCGTGGTGTTTCCATCATTTTCTGATGTTTCCAGGTTTTCACCCAGCCTTCCCTAGGCATAGCCTTGGTCCCCTGCAAAAATGCTCGAGTCTCCCATTGACTTCAATGGGGTTCGTTACTCGAAATGAGCACCCGAGCATCGGGAAAAGTTCGTCTCGAATAACGAACACCCGAGCATTTTAGTGCTCGTTCATCTCTAGACTTAAAAGGAATCTGTCGGCTCTGAAACACCCTCCAAACTAGAGTAAGCAGTGTATAACATAGTAACATAACATAGTTTATAAGGCCAAAAAAAGACATCTGTCCATCCAGTTTGGCCTGTTTTCCTACAAGTTGATCCAGAGGAAGGCAAAAACCCCTGTGAAATAGAAGCCAATTTTCCCCACTTTAGGGGAAAAAATTCCTTCCTGACTCCAATCAGGCAATCAGAATAACCCCCTGGTTCAACGACTCATCTCTAGTGACTATAACCTGTAATATTATTAACCTCCACAAACACATCCAGGCCCCTCTTGAACTCTTTTAGTGAACTTACCATGACTTATAGTGTAAGTGACGTCAAGTCCGGTTGTGTAATTTTTATCTTCATACTCATTTCCATTCTGATGTTGTCCACAAACCTGCAGTAAAATGCACTCAGTGGACTCCGGTGCTCACTCATATAATGGAGAGGACTCACAGAAGAGTCCTCTCAATGTATTTTACTGCCGGTTTGTGGGAGCACAGCATCAGAATGGAAGTGAGTATGAGGATAAAACTTACATAATCGAATTCAGCACCACTTACACTATACATCTCTTACTCTAGTTCAGGGGGTGTTTCGGAGCTGACAGGTTCCCTTTAAATAATGCTTTATTATAAATATTTTCCCAAATACCTCATTTTGTCCAGGGAGCGATCATCAGTGAAAATAAAATGGCTGCTGTCCTAGTAGTACACACAAAACCTGTCCTAATCATACAGGAGGACAAGTTACTTCACAACACTGATCTAAAGAGCTGCATCGTCCTCCTCTTTTCTGCATGTCAGGGTTTATGATCCTGAATACAGTTTAATATGATCTTCAGCTGAATCTCTGTAGGGATGGAGTTCATGAGGAGACAAGAAGTACAGAGAGGATAGTGGGGGTGTGACTAATGAGCAGCAGCACTTGTATGTAGTCTGCATTACCACAGCCCCACATTACCACAGTCTGTCCTGTCCGTCCTCTCTGTACTTCATGTTTCCTCATAAACTCCATTTCCACAGAGATTCCGGTGAAGATCATATTAAATTGTAATCCCTGAAGAGCAGAGCAGAGAGGAGGATGAGGCAGCTCTTTAGCAGAGTTCTGTGCATTGGAGTCTATGAAAGAAGCAATCTAATGATTGCTGGTTATAGTTCCTAACGGGAGCTATAAAAAAAGGTAAAAGGTTTTTTAAAAATTAAAATAAATAAAAAATATAAAAATGCAAATCCGCCTTCCCCAAAATGAAAATTAAAAATTAAAATTACAAAAAAAAAAAAAAAAAACACATCACGGGCATCGCCTCGTACGAAAACAGCCGTACTTAAATTAACTTATAAAATTTATCCCATACACAAAATTCACCATTTTTTGCTAGCTTCTCCTCCTACAAAAAAATAGATAAAAAGTGATTAAAAAGCTGTACACACTTCAAAATGGTATCAATGAATTTCGGATCACCCTGCAAAAAATGAGCCCCCACACAGCTCCAAACACATAACTACAAAAAAAAGTCAACACATCTTTTTTCAAGGATTTTTTTTTGTAGTATAAAAATGCAAGAAAAATTATACATGTGAATGTGTTCACATGCTATGTGAACTGAAAAATAAAATAAGTTATGGCCCCATAAAGGCAGGGAGTGAAAAACGAAAAAACAAAATAAAAAAAAAACCTTCAGGACTGAAAGGGTTACAACATCATTTCTCAGCAATGCTGGCACATATGAACATGGGACCAACACAGATGTCTTAAGCTGCCAAGTGCACATGTAACAGGACAGCTACAGTAGTTTCATAGGTACAGTACAAATCTGCTGACAGGTGCCCTTTAAACTTTTAGTTAGGCTAGTTTCACACTAGCGTTAAAATCTTCCAGCAGGCTGTTTGGGCAGTGGAACAAGCTGCTAGAGTTTATAGTATCACCATAGTATGGGCGTGGAGCCTATAACTAACTTTAATGAGACCCAGGGTGTATCTGCCCACATGGTTGTGGGGCATTTCTTCAGGCAGTGCCTATTTGTCGCGATTTTAGCCACTGCCAGGTTTTTAAGTATGGTAACTCCCTGTTGCCCTGTGCAGTATATTTATAGCGGTGGAACTATACATTTAGGGGGAAATTTATCATTCACCTTATGACAGTAAAAAAGTTGCAAACCATGTGTTTGTGACTTTTTAAATGCGACTGCGATAACATTTTGTCACAAGTGGCCATTCTACACTGCCTTTGCCAGTTTCTGAAAAGGGGGTGTGTAGAGGTCATGGATGGAGATGGGCCAGCAGGCCGTGGATATTTATGGTCATTTATTCCACTTTTCTGACGTGGATGAAGACAGAAATCTATGATAGCTCTGAGGCTGCCGTCACTTTCAGTCTGGCGCATGACTTACTGGAGGAGGCACCATATCTATGATGAGGCCTGCGACTTGGCATAAATTAGGCACCTCCTCTGGTTGTAAAGGGAAAATCAAGACCGAAGAAAATGCCAGTCTTGATAAATGTCCTCCTTAATGACTAGCCATAAATGTATGGCACTGAACCCACACCAACAGCAGTGTCTCAGCTGAAACGTACAGCTAACACTTTTTTGACATTCACTCTGTCAGCCCCTTTAACATCATCATGATGTGCTGATGGATTGCCATGGCAGCAGGGGATCTAACAAAGGTCCTCACATCTGACATGGACGTAAGCCTCTTAGGCAGGATATTTTAAAACAGAAAGGCCCACTTGTGTGATGAATGTGAAATATGTTTGTGCCCCTCCCGTCCGCCCAGTGCTAATGGTATATTTGGATGGACATTACATTCACCTCTACTAAACATCCAGGAGAATACAGCACTATCTATTATATTCAGTGACCTCTCCTCTAATTTCAATGTTTTCCTTCCTCATCTTCTCCATTGGGAGCAGACCGTAATGACAACATCTTTAGCTGTATGTCATCTCTGCAGAGTTTACCACACAGAGTTCCTCATTTTACCATCATCCTCCCCACCTTCTCATCACAAACTTCCCATCCTGGTGCCCCAACATTGTTATCCTGCTGCTACCCCTAATAGTGTTCCTGCTGTGTTCTCTAATGTTCACAAACACTCTATTGCAAAAATAATAGTGCCATACAGATAGTCCCCCACATAGTAATAGTGCTCCCCCAAATACCCACCAATAGCAATAATTTTCTCCCATAATGCTTTCATTAGTAACAGTATCCCCAATTATGATACTGCTCCCTGAGTGCCCCCATTAGTACGAATGCTCTACATATTGTGCCGATTAATAATGATAATAATAATAATTATATCCCCACAGTACCTTCAGTAGTAATAATTCCACTACAGTTCCCCTCATATTTATAATGCCCCCTGTAGTGCCAGTTTGTATACTGCCCCTCTTTATTATAATGCAACTGTAGTGGCATTATGTATAATGCTCCCCCTCTGCAATGCCAGTGTGTATAATGCTACCCCTCTGTACTGCCAGTATATAATGCTTCTCCATCCCCTCTCCCAGTGCAGTATGTATAATACTCCCCCTCCCCCCTATAGTGCCAGTGCTCCTCTCTCCCCCATTGTAGTGCCAGTATATACTGTAATGCTCCTTTCTCCTCCCCTGTACTGACAGTATTTATAATGCTTAAAGGGGTTATCTGAGTTATATTTATTAATGACCTATCCTCAGGATAGGTCATCAATATCAGATCGGCAGGGGTCCGACACCTGGCACCCCCACCGATCAGCTGTTTGAAGAGGAGGCGCACGCCGTGCCAGCGCTGTCTCCTCTTCACTGTTTACCTGCTCGCTGTAACATCAGTAGCGGTGAGCAGGTGTAATTACGCCCATAGGTTTTCAATGGGATTCAGGTCTGGAGAAAGTGCAGGTTACTCTACCTGAGGTACCCCAGTCTCCAGCAGCTGTTCCCTAATGATGCAACCTCGATGAGCAGGCGCATTGTCGTCCATGAAGATGAAATTAGGCCTGTGTTGTTCATGCAGAGGCACAATGACTGGATTAATGATGTTATTCAAGTAGAATGGGCCCATCATGGTATCAGTCACAAAGATTAGGGCAGTTCTGTATTAACTAGACACACCTGCCCACTCTATAATACCACCACCACCAAAGGCTCGTCGGGTGACTGTAGTGGCTAATACATTGCGCTCTCCTTGATGTCTCTAACATCATTGGCGGCCATCATCTCTGCTTAATGTGAATTGATTTTCATCAGTAAACAACACTGAGGCCCACTAGTCCCTCGTCCAATGTACATGCTCCCTGGCAGATGCAAGAAAAGCAAGACAATGACTCCTGTGCGTAGTGGTATGGTCAGGTACCCTTGCAGGTCGTCTAGTACGCAGACCACTCTGATGTAAATGGTTTTCGAATAGTCTGACATGACACTTGGGTACCTCTCACCTCCCTTAAGTGTTGTTGTGTGGCATTCATCATCCGGTTCCGCAGGACACTGTTCACAATGAAGCTGTCATCAGTGTGGGATGTGGCCAAAGGACTTCTGTTCCTTTCTGTGACTCTTCCAGTCTCTCTGTATTTCTGTTGCAACCTGCTGGTGACACTCTAAGCTCAGTTGCCACTTCCATCTGAGAACATCCTGCTTGAAACCTCGAAATGGCAAGGTACTGTTGATAAATTGTTAGGTGTCATCTTGTTCTGATGACGTAAAAATGTGAACAGCATGATGAGGAGGACTGTTTAAATTCCAATTCTAATTGAACCAGTAAATTTATTGAGCAATTCGTGGATCAAACACCGGTTGTGAATTTTGCCATTATGCTCCTTGCTAGAGAACAGCAAGATGTGCAAAAAGTACTGAAACATTCAACATATGCATTCTAAACTTTAGTGAAGGTCACATTAAGTTCACCTGTAAAGGTTAGAGTGAAATGTCACCCACAAGCCAAATATCCCTAACTTTTTGTGAGTAGTTTATAATGCTCTTCTATTTTACGTAGTGCTAGTAGGTATTGCTATCCTCTGTATTGCCAGTATATAATGCTCACCGCTCTAGTGCCAGTATATACAGTGCCTTGTGAAAGTATTCGGCCCCCTGGAACTTTTCAACCTTTTGCCACATTTCAGGCTTCAAACAAAAAGATATAACATTTTAAATTTTTGGTGAAGAATCAACAACAAGTGGGTCACAATTGTGAAGTGGAACGAAATTTATTGGATCATTTAAACTTTTTTTGTAATAATAAAACTGAAAAGTTGGGCGTGCAAAATTATTCGGCCCATTTACTTTCAGTTCAGAAAACTCACTCCAGAAGTTCATTGAGGATCTCTGAATGATCCAATGTTGTCCTAAATGACTGATGAAGATAAATAGAATCCACCTGTGTGTAATCAAGTCTCCGTATAATTGCACCTGCTCTGTGATAGTCTCAGGGTTCTGTTTAAAGCACAGAGAGCATCATGAAGACCAAGGAACACACCAGGCAGGTCCATGATACTGTTGTGGAGAAGTTTAAAGCCGGATTTGGATACCAAAAGATTTCCCAAGCTTTAAACATCCCAAGGAGCACTGTGCAAGCGATCATATTGAAATGGAAGGAGTATCAGAGCACTGCAAATCTACCAAGACCCGGCCGTCCCTCTAAACTTTCATCTCAAAAAAGGAGAAGACTGATCAGAGATGCAGCCAAGAGGCCCATGATCACTCTGGATGAACTGCAGAGATCTACAGCTGAGGTGGGAGAGTCTGTCCATAGGACAACAATCAGTCGAACACTTCACAAATCTGGCCTTTATGGAAGTGGCAAGAAGAAAGCCATTTCTCAAAGATATCCATAAAAAGTCTCGTTTACAGTTTGCCACAAGCCACCTGGGAGACACACCAAACATGTGGAAGAAGGTGCTCTGGTCAGATGAAACCAAAATCCAACTTTTTGGAAACAATGCAAAATGATATGTTTGGCGTAAAATCAACACAGCTCATCACCCTGAACACACCACCCCCACTGTGAAACATGGTGGTTGCAGCATCATGGTTTGGGCCTGCTTTTCATCAGCAGGGACAGGGAAGATGGTTAAAATTGATGGGAAGATGGATGGAGCCAAATACAGGACCATTCTGGATGAAAACCTGTTGGAGTCTGCAAAAGACTTGAGACTAGGACGGAGATTTATCTTCCAACAAGACAATGATCCCAAACATAAAGCAAAATCTACAATGGAATGGTTAAAAAATAAATGTATCCAGGTCTTAGAATGGCCAAGTCAAAGTCCAGACCTGAATCCAATTGAGAATATGTGGAAAGAGCTGAAAACTGCTGTTCACAAATGCTCTCCATCCAAACTCAAAGAGCTTGAGCGTTTTTGCAAGGAAGAATGGGCAAGAATTTCAGTCTCTAAATGTGCAAAACTGATAGAGACATACCCCAAGCGACTTGCAGCTGTAATCACAGCAAAAGGTGGCGCAACAAAGTATTAATGCAAGGGGGCTGAATAATTTTGCACGCCCCACTTTTCAGTTTTATTATCACAAAAAAAGTTTAAATGATCCAATAAATTTCGTTCCACTTCACAATTGTGACCCACTTGTTGTTTATTCTTCACCAAAAATTTAAAATGTTATATCTTTTTGTTTGAAGCCTGAAATGTGGCAAAAGGTTGAAAAGTTCCAGGGGGCCGAATACTTTCGCAAGGCACTGTAATGCTCCCATCGTGTGGTGCCTGTATATAATGCTTCCCAATACTGTAGTGCAAGTATATAATGCTCAGTAACAGTACAGTAAAACATGTGAAGTATTAAAAACAAAGCAAAGTTAAAAAAGCACATTTTATACATGAAAAAATATTTGTATTTATAAAAAAATAACTAAATAAAATTAGCACTGTATTGCCACTGTAACAACCTGCACTAAAGGGTAAAAAAAAGAAGAAAGAAAGAATAAAAACAAAAAACAATATTAGTATTGCTGCTCTTTTGTGCATCCTGCCTTCCAAAAACTGAAATAAGTATTCAAACAGTTGTATGTATCCTAAATAGTACAAATCTACAGCCCATCTGACAAAAACAAGCTCTCATCCAGCTGTTAGCTGAAAAATAAAGATGTATGGGTGGGAATGCTGTGACACAAAAACACGTTTGTTTTTCTTAAAAGAATTTTCATTTCTTAAAACATAAAAAAAAACTATATAAATGTGGTATTATCATAATCATACAGACCGGCAGAATAAAATTAACATGTCATTTATACCGCACTGTGAATGCTGTAAAAACAAAAAATCAAAACACAATTGTAGAATTGCTGTTTCTTCCACCCGTGAGAAAAAAAGCAACTTAAAGTGATACAGTACTGTGTATATATCACATAATAGTGCCATTGAAAAATACAACTTCTTCTGCAAAAATCAAGCACTTATGCAATTCTGTTGATAGAAAAATCAACAATTTATGACTTGAAATATGTGGATTTGTAAAAAAAATAAAAAGCTACATCTTCAAGCCCAAAAGAGACTGCATCCTTAAAGGGAACCTGTCATCTCCAAAACACCCCGTGAACTAGAGTAAGTGGTGTATAGTGTAAGTGATGCTGAATCCAAATATGTAAGTTTTATCTTCATACTCACTTCCGGTGCTCACTCACATAATGGAGACGACTCAAAGAAGAGTCCAGTGAGTGCATTTTACTGCAGGTTTGTGGGAGCACAGCGTCGGAATGGAAGTGAGTATGAAGATAAAACTTTCATATTCGGATTCAGCATCACTTACACTATACACCACTTACTCTAGTTCACGGGGTGTTTTGGAGATGACAGGTTCCCTTTAAAGGGGTTATGCCACTATCCACAGGACAGAGGATGAGTGTTTGATTGCTGGGGTCCAACAACTGGGAAACACATAAATTACCAGAATGGAGGTGAAGGAGCAGTGGTGCGCAGCAGTCTCATAGAAGTAAATGTAATGGTGGACACGCATACACACCACCCCTCCTTCCAGCGGTGAGACCCCCAGTGATCAAACACATATCCCTTGTTCTATGGATAGGGAATATGTGTTATTAATGGCACAACCCCTTTAACGGGTTAAAGGAGCTGAGTTAAGGTAAGAGAATACTGAAGAGTGACTAGCACTGTGAGCTGGAGGAAAGGAGAAGCAGAGGGAAATTGTGTGACTTCATCCTGTGACCTTCATTGGAGAAGTGACTCATACTACTTGTAGCTTCTGGGACTCAATATCAACTCTGTAGCAGGCCCCCACTACCATGTGCCGTTCATACCTATGGTGTATTCTTAGGTGGTAGAAGAGCCTTTGAACCCCATCAGGCACTAGTGCCTTAGTGTGACTTGTACTTCGGCATCCCCTATAGCTACACCGTTGCAAACTTCAATTTCTTGTCAAAGCCTGAAACTTATGGCTTCTCAATGGACCGAGCACTGACTGTACTCACTGACTGCTTACAAGGATATATGAGCATAGGCAAGATTTAATTTTGCACTAATGATAAGCTTTTCATATCATATATTTCAGTATGAGGAACACATAGACCTAACACAGAGATTTCTTATTCTTCTTTACATAGCCTTTCTTCTTGCTACATGAAGAGTCTCAGTGGCAGACTAGAGAAACACATAATGGTACTTAGCAGGCTAGCATTCCACTCCATTGAGTGATATTCTTGATCATGGTGGGCGTACTGTTTTTATATCTTACACAGCGTCTTTAGAAAATGTAAGATAGGAAAACTTGAAGTAAAAATGCAATTTTCCAATGGCTCAGCTCTATTGACCAAAATGGAGAGGTGCTCCGCTCATACGCCTCACCCTGGCGGTGGAGGAAATATTCAATGTCTTTACTATATTTGAGCAGGCACACTAATATCTGTGATACAGAAAAGGTTATTTCTTTTTTTATAAAAACTGTTTATTGTGCACATCTAAAATGTTAGGATGTAATGAGTGAAACAAAATTAACAATAAAACAATACATCAATAAAATATAATGTATAAAGTAAAAAAACACAAAAGACATATAGTTCTCAATAACCACAAAGGTTGTTCCCGTACAAATGCCAAATATCCTTTTGATATATGTTGGTACTTGTATAGGGAGTGTCTTTAGTTTGTAGTCCAGGTCATTAATATGAGTCCATTATACTGCAAAATGTGGTTAGTTAGAAGTTTTAGCATTTCCGCAATATGTTAGTCCCACTTATCCTTAATATAGTGATGACACGTATGTCCATATCATAAAACTAGGTAAGTATAGATACCCTTATTACTGGTAATCTTAGATGGTAATTATGTCCATATTAGTGGTAGTAGTAATACCTCCCTTGGTAGTTGTGTTTCCTCGTTATCACTGTTAGCCGTCCGCCTGCCTGTATGCAGATGTTTCAAATGTATTGGGTATTGTTGGTTACCCTAATATATGGCATGCCAATATTGCTGTTTTGTGAGTACTCACTATTAGATGACTTCTTACGGTCGGGAAGGCTCTAAGGCGCTAGGGAACCACTCGTGGGTATTCCCTGGAGTGTGTATAAGCACGTTGGCATCCGCTGTACTCACAGAGAGGTAGGATCGTGCTGGCGCGTCTTCCCGCGAGACTTGTGGGCCACATTATTTGTGTTCGACGTGTCATGTGTGCCAGAAGGTCGAGTGCTGCCCAATGCCCCCAAAATTAAAATGCCATACAGTGCAGATAAAGAACTAGAAAATGATCAGCCTCAAATCAAACGTTAGGCATCAAACCCCAGACCAGACCCCAAAATAGATCCAACCCCATATTAAAACTCAAAATTAATGGGGTTGTTCCACCATGTAGATTGTAGATGCTTATAATGTTCTAAAATAATAAAAGTAGTGATAACTTATTGATCCATGCAGCTCGCTTCCTAATCACTGACCAGATCAGTCACATGTCTGAGTCAAGAGGGACTTGGAAGTACAGAGACTAGTAAGGACATGGGAAGAAGAGCTGCAGAGAGATATCACTACTTTTATCAGTTTTCAAAAGTAAATTTTAGATGGCTGGGCAACCCCTCCTTAATACAGACCCCTGAGACCCCAAAATGAATACAGACCTCCAGACAAACCCCAAAATTAACACAGACTCCGAGACAAGATTCCATAATTAATACAGACCCCAAAATAAATACAGACCTCTGATCAAACTCCAAAATGAACAGACCCCAGGTCAGCCCACAAATTCTTAAAAAATCTAGATTAAACCCTAAATCATCCCCAAATTCATTCAGACCCCAAATAAGACTCCATATCATATTCTAAATTTATACAGACCCTAGATCAGCCCCCCTTAACAACCCCCAGATTTATACAGACCCCAGATCAGTCCCTAATGCAGCCCCCCACATTCATACAATCCCCAGATCACCCCTAAAATATATACAGTCCCTAGGTTAGCCCCTCAAATTTATTAAGTCCCCTAATAGGCCCCTTAGTCAGACCCCAGATTTATACAGAACCCAAATTCATGCAGACCCCAGTTAAGCCCCCAAATCAGACCCCAAATTCATACAGAACCCAATTTATACCCCAAATCAGCCCCCAAATTTATTCAGACCTCAAATTAGTCCTTATATTTATACAGACCCCAAATTTACAAGACCCCCAAATCAGACCTAAATTTTTACGGACCCCAGAACAGCCCCCAAATTCATACAGACCACAGTTCAGCCCATAAAGCAGACACCAAATTCATGCAATGCCAAGACCAGCCACCAAATTCATACAGACCCCAGATTAGCCCCACAATTTCATAGACCCCAAATCAGCCACCCAAATTCATACAGAACACAGATCATCTCCCAAATGTATACAGGCACAATATCAGTCCCCTTAATTCATACAGACCCCAGATCAGTCCCCCTAATTCAAACAGACCACAAATCACCCCCAATTCATACAGACTCCAGAACTGACCACCTAATTCATAGACCCCAGATCCAACCCCAAGTAAATTCAGACTCCTGTGCCCCTTATAACCTACAACTTACAATCCCCTAAATACAGACCTCAGACCAGATTTAAAAAATATACTCACCTCTCGTCCGGTGCTCTGAAGACCACCACCTCTGCGCTCTTCCTACAGGCTCCCGCGTTTCACTGTGACGTGATATCTCAGAATGTCAGGTCATAGTGCGTGCCTACGTGCACTACGTCCTGAAGCTGTAGAGAATAGGGCCAGGGAGTTGTGAGTAAAGGTAGAGCCAGCAGCACTACACTCACCACTCCTTGCGCCCCTCATACTAATGAGCATTTCCACAATGGAAGCGCTCATTAGTTACAAGTATAATTTGTAACTAAACCCCCCAAACGCAGGCCTTGCTTAGCATATAGTCATACCTAAATATTGATACGGTTTGAACGACCACCTAATGTGTAGGGTGGCCTCCCAACTGTCACCGATGACTGATCTTGAGGGAGATAATGATCAGGCAGATTGGATTCAATTGCTCGATCTTTTTGTTAGCAGGGAAGAGTCTAACAGGGGCTTCCTCACCTCTCCCCATGCACTACATGACAGTCAGTCTTTTCAATTGGGTTGTCAGGCAGAAAACAGTCTGCCTCAGAACATCCCAAAAAATTACAAAAATACTGTCTCAGCTGTAATGGAATCATCCCCAAATTGTGTCATCTTATTAAAACAAAATACAATAATGTTTAATGAATGGAAATAGGAATTATCATTAAAATAGATTTGCAAAAAGTTCTTGCTTGCATTGAGTTAAAAGTCACTAGTTCCATTAAAACAGAGGTGCACACATAAAAAAGTAGTTCATTGATACTTGCTGATCAGGGTACAGTTCAAGTCAATGCATTCTTTAATGTCTAAACTCATGACTATATGATGTTATTGTTGTTATAGGTTAGAATAATTCAGTTCTGCACTGTTGCTAAAACCAAAAGATAGCTGGCTTCTGATAAGTTTTAAGGTATGCTTTTCTCTGTCGCCTTGAAATGACACATGGAAGCAGCATGGGCTCACACTGATGCAATTAGCACCCCTAGGTTCACTGCTTGGGGCTCACCCCTGGTGATGGTAACCCTGCATTCAGCAGCTTCTTTCATGTACCTCCCCATGGTGCTGGATCCCAGCCATCCAATTTAGCAGTTCTTGTGATGTCATGCTGAGTGTAACCTTGTGCAACCTTTGCAAGTACACAGAAATGAAAACCTCAAGTGGTTTGCATAGTCCCGCTGGGTTATTTTGCTGGCATCAGTTTAGGTATCACTCCTAGAGTACTCTGTATGCAAACTTGTTAATTGGTCGAAAACTCCTGTGTAAGAGTAACAGTGTAGGAAAAAAAAACAGGCAGAAATAGGTAACAATTTAGCTTCCTTTACAGGAAGTTTTTAATTCTACGGTTTCAGTGTGTTTAGTGTAATATCTTTTGATACTCACACAGATAATGATTTTTCAGTGTAGGTTCATCAGCACTGCTTTCACCAGTGAGGGGATAAAAGGGCCCAAAAATAATTAGGGAGCAGAGGTCGCACAATATTTTCTGAGTATTTTTGAAGAGTATTTTTAACCAATGAGGAGTAAAAAAATAAGACAGTGGGTGGCTGTTTTTTCTAGCAATAACTTTTTATTTTTCTGTCAATATGACAGTATCTATTAGCTGTATGAGGGCTTGTTTTTTGTGGGCCTAATTTTAAAATGTACTGATACCAATTTAGCATATAACTTATCAATTAATTTTTATTACATTTTTTGGAGGGGTGTTAATGGGAAAAAAGCACAGCAGCATGTTTCCTTTATTCTATGGGTCATTACAATTACCACAATAACAAATATGTGTAGTTTTATTTTTTTTACTACTTTGACACAATAATATTACCTAATCAAAAATAATAAGTGCAGATTTTCATATTGCTGCATTCCAAGGGTTTTTTGTGGGATATGATGTAGTTTTCATTGGTACATTTTGGTTTACCTGATACTCAACATTTTTTGTTTTATTTTTTGTTTTATGTTTATTTTTATTATACAGGTTGTGGCAATGCGTGTGTGTTTTTTTACCACTTTTACAAAATGTGGAAAACATGATTTTATTTATAATCTTTAAAATTATTTTTATTAACTTTAGATAGAGACAAGGACTGCAGTGGTCAATCCTGTTAGTAAGTGTACTGTATGCCTATGTTTGTTTCACTTACTGTTTGCTGCATCACTGTACTCTATCTTCCCAGTGCTGTCTCTGATTAGTTAGTGCTGCAGTGAACAGTAAATGCTAAATACAGGTATACAGTACACAGTCCGGGCTGATCTCTGCTGCAAAGATAGGGAGAGGACTGGGAAGATAGGGAGAAGAGCCAGGCTGCAATGTTCAGCGCTGACAGTAAATTATATTGATGGGGACTCTTAGTACAACTGTATTAAACCCCTGATTAAAATTGGATGTTGACAATTGGGGGGCAGTGGCTGTGGCAGAGAGCAGAGGCAGGCTGAGAAGCTAGCCTTTGCATCTTACAGTAAGGCATATTCAGTGTTCAATAGAACACTGACGATAAGTTCTCCTGACCAATGCTAGGGGAACTCTTTGGTTTTTTAATAAAGTACACATATTTCCCTAATAAAATATTTTACAAAGGTTATTAACATCATTGTCCTACACGTTCAAAAAAAGTTGAAAAAAGGCAGTTACACTATAATTTGCTACTATTATAGGGAAGGCCAACTTTTACAGGTGTTAGAAGGGCTCTACATATAATCATTCACATGTACCATACCATATACCATACATAATGAAAAGTCAGTCATATATCAGTTTAGTAAATCTAAATGAACTGTATTGTATCTGTATATATCTATACAGTATGACCTCCATATCCAGTGGGGATAAGTTCTAAGACCTCCGGTGGATGTCCGACACTGCAGATAGTAGTAAACACTATAGAACTTTATGACTTTACTTTATGACTTAGCATCACTACTCTTTCTCTTTCTGGTTCTTGGTCTTAGTCACTTCATTTAACACTTGTGGAAATGTAGAGCATGAAAAGGGGTATTTATTGTACAATAAAAAATATACAAATTTATATATTTTGTATGAATTTCTCATGGTTTTCAAGAGCAATACTCAAATAGATCCTTCATTTCTTTTTCTCCATTTTAGTCTCTCAACTTCCACTATGTTCATACCAAAGGGTGCACTTAATACCTCTAGCGGGTACTCAATCTATCCTCTTTCTTTGCTGATGAGGTACAGTATGGGGAATACTTTCATGTAATTTACTCAGCTAAGAAACATTGGGAAACACTGTTCTAGAGGTTTAAAATCAGATCTAAACTTCTGATTTGATTATACAGGAGTATAGCTCATTAGGGTATCTTAAAGGGGATATCTTATCAAAATACAGAGTCAGGTCCTGCTACTGGCACCCCCAGCATACAAATGATTTTGCATGGGGACGTCATGGTCAGCCATGCAGCTCCATTGTATGGTAGCAGCCACCGCAGTCTTGTTCTCGAACCCTTATCCAGTAACTATGTTAAAAATGTAGCAATGTTTAATTTAGTCATGAAGGAGCAAAACTATTCTGGGCTTAGAGGGGATAAATATCTCATTTTTAAATTAATTTACACCTTCTCTTCTCGAGGTATATTATATGATAAAAGAAACACTGCAACCAGCTGATAGCATGATCCTAAACTGTCCAGCTGCAGCAACCACCACAGGTAGACGTATTTCATATCTCTGAGCTGGTCACTTGCCATGAACTCTCTTTCTCAAATGCATCTCCAGCTGCCAAAGCTTCGGATACTTTTCCAAATGTACATCCCGCCCGGTGCACAATTTACGGTCAATTATTCTTGGAATGGATTGTAAAGTATTTCATGTCTTATAGGACTGTGAACTGGGGAGGGACAATAGCCGGCTGGCTTGGCAACTCATATCGCTCGATTTCTCCAGATCTTTGAAACTAGAGCCAACACTAATGGCATTTGTAATATTGTTGTGTGTTTTACTATGAAGCAATGCACATATCTAATAGGGGGCCATAAAGCATTATGCTGTAATGACATTTCAGTGTCCAGTAAATGCAGCTTCCCACAACTACCATCACGGTACTATGCAAAATGACGAATAATGTGTTTTTATGTGGTATGTGCATTTGCTGTACTTATTGCATGCAGGGACATAAGAACATCTATTCTTATGTCTCTATGTTGTGCCATTCCTTTATTATTTGCACTAGAAGTTATGAATGAATTGCTATTTGCCTTCAGTAAAGGAACAGAGAGGAGGTAACCAGTTGGGAGTGTGTACCTGCACAGACTGACTCTATCCAATCAGTGCTGTCATGTTCAGTCTGTGCAGGGACACATCCCCAACTGGTTACCTCCCTTCTGTTCCCTTACTGCAGGCAAATAGCAATTCATTAATAACTTCTAGTGTAAATAATAAAGGAATGGCACAACATAGAGCCATAAGAATAGATGTTCCAGAATTGTTAGTACGTGGGGAATGCATGAAGCTATTAAAACAGGCATGTCAGGAGTGGTGAAAGGTCCTCTTTAACAAGAGGCTTATAGACACCCCTGGACTAACCTAAAAGCTAGAATATGAATATTCCTATTACACAGCATGCAGTGGAAACCTTTAGTGACTTTAATTGTGAGTATGGCAACCTGTTAAACAGGTGCAGAACTTGCCTGACGATGAGGTCTGCCCTGTGGTTGCATAGGGAGAAAGTGTTGCATCCCTATTTCTGGATGCTTATAGCAACGTCAGGTAGAGAAATATAGTAGGAGAATTGCTTTAAAGAGACATCTTGGCCTATTAACCGCTACTAGAGCCATGTCGCCTGTAAGAACTACCAGCACATGCATGCTAAGAACTGTAACTGATGTGCTTGATCTTGATTCTTCAGTAAAGACCTGATCTACAGCAAAACTGTCTCATAAATGCCTCCACTGCTGCCAGGGACCCTGCCTTACATCTCACAATCCATCACCATCAAGGGCTCCCTGAACCACCATCAGGCAGGAGACTCCTCAGAACAAGGGTGTGCCCCAAAGGGAAGAAAGGTGCACCCTTCCCATTACTGCACAGCCCATGGCAGAGTCACAGTGAATGCCAACTACCACCACCATTCTTTCTACTATTAATTCTCTCTTATCCTGCACTAATACAGTTAAAAATATGCAGTGATCCAGGTGGTGATGAATATTTATTTATTTTATGCACTTACATATATAGTGCTGCTATATTCCGCAGTGCTTTACAAACATTAGCATCAAGCTGTCTCCAATGGAGCTCACAATCTAAATTCCTATCACTATGTCTTTGGAGTGTGGGAGGAAACCCACACAAACACGGGGAGAACATACAAACTCCATGCAGATGTTGTCCTTGGTCAGATTCAAACCTAGGACCCCAGTGCTAACCACTGGTGCATAGCTGACTCCAGCTGTGGTGAAACAAAAACATCAGCATGCTGTCTATTGCCCCTACAGATGTGGATAAAGCTACTATAATAATGCAACCTAGCATGAATATACATGTAGCTACTGTAGTGTAGGGGCAGTATTATAGCAGTAATATTCTTATTCATAGGGGGGGGGCAATAAAATAATAATTACTGCGTTATAATTACCACATAAATTCTTCATCCAAAAGTGCCTAAGTATATTTTGTTCACTTTGGAGCATCAAACTGGGGATTTGATATGTCATTGTTAAGTAGATATATAATGGCACAATTTTCATTCAAAGAAATATTCAAAGAAATATGCATTTGGGATAAGAAAAGGCTATTTACTGCCTAAACTAAAATAACACCTTCACAGAACATCTAACTGTCCTATATTTGGCTGTAAAACAACTCACTGCCACAGGAGCCTCCCCTCTCTGGTCTGTCTGAAATAGGACAAAAAGTTTGTTAAGTCCTATCCCTCTATGGTCTGTAGCCAAAACATGATACTGATCAGCAGAAGTTCAATCCTTTGAATTCTCTGCAAGAACATGCAGAAAACTGACTGCAGACTGACAAATAGTGAATGCAAGATTAAAACATATTTGCTCTTATTTCTAGTTTTAGTGTTCCTTTAGATTTTTGGCACGTGAGGTATAAGGAGTCTCTGTCTTCTTAGAATGCCAATTAGACCGGTCTAGGAAACACATGGCTTCTATGAAAAAGGCATTGCTTTTGTTTTATGCAGTTTTATGTGTCATGGTTTTTCCCATTGGAACCAGGATTGACTGTCCTCGCTGGTCAAGCCTTCATACTGGGAGCTAATTGCACAAATTGTTTTTTGTGACTATTTTGCAGTCATCACTGTCATATATAATAATGACCTCTATTTCCTCTGCACATACATGTTACATAATTGTCAGTAACTACTGGTTGTGACTCCATTTATTTCTCTAGGACATCAATGAAGCAGCAACTTTGATTGAGAGAACAAAGCTACTGTTACAGTCAACTATCACAAAGCAGCAGAGGTTATTGCATTTCTAATATCCCTTTCAACTAGGACTTCACATCTGTTCCACAGTCTAATTACAAATACAAAAAGGCCATAATTCACAATTGCATCATAACAAAGAAAGATTGAAGTGATTTAAATTCATGTGCATAGTCTTCATTCATTGAGGCATACATCTGTTACGTTATTTCTATGTAGAAGATAGAGATCATGAAAAAAATGTGTGGATTTCAATAAAAGACATTGCCTCAGAGGAGCAATTTTTGAATATAAGTCTGAGCTTATCACAAGAAGGTTACACTATTGGCACACAAGATCTTTGTACCAAACTATTAGTTTTGGATTCTTTTTGTATTCCGCTGAGCTTGCTGATCTTATTGCTTTTTCTTAAAATAGATTTACATATAGTTGGTTGCTATAGATATATATATATACTAGCAGAAAGACCCGGCTTCGCCTGGGTATATTTCATCTATTTATTTAATGTTTCTGTGTGTCGTTGCAGAGAGAAAGTCAATGCAGCTGACAGACATTGATTTTTACCTTCATTTTTCAATCCCTATTGGCTGCGGAGTGGGAGGGGGTGTGGTTTAATGGGACACGGGGGGCTGGGGGTTAAGTCCTTCATTTCAGGGTGGCCTGAATTATAGGTTAATGCCATGGTAATTTGAGGAAACACAATGGGTAGCAGTCAACGAAAACATTGCTTTGCGCGGGTATATTTAATCTATTTCATTTAATGTTTCTGTGTGTCGTTGCAGACAGAAAGTCATCCTCCCTCCCATCCCTGCAGCTGACAGATGTTGATTTTTACCTTCAATTGTTCAATCTCCATTGGCTGCGGAGTGGGAGGGGTCATGGCCTGACTGAGTCGGGGGCGTGACGTTGCAAGACCTGGGGCGGGGTTTTAAGTCCTTCTTTTGATGGTGGCCAGAATTACAGGTCGATGCCATGGTAATTTATGAGGACACGCCATGGGTAACAGTGGAAGAAAACATTGCTTTGCACGGGTATATTTAATCTATTTCATTTAATGTTTCTGTATGTTGTTGCAGAAAGAAATCCAACTTCCCTCCCACCCCTGCAGCTGACAGAAGTTGATTTTTACCTTCATTTTTTCAATCCCCGTTGGCTGCGGAGTGGGAGGGGGCGTGGCCTGACAGAGTCGGAGCGTGGTTTCCCGAGATCTGGGGCGGGGGTCAGAGTGGCATGAATTACAGGTCGATGACATGGTAATTTATGGGGACCCGCAATGGGTAGCAGTCGAAAAAAAACATCTTTTATTAGTACTGAATGGTCGTAGTCTAAAATTAGTCAATTTCATCTACGATTTTTGTGTGTCGTTGCAGAGAGAAATTCAGCCTCCCACCCCTGCAGCTGATTTTTTTCAATCCCTGTTGCCTGCGGAGTGGGAGGGGGCATGACCTGACAGAGTTGGGGGTGTGGCTTAGCAAAGCGCTTCGTATAGGTGATTTAATCTATTTCATTTAATGTTTCTGTGTGTCGTTGCAGAATGGCTGCAGAGTGGGAGGGGGCGTGGTCTGACAGAGTTGGGGGCGTGACTTAGCAAGACGATTCGAACAGTTGTAGTCTATAATTAGTCTATTTTATTTAAAATTTTTGTGTCGTTGCAGAGAGAAATTCACCCTCCCACCCCTGCAGCAAACAGAAGTTTATTTTTACCTTTATTTTTTCAATCCCTGTTGGCTGCAGAGTGGGAGGGGGCGTGACCTGACAGAGTCGGGGGCGTGGATTAGCAAGACGCTTCACATGGGTGTATTTAATCTATTTCATTTAATGTTTCTGTGTGTCGTTGCAGAATGGCTGCGGAGTGAGAGGGGGCGTGGCCTGACAGAGACGGGGCGTGGCTTAGCAAAAGGCTTCGAACGGTTGTGGTCTATAATCAGTCTATTTCATCTAAAATGTTTGTGTGTCGTTGCAGAGAGAAATTCACCCTCCCACCCCTGCAGCAAACAAAAGTTTATTTTTACCTTCATTTTTTAAATTCCCATTGGCTGCGGAGTGGGAGGGGGCGTGACCTGACAGAGTCGGGGGCGTGGATTAGCAAGACGCTTCGCATGGGTGGATTTAATCTATTTTATTTAATGTTTGTGTGTGTTGTTGCAGAAAGAAAGTCAACCTCCCACCCATCCCTGCAGCTGACAGAAGTTGATTTTTACCTTTATTTTTTCAATCTCTGTTGGCTGCGGAGTGAAAGGGGGTGTGGCCTGACAGAGTTGGGGGTGTGGCTTAGTGAGACCTGGGGCGGGGGTTTTAAGTACTTCTTTTAGGGTGGCCTGAATTAAAGGTCAATACCATGCTTATTTATGAGCCCACGCAATAGGCAGCAGTGGAGGAAAACAACTTTTATTACTACTGAACTGTAGTAATAGAAAAACACATAAGTTATATTTATGGTAACCGGAATACCTTTAACAGTGTCAGTAAATAGAAATGGATGAGATCTTCAGCTGCTGATAATTACCTGGTTGTTATGGAAACCTGCCCTCCCTGTGTGTGTCTGTGCATCTCTCTAGGACATACCGTTCCTGAGATATTCCCAAAATATGATCTCCATTAGCCAACATTACAACTGGGAACTTTGGTTTTAAACTCCAACTGCCATTCTCTGCACAGACACACACGGGGAGGGCAGGTTTCCATAACAACCAGGTAATTATAAGCAGCTGAGGATCTCATCCATTTCTATTTACTGACACTGTTAAAGGTATTCCGGTTACCATAAATATAACTTATGTTTTTTTCTATTACTACAGTTCAGTAGTAATAAAAGATGTTTTCCTCCACTGCTGCCTATTGCGTGGGCTCATAAATAAGCATGGTATTGACCTTTAATTCAGGCCACCCTAAAAGAAGTACTTAAAACCCCCGCCCCAGGTCTCACTAAGCCACACCCCCAACTCTGTCAGGCCACACCCCCTTTCACTCCGCAGCCAACAGAGATTGAAAAAATAAAGGTAAAAATCAACTTCTGTCAGCTGCAGGGATGGGTGGGAGGTTGACTTTCTTTCTGCAACAACACACACAAACATTAAATAAAATAGATTAAATCCACCCATGCGAAGCGTCTTGCTAATCCACGCCCCCGACTCTGTCAGGTCACGCCCCCTCCCACTCCGCAGCCAATGGGAATTTAAAAAATGAAGGTAAAAATAAACTTCTGTTTGCTGCAGGGGTGGGAGGGTGAATTTCTCTCTGCAACGACACACAAAAATCGTAGATGAAATTGACTAATTTTAGACTACGACCATTCAGTACTAATAAAAGATGTTTTTTTTCCACTACTACCCATTGCGGATCCCCATAAATTACCATGTCATCGACCTGTAATCCATGCCACTCTGACCCCCGCCCCAGATCTCGGGAAACCACGCTCCGACTCTGTCAGGCCACGCCCCCTCCCACTCCGCAGCCAACGGGGATTGAAAAAATGAAGGTAAAAATCAACTTCTGTCAGCTGCAGGGGTGGGAGGGAAGTTGGATTTCTTTCTGCAACAACATACAGAAACATTAAATGAAATAGATTAAATATACCCGTGCAAAGCAATGTTTTCTTCCACTGTTACCCATGGCGTGTCCTCATAAATTACCATGGCATCGACCTGTAATTCTGGCCACCATCAAAAGAAGGACTTAAAACCCCGCCCCAGGTCTTGCAACGTCACGCCCCCGACTCAGTCAGGCCATGACCCCTCCCACTCCGCAGCCAATGGAGATTGAACAATTGAAGGTAAAAATCAACATCTGTCAGCTGCAGGGATGGGAGGGAGGATGACTTTCTCTCTGCAACGACACACAGAAACATTAAATGAAATAGATTAAATATACCCGCGCAAAGCAATGTTTTCTTTCACTGCTACCCATTGTGTTTCCTCAAATTACCATGGCATTAACCTATAATTCAGGCCACCCTGAAATGAAGGACTTAACCCCCCCCCCGTGTCCCATTAAACCACACCCCCTCCCACTCCGCAGCCAATAGGGATTGAAAAATGAAGGTAAAAATCAATGTCTGTCAGCTGCATTGACTTTCTCTCTGCAACGACACACAGAAACATTAAATAGATGAAATATACCCAGGCGAAGCCGGGTCTTTCTGCTACTATATATATATATATATATATATAAATATATATATATATATATTTAGAGGATTTCCCTGTACAGTGGTTGATTCATCATAGACATTAATAGCATATTTGTCACGCGAGGTCAGCGTCGTGCTCCCTCTGCACGACGTCGCCGGACCTCTCCGCCCCCTAGAGACGAGCAATAGGGAATTGAAGTGCTGGTCTTGTCAGCCAGCACTTCATGAGTTAATTCTCTGTTTGGGTTTAGCCATGTGGTGCTGATCACACCACATGGCTACTTTACATATTGTTTGGACAGCTTGCTCCGCCTCAGGTCATGTGATGCTGGCCACATCACATGATCCTGGGCGGGCTATTTAAAGATGGCAACTGCCTCACTCAGATGCCTGTGATTAGTCTTCTGAGATCAGTGCTGTGTGTTGGACCTTGCTGTTGGATTATTGGTGTATTGGATTTTGGCTTTGGACTTAGACTACACTTTTGTGATTCCCCTCGGTATTTGACGTGTTGACGTGACCTCCTGTTCTTGACTTGGCTTGCTGCCGATTCTGCTGTTGTGTTTGTTTCTGTCTGTGTTCGTCTTTCCCTGTGTTCCCTTCCCTTCCCTGTGCACGTACTCAGCATAGGGACTGTCTCCAAGTTACGGTTTTGTCGCCTAGGGCATCTACTGTAAGTAGGCAGGGAAAGAGGTGGGGTTCAGACAGGGCACACTATCCCTTGTTTCCCTGTCGTGACAGAATCACAGGCCATACCTAATGGAGCCGTTGCGAGTACTCACGGACCAGATGAGTAACATGGCTCAGATGATCCAGGATTTGGCCGGGAGACTCCAACATCAGGAGCAGCTGCGGACTGCACCCGCAGTCGTTCCCTCCATGCCAAACCCCAATATTGAACCCCATGTAAAATTGCCCGATTGGTTTTCTGGGGACCGAAGGACTTTCCGTTCCTTTAAGGAAAGTTGTAAATTATATTTCCGTTTACGCTCACACTCCTCGGGTTCTGAGCAGCAGCGGGTAGGAATAATTATTTCCTTGCTGCAAGGTGATCCGCAGGAGTGGGCTTTCTCATTGCCACCTGACTCCCCTTGTCTATTGTCTGTGGAGGCTTTTTTCTGGGCCCTAGGTCTTTTATATGAAGAACCTGACTTGGCCGCTGTAGCTGAAACTCAGCTCAGACATTCGGCAGGGTAACCGTCCAGTTGAGGATTACTGTGCTGAGTTCAGAAAATGGTGTGTGTCCTCTAAATGGAATGACCCTGCTTTGAGAAGCCAGTTTAGGGTGGGACTGTCTGACCATCTGAAGGATTTACTAGTTAGTTATCCTACTCCTGACACCTTAGAGGCGACTATGACCTTAGTTATCAAACTTGACCGACGGTTTAGGGAGAGACAAAAGGAACGTTCTGTTGCCCCTCAAGTTGCCGTGTTGCCCGAAGTTCCTCTTCAGAGCCCGTCTCCTATCAACGTCCAGGAGGAGCCTATGCAGTTGGGAGTTACTATGAGGGATCAGAGACGTCTGAGAGGGGTCTGTTTTTACTGCGGTGAGATGAACCACTGGCTCCAGCAGTGTCCGAGACTTCTGCTCTCAAAAAGGTCTGTTCCTGGAAGTAAGGTACCCCTGCGGTGGTAAGAAAGAAAATCTTGTTACCTATTTCCATTTCTTATAACCAACTCAAGAGATCCGGTGAAGCATTTGTGGATTCAGGTTCTGCTGCTAATTTTATTGATTATGATTTTGTGCAATCTGTGGGTGTGCCTATAATTCCTTTAAGGGAGGTAATTCAAATTATCGCACTGGATTCCACTCCATTGAATAATGGGAGAGTGGAGTTTTGTACTCCTGAGGTTGTATTAACTGTAGGAATTACCCATACTGAGACTTGCTCCTTCCTTGTATTAAAGGATTTACCTGCCGACCTTGTTTTAGGTCTGCCTTGGTTACAGGACCACAACCCTGTGATCAACTGGTCGGTAGGTGAATTGGAAAAATGGGGAATAAATTGTGACAAATGTTGTAGATCAGTATTGCAGTTGGGAGGTACCACTGAGTCTCTTTCCTTGCCCAAGTATATTGGCGATTTTTCGGACGTGTTTTCCATGTCCGAGACTGAGTTCCTCCCTCCTCACCGGCAATATGATTGCGCCATCGACCTTATTGAGGGATCCAAATATCCCAAAGGTCGCATTTATAATCTCTCTACTCCTGAACGTCAGTCCATGAGGGATTATCTCAAAGAGAGTCTGGCCAAGGGTCACATCCGGCCTTCAGTTTCTCCCATGGGGGCAGGTTTTTTCTTTGTTGGTAAAAAGGATGGAGGATTGAGGCCCTGTATCGATTACAGGGAGCTCAATAAAATCACTGTTAAAAACAGATACCCGTTGCCCCTTATTCCTGACTTGCTGAATCAGGTCCAGGGGGCCTGTTGGTTCACCAAGCTGGATTTGAAGGGGGCATACAACCTAATCAGGATTCGTGAGGGGGACGAATGGAAAACTGCGTTTAATACCCCGGAGGGTCATTATGAGTACTTGGTAATGCCTTTTGGGTTAAGTAACGCTCCGGCAACTTTCCAAAACTTTGTCAATGACGTTTTTAGACCATTTATTGGGAAATTTTTAATTGTCTATATTGATGACATCCTGATTTTTTTCTGCAGACTGGGAGAGTCACGTATCTCACACTAGGCAAGTGCTGGAGGTGTTGCGTGAAAACAAGTTGTTTGTTAAAGGGGAAAAGTATACCTTTGGTGTTCAGGAAGTGGCCTTTTTGGGATACATTCTCACCCCTTTTTCTTTCAAAATGGACCCAGTTAAAGTACAGGCCATTGTGGATTGGGTGCGACCTTCCTCTTTGAAGGCGCTCCAGCGATTTCTGGGGTTTGCTAATTTTTATCGTAAATTTGTCAAAAATTTTTCAGTGGTAGCCAAACCCATTACGGATTTGACTCGCAAGGGGGCTGATCTGGTCAATTGGCCCCCTGCAGCAATTGAGGCCTTTGAAAGGTTAAAGCAGTGTTTTATTAATGCTCCTGTGTTGGTCCAGCCTGATCAAAGTAAGCCTTTTGTAGTTGAGGTGGATGCGTCTGAGGATGGTGTGGGGGCTGTACTGTCCCAGGGGTCTTCCACCTTAACTAATCTTATGCCATGCGCCTTCTTCTCCCGCAAGTTCTCTCCTGCCAAGAGGAATTATGATATTGGGAATAGGGAGTTACTTGCAATCAAGTGGGCATTTGAGGAATGGCGTCATTTTTTAGAAGGGGCATTTCACCCGCATTACGGTCCTCACGGATCATAAGAATTTAATGTTTCTAGAATCGGCTAAGCGATTGAATCCTAGACAGGCGAGGTGGGCTTTGTTCTTTACTCGTTTTGATTTTTGTGTTACCTTCAGACCCGGGAGCAAGAACGTTAAGGCCGATGCCTTATCCCGAAGTTTCCAGGCATATCAGCCTCCTGACGTCCCTCCTGAGCTCATCCTGCCAGCTGATATCATCGTGGCCGCTACCTCATCTGACCTCGCTTCTGAAATCTCGGCAGGACAACATCTTGCTCCCATTGGTACCCCCAATGACAAATTGTTTGTGCCGGCTCATTTGCGGTTGCGACTGCTGGGTGAGTGCCATAATTCTGTTTTGTGTGGACATCCTGGCATCAATGCCACCAAGGAGTTGGTCTCTAGGCAGTATTGGTGGCCGTCAATCTCCAGAGATGTTCAGGCTTTTGTAACTGCGTGTAACACTTGTGCCAGGTCCAAGAATTCCAAGACACGACCTATGGGTGAGTTACATCCTTTACCCATACCTAGTAGACCTTGGTCACATCTGTCCATGGACTTTATCACGGACTTGCCGTGCTCTGAGGGTAAAACCGTGATATTTGTGGTGGTTGACAGATTCAGCAAAATGTGTCATTTTATTCCTTTGTGTAAATTACCCTCTGCGAAGGTCTTGGCGTCCGTGTTCATTGATAATATTGTCAAACTACATGGTGTTCCTGAGAATATCGTTTCTGATAGGGGAGTACAGTTTGTGTCTAGGTTCTGGAGGGCGTTCTGTAATAAGATTGGTATCTCTTTGTCCTTTTCATCAGCCTTTCATCCGGAGACCAATGGTCAGACTGAACGTCTTAACCAATCCGTTGAGCAATATCTTAGATGTTATGTTTCTGATAACCAACATGTGTGGGCCAGATTCCTGTCTCTGGCTGAATTTGCAATTAATAATCGTGTTAATTCATCCTCTGGGATGTCGCCGTTTTTCTGCAATATGGGTTTTCATCCACGCTTTAGCTCCTTTTCCCCATCTGCGTCGGTTGTCCCAGATGTCAATGATTTTTCTCAAGAACTGTGCACAGTTTGGGCACAGGTTCAGTCGAACCTGGAAAAGGCCCAAGGAGTTCAAAAAGCTAAGGCTGATAGAAAACGTTCTAAGGGTGTGAATTTTAAGGTTGGGGATAAGGTATGGTTATCGACTAAAAATCTCAACATGAGGGTACCATCCTACAAGTTTGCACCTCGCTTCATTGGTCCTTACAGGATCACCAAGGTGATCAATCCGGTTTCTTTTAGGTTATGTTTACTCGACTCCCTTCGTGTTCATAATGTTTTTCATGTGTCTTTGCTCAAACGTTATGTTGCTCCGTTGGTCCTGAGGAACAGTCTCCGCCTCCGGTTGAGGTAGCAGGACAAATGGAGCATGAGATTGCCAAAATTGTGGATGTGAGAAGGGTCCGGAATTCCTTCCAGTACCTCGTACATTGGAAGGGGTTCGGTCCTGAGGACAGGTCTTGGGTACCGTTGACCAGGATGCATGCAGACTCGCTCATCCGAAAGTTCCATCTGCAGCATCCCGATAAGCCTGCTCCCGCTGGTAAGGGTCCGGTGGCCCCTCGTGAAGGGGGGGTACTGTCACGCGAGGTCAGCGTCGTGCTCCCTCTGCACGACGTCGCCGGACCTCTCCGCCCCCTAGAGACGAGCAATAGGGAATTGAAGTGCTGTCTTGTCAGCCAGCACTTCATGAGTTAATTCTCTGTTTGGGTTTAGCCATGTGGTGCTGATCACACCACATGGCTACTTTACATATTGTTTGGACAGCTTGCTCCGCCTCAGGTCATGTGATGCTGGCCACATCACATGATCCTGGGCGGGCTATTTAAAGATGGCAACTGCCTCACTCAGATGCCTGTGATTAGTCTTCTGAGATCAGTGCTGTGTGTTGGACCTTGCTGTTGGATTATTGGTGTATTGGATTTTGGCTTTGGACTTAGACTACACTTTTGTGATTCCCCTCGGTATTTGACGTGTTGACGTGACCTCCTGTTCTTGACTTGGCTTGCTGCCGATTCTGCTGTTGTGTTTGTTTCTGTCTGTGTTCGTCTTTCCCTGTGTTCCCTTCCCTTCCCTGTGCACGTACTCAGCATAGGGACTGTCTCCAAGTTACGGTTTTGTCGCCTAGGGCATCTACTGTAAGTAGGCAGGGAAAGAGGTGGGGGTTCAGACAGGGCACACTATCCTTGTTTCCCTGTCGTGACAATATTGCTAGGATGTACTATCAGTGTCTGGTCTGATCGTGGTGCTGGAAAAGTGACTTGCCACTTCATTTCCTGTCAGCTCTGCTTTGGCTTGGCGAGAATTCATTCAATACTGCCGACCTACTGTATTTTTTTGAACATATTATACGTGTTTCAGTCCTACTGTTCCTAGTTTTGGCTTTACAGGTCTACTGTGATTTTTTAAATATATATTTTTAAAGGGTTTCTGTCAACCAGATTTTTGGAT